>CM035160.1:83287954-83384986 GCA_020205615.1 Panax quinquefolius | reverse complement strand
CTAAGAAGAACAATGGAACAAAAAGGAAAAGGGTGAGCTCAACTAGCCCAGTAAAGAATATTATGACTAAGATAATATACAACAAATTATCATTAGTCTTCAACAGGGAAAAATTTGATAAAATATAATAGACAACAAGTTTTAGATCAGCAACTGTAGTGGAGACAACAATCCATTAGAAGAGTCAAGTAGAGAATGAATTCTACTATCTTCTAAGATTTAAAAGTTCATCATCAATATTTTATCCCTGTAACATCAATCAATATATATCTTGAATCAAATATTCAACTTTGCACTACAGGCCAAAGATATTCATTTGTATCACCAGTTGATCATGTTCATCTCAACACCTGTTCATCTTTGCACTACGGGCCAAAGATATTCATCCATTAATCATTCCATCTTTGCACTACAGGCCAAAGATATTCAGTAATATCATCATTTAGGACTGAGGATGATGAAAAATATCTTAAAGAAAGCGAATCCATGAGATAAAAGAACAAATATTAGGGATTCGTATTACAGTTTATCCAAGTTCAATAATACTCCATAATAACCAATTGTGAAGCAGAATTCAAAAATAAAGATCAAAACATGGATACAATCAAAGATAGTAACCATAATAGACATCTTGGACAAAAAGGAAAAATTTCATTTTTCGGTGAATAATGCCGTATACGTGAATAGTAACCCCGACACAAAAAGTTCCAAATTTGATAAAATATTCAGACCAATATTTCGGCATAATGATATTGAAAGAAATAATATCATTTACGAAGAAAATAACATCCCTTACCTCAAAATAATAATATTTCTGTTCGAAATATCGGATGTAAGGCCGAAGGAAACTTGCACTGAATAGAAACTCTCAAAATATCTAAATACTCACAAAAATACGCTTGATAATATAGAGAGAAAGAAAACTTGTTTCTGGTGTGATTTTCAATTTTAACCTAAGCGCCTATTTATAGGAAAATGCTAGAACGCCTAAGGAGACTAAAATAATAAAATAATATTATTTATTCCTTCACTTCTATGCCCACCCATTTTGATCAAACAAGCCAGCTAATTCTAAATTTTTTTGGCATCCCACATGTTTAAAACAAAAGTAGGTCCCACCTAATTTTAATAAAAATCATTTTATTTTCTGAAACTTCAGTAATTCATAGAAAATAGCTCGTTTATCAGAAAAATACAAATTTTATGTCCATTCCACACGAAATCAAATTCTCTACAACTTTATAGCTTTAAGTTTTTCAAAATTCCAAACAAAAAATATTCGAAATCCACAAACGGATGATTTTTAATATTTCCATTCCGACAAAATACTGATAAAACACCTCAGCATTAATTCCTTCATTTATAACCACAATAAATATATCCATCATTTATATCCACATAAAATAAATATTTCCTTATCATATAAATTAATAATTAATTATTCACAAATAATATTACGAATCACAATTATAATGACCGAATTAGTTCCTGGAAAGAGGGGCTTTCCGATAAGGATTTCTCCTTATTGGCGCCTTTCCTAGACAGAACTTCCTTAGACATTGCCAATAATGCTATCTAATAGTATTATTCAAATAATATGAATTATTGATCTGATAATGGGAAATACTGTGCAGTGACAATTATTGAAACAACAATAATATAAAATATTAACGTAGCAATTATTGAATCAATAAAATAAAATATTAAATAGTAATTACTGTAACAATTATTGAGTAGTGCCTTCTTACGTAAGAATCAATAATTCATAAATCTTTATGCAATCTGGTATACTCTTTATGCAACCACGCGTATTCATCAGATTTTAACCATCGGGTATTCCAACATTGTTAACAGTAACAACTACGTCGTTATTTATAAAAACTCAAACTTGTCGTTTTTTTCATCCGACCGTTTTCCGTTATGGGGCCCACAAATGATTGCACCGTCGTATGAATATTCCCCGACAGCAAGAATATTCCACGACCAAAGAATATTCCTCGACAAAAATGAATATTTTATAACCACTTGCTTATTTTGCAAAATTTGCACATTTCACCCTTAACAAAAACATTATATCAATTTAACACCTTATTATTCACAATAATAAAAAGAGAAAATTCGATTTTATTTATAATAAGTTGGGGTCTTACAAAATTTGTTTCTTTTTCTGACCAAATTATCGTTGATTTATGAATCTTACTCTTGAAATTAAATGCAGTTGTTGATCATATTGTTTTTATTATTATGTATAACATTTTTATAATCCTGGTGATGAAATTTTCTGTTTTGATCATTTTAGCATGTTGGAAAAATCTTTGTTGCATAAGTATACATGAGTCTTGATTTAGACTGTAATTTTCTGTTTTGAGCAGTTTAGCATGTGTATTCTTTGCTTAATTCAAGTTTTGGTGAACACGATACACACACACAACATCTCTATAGCATTTATGAATTATCTGAGTGTATGATATTATGCCAATAGTTCTGTTTGAATTTGTATTCTTGAATCTGTATAATTTGCTGAGGCATTTTGGACTGAAATTCTATTATACCTGGAACAATGTGAGACTAGTTACATCATAATTTAGTTGCATAGCATGTAGTTGCATTTTCATTGTTTATTAGTATGCATTGCTTGAGGGCAATCAACAGTTCAAGTTTGGGGGTATTTGATAAGTGGGTTTATACCTACTTATCGGATATCAATTCACGCGAACTACGTCTATCTTAAGTACATTTTAGTGTGTTTTTAGGTGCATTTTGTTTATTTTGCATTGCATGTACTTAGAACTCCTTTTGGTGCAACAGTGCAGGATATGGCATACGTTGGCGATGGTGAGTGGCATGTGATCAACGAAGGCACAACATGAGGATAAATTGGAGCAGAGAAATCAAGCATTGGTAGACACATGAATGAAGCGAAGATGAAAGCGGTAGTAGCGATGAGAATCTTGAGTCAATCTTTAAAGCCCACGGCCGTGCGGTTATAGAGGCTTGAGGATCGCTTGCCATCACGATCATTAAATACTACAAACTTGACACACGCTTGCACGCCCGCCGAAAGAATACAGGGGAGGGCGTCTTGCGCGCGATATACGATCTTCTTTGAAATGTTTTATTTTAATTTTTAATTTTAAGGGTTGTAATCGATTAAAAATAATTCTGACTGGTGTCAGACGTTTCATTCATTAGTTTTACGTGTTTTTCATATTCGTAACTAGGGTTTACACTTGGAGAGTATTCCAATGTGAAACCAATCATAGATTTCATATTTTTTACTCTTTGTTTAGATTTCAGTAGTTGTGGATGCTTTATATTATTGTTTCTGGATATTAGTAAGGATTTGCACATCACGTTGGGTTTGTAATCAGCAATTGGGTTTGATCGATTCTTTCTTCTCTCTTTCTAAATTGATTACTTATTATCCATGTTTTGCCTTGATCCCATAATGGTCTTTGGTTCAGTCATGAACTAAACTCCATTATGGGATTCTAACGGATTTTAATATGTAGTTTAATTAATTGCTTAAGTGCTGGACTATTTTACATGTCATAATGAATTTCTATCATGGTTGTTTTTTATGCATGAATGCTTGATCACCATTCATTTTCAGTACTTGTATGGAGTTGAAAAATAACATATGAGTATGGATTGTAATCATGATAGCATGCGTATATAGGGCTATTTTACATATCTTTGTATTTCGTGAACCAAATAGACATATATTGTTTCACCGTGTGAGTTAAAATAATGGCTTGTGCTTAAATTCAATTTGGTTGCAATTTCACATAGACATATAGTGATTTTGGTTATATTGATGATTACACGGTGTCTATCACACGTGGATACTGTGTAAGTAGGCCATAGTACATTAAAAAATGGCTATGTCTATATTAGTGCTCTTGGCTACTTTTCTGTGATATATAAACAATCTTGCATGATGGTGATAATTAGATGACGTATTAAATGAAGTTAGGATTCCATTATCTCCAGATTTGATTCATTACTTTATTATTCTTGATTTAGTCCTTATTTGCACTTAGAGTAATTCACAATTATAATCATTAGTTTAAGCATATAAAATGTAGTGATTTAAATAATGCATAGTGGTTTAAATTAGACAACTTTCCCTGTGGATCGATAATCGACTTACTCTGTATTGCTTGTTGACGCATGTATACTTGCATGAGTTAGAGCTCTTTTGTTAGAACTAAAAAAAGGGGCAACAAGTTTTTGGCGCCGTTTCCGGGGAAAGGCGTTTAAATTTTAATTATTATCATTAGTTTTAAGCTATATTGTATGACTTAGACAAATCTAATCTTATCTCATTTCCATTTTTTATTTTTGTTTTTATTTCAGGAACTTGTATAAATTTTTATGCGCACGTGGTCATCCAACCCTGACTTAACACCTGCTCGGGACAACATAAATGGGAGAGGTTGGAAATCGAGTGTTCGTAGAAATTTACAAGCACAGTTAGAGATTACTACATCTAATATGGCAGCCGAAGCACAAGGAGAAGAGCAAAGAGAGGAGCATAGGGCTCTGAGAGAATATTTCATGCCTAATATTAATGGATTACAGTCTAGCATAGTCAGACCAGCGATAGCAGCTAATACATTCGAGACACAAATGGGCACTATTCAGATGGTACAAAATTCGGTATAGTTTGGGGGTGCCGCTATAGATGATCCGAATGAACACCTGTTGAGTTTCATTGAGATATGTGACACGTTCAGATATAACGGGGTGACGGAGGATGCTATTAGACTTATGCTGTTTCCATTCTCATTGAGGGATAAAGCGAGAAGTTGTCTTCATTCATTGCCAGCAGGATCTATAACTACATGGGAGGACTTAGCACAGAAGTTCTTAGCCAAGTTTTTCCCAATGGCTAAGACTGCGAAAATGAGGATAACAATCTCTCAGTTTGAACAACAACAGGGTGAATCCTTATATGAGAGCATGTGAGAGATACAATGAGATGCTACGAAAGTGTCCGCACCATGGAATACCAAATTGGATGGTGATCAACACATTCTATAACGTATTGGGATGGCAGTCTAGGTCGATTGTAGATGTAGCTGTTGGTGGATCATTATGGGCAAAGAGCTATGAGGAAGCCTATAACCTCATCGAGACAATGACATCAAACGATTTTCAAAATCCTACATCTCGGATGCCACAGTCCAAAGTTGCAGGTTTGTTGGAAGTGGATGCTATTACTCAGTTGTCGGTACAGATGGCAGCTATGGCGAAGAAAATAGATTCAATAACCGAGAGCAAAACAAAAATAGTTGCCTTCGTATGTGAAATTTATGTGGGGTCACACTCAACAAATCAATATGCTATCAGCTTAGAATCGGTACAATATGTGAGCAATTACAGAAAAGACCAAGGTCAGTTTTAGAACACATACAATCCCAACAACCATAATCATCCAAACTTCAGTTGGTTAAATAATCAAGGAAATCAGTAGAATCAGCCACCGAATAATAATTTCAACATCCAACAAGTATGACCCACGCTTTACTCTTAGACCACCTTTTCCACCGGGATTTTCTCAACAACAACAACATCACACTCTAGCTTCACCTCAGCAAGAAAAGAAATCCGAAATGGAGGAGATGATGATGAAATACATGGTGAATACAGAGGTTATGATCAAAAGCCAAGCAGTGGCTATTAACAATCTGGAAACTCAGATGGGGCAAATGGCAAACATGCTTAACAATAGGCCCCAGGGTTCGTTGCCGAGTAATACATCGACAAATCCACGAAGAGATGGGAAGGAACAGTGCTAAGAGATCACATTGAGGTCTGGAAAAAATATTACGATCAAGTCGTCGCCGTGCCGCCCATTGTACTAAAGGAGATCGCAGCATTGCAGGCGAGCAAGCAAATGCTGAGAAAGGAAATGTGGAAGATTCTGAAGTACAACATGAAGAGAAAGATAAAGCAAGGTCAGTTGAGAAGCCTATGAGTTCAGTACCACCAATTCACCCTCCGATTCTGTATCCATAGAGATTGAATAAGCAAAGGGAGGATAAACAGTTCAGCAAGTTCTTGGAGGTTTTTAAGAAACTGCAGATTAATATACCATTCGCGGAGGCATTGGAACAAATGCCAAGTTATGCAAAGTTCATGAAGGGTATATTGTCAAGGAAGAGGAGATTAGACGAGTTTGAGAGAGTAGCCTTGACAGAAGAGTGCAGTGTAATGCTTTAGCAGAAATTACCTCCGAAGCTGAAGGATCCAGGCAGTTTCACAATTCCATGCACGATCGAAAAGATGAACTTTGATAAATGTTTGTGTGATCTTGGGGAAAGTATTAATCTGATGCCCTTGTCATTATTCAATCAGTTGGGATTACCGGCTCCAAGGCCGACAAACATTTCGTTATAGTTAACTGACAGATCCATCACATATCCACGGGGAATTGTTGAAGATGTATTAGTGAAAGTGGACAAATTTATCTTTCCGGCTGATTTCATCATTTTAGATTATGAGGAAGACAAAAATATACCACTCATACTGGGGAGACCATTCTTAGCCACATGAAAGACTTTGATAGACGTGCAGAAGGGGGAACTCACTATGCGTGTTCATGATCAAGAGGTCACCTTTAATGTCTTCAAAGCCATGAAGTTTCCAGCAGATGAAGAGGAATGTTTCCTGGATGATTTGGTGGATCAGGTCGTAAATGATGAAGTACAGAGTCTAGTGGATGATGAACCTTTGAGGAGTGTAATTGCGAAAAACTCAGATTTGGAGGACGAGGAACTTGACAAACTTGTGCAATATCTGGATACCACTCCACAAGTCAAAAAATTCAGAACACCTGTTGAGCCATTGACAAAAGCTAGAGAATCCTCAGTAAAATTAAAACTATCTCTTGAGACACCTCCAGAACTTGAATTAAAACCACTTCCAGAACATCTCAGGTACGTATTTTTAAATAAAGATTAAAAATTATTTCTTCTGCAATCTTTTCAGGAAGAAAAATTGCTACGAGTGCTTCGAGAGTTCAAATCAGCTATTGGATGGACCATAGCAGATATCAAAGGGAACAGCCCTTCGTTTTGCATGCATAAGATCCTGATGGAAGATGGGAGTAAGCTATCGGTTGAGTAACAAAGGAGACTTAATCCGATAATAAAAGAAGTGGTTAAGAAAGACCAACTAAAATGGCTGGATGTAGGCATAATCTATCCGATCTCAAACAGCTCATGGGTGAGCCCAGTGTAGTGTGTACCGAAAAAGGGTGGCATGACCGTAGTGACTAATGAGAATAATGAGTTGATTCCAACATGAACAGTGACAGGGTGAAGAGTCTGCATGGACTACCGCAGGCTCAATAAAGCTACAAGGAAAGATCATTTTCCACTCCCATTCATTGACCAGATGTTGGACAGATTAGTAGGTCATGAGTACTATTGTCTTCTAGATGGATATTCGGGCTATAATCAAATTATGATAGCTCCTGAAGACCAGGAAAAGATAACCTTCACATGTCCCTTACGGCACTTTCGCTTTCAGAAGGATGTCCTTCGGGTTGTGCAATGCTCCAGCCACCTTTCAGAGATGCATGATGGCTATATTTTTAGATATGGTGGAGCAAAATGTGGAAGTATTTATAGATGACTTCTCAATCTTTGGTGACTCGTTTGATCTATGCCTTGAGAATTTGGTGATGGTTTTGAAGAGGTGTGTTGAGACAAATTTAGTGCTGAACTGGGAAAAGTGCCATTTTATGGTACAAGAAGGAATCATACTGGGACACAAAGTGTTGAAGAAGGGACTCGAGGTGGATAGGGCGAAGCTGGAAACTATTGAGAAATTGCCACCACCTACTTCAGTAAAAGGTGTTCGCAGCTTTCTGGGAAATGCAGGTTTCTACCGTAGATTCATCAAGGACTTCTCCAAGATAACTAAACCACTATGCAGTTTATTGGAGAAGGATGCACAGTTTAACTTTGATGAGGCTTGTGTGTCGGGATTTGAGCACCTAAAAGGAAAATTAACATCAGCACCAATTATTACTGCACCAAATTGGGATTTGCCATTTGAGCTGATATGTGACGGTAGTGATTACGCCGTAAGGGCTGCTTTGGGACAGAGGAAAGATAAGATTTTTCATGTGATTTATTATGCCAGCAGGACACTTACAGATGCATGCTTGAACTACACCACTACACAGAAAGAGTTATTGGCAGTGGTGTACGCCTTTGATAAATTTTAAGAATATCTGATTAGCACAAAGGTGATAGTGTATACGGATCATGCTGCAATTCGACATTTTGTGGCAAAGAAGGATGTAAAGCCCCAGTTAATCAGATGGATTTTATTATTGCAGGAATTTGATTTGGAGATCAAGGACAGAAAGGGCACTGAAAACCAAGTGGCAGACCACTTATCTCGACTTGAGAATTCGGAAAGGGAGGCAGACGACAAGGTTCTATTCAATGAATCCTTTCCAGATGAGCAGTTGTTTGTGGTTTGCAGACTACGTGAACTATTTGGTGAGTAAGATGGTACCTTCTGACTTGGTGGGTTATCAAATAAAGAAATTCCTACATGATGTCAAATGGTACGTATGGGATGAGCCTTATTTGTTTAAACAATGTGTTGATGAAATGATAAGAAGGTGTATCCCGTATAGCGAGACTGAGGGAATTTTGCAGGATTGTCATTCTTCGGTGTATGGTGGTCACTATGGTGGAGAGCGAAAAATGGCTAGAGTGCTACAAGCAAGATTCTACTGGCCGATAATTTTCAAGGATGCCTACAGTTTCGTCCAACGATGTGATAGATGTCAGAGGGTGGGAATCATCTCAAAAAGAAATGAAATGCCATTAAATACTATCCTCGAAGTAGAAATTTTTGATGTGTGGGCGATCGATTTTATGGGACCTTTTGTTTCTTCCTGCGGAAATCTCTACATCTTGTTCACAGTAGATTATGTCTCGAAATGGGTAGAGTTGGCAGTTCTTCCGACAAATGATGCCAACGTAGTCCTCAGGTTTTTACACAGGAGTATTTTCACTAGGTTTGGGACTCCAAGGGCCATCATCAGTGATGAAGGCGCTTATTTACTGCAATGTGCGCTTCTGACTTTGTTGGCTAAGTATGGGGTGAACCATCGCATTGCGACAGCTTATCACCCACAAACGAATGGCCAAGCTGAGGTGTCAAATCGAGAAATAAAAAGAATCCTTAAAAAGGTTGTGAATCCCACGAGGAAGGATTGGTCGTTAAAGTTGGATGATGCAGTATGGGCCAATAGGACTGCATACAAAACTCCATTGGGCATGTCACCTTTTCAGCTTGTGTATGGAAAAGCTTGTCATCTTCCTATGGAGTTAGAGAATAAGGATTGGGTGATTCGGAAGCTAAATTTTGATTTGAAAGATGCAGGGGAGAAACGCTTACTCCAACTCAATGAGCTGGATGAATTTAGATTATAGGCATATGAAAATTCAAAGCTATACAAGGAGAAGGTGAAGAAATGGCATGATCCAAAGATAATTGATAGAACATTCGAACCAGGACAAAGGGTTCTGCTTTATAACTCCAGACTTAAACTTTTTCCCGGGAAGCTGCAATCGAGATGGTCAGGACCATTTACAGTAAAGACTATATTTCTGCATGGTGCAATTGAAGTATTTGACAATTTTCCGGACAAGCATTTTAAAGTAAATGGGCAGCGATTGAAGCATTATTTTGGTGGTGAGGTGGACAGACAGAAAATCACCTCAATTCTTTCTTTAACATGAGATTCAGAAACAGTTAAGCTAATTGACTATAGCTTAGCGCTTGATGGGAGGCAACCCATTATTTCTAGCTCTATTTTCTCTTTATTTATTTAGTTAGGTTGCTTTAGTAGTTCAGGTTTATTTCATTTGTAATAGTTTATATGTTTTGCATAATTGAGTGGGTAGCTGAAGTTGCATTGAGGAGTGTTTGAAGTAAGATAGAGTTTATTTGGTCATTCATGTTCGCTCATTAATTCATGCCTTAACAGTGTGCATTAATGTCTATGTAGGTCTCTCCAATTGAAATCATCACTGATATGCAGTGTGGGAGTTAAGACTGGCAGTATAATAACTAGAGCCGGCATTGGCACAGCAGAACTAGGCTTAAGAAGTTGCACGCGCGCGTTAAAGTCGATAGCCCAAGTGGTGACAACCGCATAGGCGGTCCAATCAAGCGCCTCAACGCCCATTACTCGCGCGCTCGCGCATGAACCTCAGTGAAAACTAGCTCGACCGCGCACAACACCGGCAGTGGACAATGTTTTATGTTTTAAAAGACATGTACTCCCACTTGGCTTATATCAGTTGCAGCGTATTCTCTTGCTCTCCTCAACAAACATGTCTCCCCACCTCTCGGTAGTTACAAATTGAGCTAAACTATCATCTCCACTACGATTACACACAAGTTTCATAAGTGAAGTATACATCTATGGTTTCTGCTTAGGTTGTGCATCAACAAGTTTGGGGGTACTATCTTTAGCAGCTCTTAATCATTATCAAGCAAAGCATCTGTATTCTCTCTATCATCTGTAAATGGGTCCAAAACGAGCACGCTCCATCTCCATCTCTTCTTCCGATTCCTCGTCCTCTAGTAACAAAGAAGAGGATGATGTGAACCACACGGAATTTATTAGTTGGGATGCACAAGTAGAATATTATCGAATCGTGGACAAATCGTTCGTGAAGGAATGGGGATTTAAGTCTGACAAGCAAGATGGCCAACTATGGAATATGATTCAAGAAAAAGGGTGGGTTGGTTTGGCTGCAACTCCTATGCCTATTCCCATGGGGGTTGTTCGAGAGTTCTACGTGAATGCTAGTGACATAAAGGGAGGAATAACGCTGGTTCAAGGAGTGCAAGTGGATTTTCGACCTCTAGCGATCCGGGCAGCTTTCAGAATCAATGAAGCACCATCGACTGGGTCTGCTAATTTGGTCGAAGGTGCGCATCTAGAAATAGATTTGAACTTAGTAATTACTGAATTGTGCATTCCAGGAACAAGGTAGAATTATAAGGCCGGAACGAATGAGCCTAAAACTTTCCCAGCGTCCACCTTGAATCGATATGCAAAAGCATGGAATCTGTTTATTTGTGCCAAGTTAGTTCCGTCATCTCACTAGCATTAAATAACCACTGAGCTGGCTATCATTTTGTGGGGCATCATCAAAGGAAAGTACATTGACGTAGGCCACCTAATTCATCAAAACATGCTGCGTTATTTACGGGGGAGCACTACAGGGGGTATTCCATATGCGTCTGTGGTAGCCATTCTTTGTGCCCAATAAGGAGTCCAATGGGATAACGAGCAGATGCAAAAACTGAGCCAAGACATCACACATGCAACTATTGCCAAGTTCAAGGATTGAACATGAGGTGAACCGCATCCGAGAGGATTAGGTTTTATTATCCAGCCCATTTTCCCAGAGCTACCACAACAACCCTCTTAGACAAATAAGGCAGGCCAGTCAACCTAAGTTCCATTTGCCACTGGGGATCGATAGCTCCGAAGGTTTGAGCAAAAAGTCGACGCTATGTACGACAATTTTTCAGCGTTTGCAACGAGGTTGACGAGGTCATTGGCAAAAGCTTTTGCACAGCAGGGGACAATGCTTGAGTGGCCTCAGTTTGGGACAGCTGTGCCATATCCACCACTAGATTCACCACCCGCAGAGGGTGGTGCGACTGAGCATTAGGGGAGTTTTCTTTAACCCTTTACCTTCATTCACTGGGACATTGAATATTATAAGTTTGGAGGTATTGGGGTTAATAGTATAGTTGCATATAGTAGTATCTGCATGTTTAGTTTAATTTTCATATAGTATTTGCATGTTTAGTTTAAATGTTGCATGTTGCAGAAATTTTTTAAGTTTTAGTTATATGTTTAGTTGCATTTTATGTTTAGTGCATGTCTCACAAATTCTAGCTTTATGGAAATTTTGTCTAACCGATGATGAGAATGAATTTTGAAGGATTTTTGAGTATTTTGGGATAACATGACCTGAGATATAATGTTTTACACAATGCAATTCATAATGCTTTTTAAATGCTTTCGATTTGCACGGTCGTGTTCACAAACACTTATAGGTATAAGAATTATGTGTTGCATTGCTCGATAGAAAATGTAGTTGAAAAAGGAAAATATGTGGAAAGTGAACTTAACTGTTTAAAACATTGATATTCAAACTTTGGGAAAACATGGGTATGCTATGTATAAAAAAAAAGAAAATAAAAATAAAAATAAATATCAATAATGTGGCTAGTCTTATTTTGGGGCCCTAGCTACTTGAGTAAGTACGCCCGTAGGGGCGTCTTAACAATTAGCAACCCTAAGGTCTTTCATGATCTACGAGTCATTGGTTGAAAGCTCACTAAGGGGTAGCAGTGGTTGCCTAATGGAATGAGGCATTGCACAGTCATATGAAAAAAAAGAAAAGAAAAAGAAAAAGAAATAAAGCAGTTAAGCCCATTGTTGAACCTTAGTTTGCTTTGATATGTTGGAACAATCTTTGTTGCATAAGTATACATGAGTCTTGATTTAGACTGTAATTTTCTGTTTTGAGCGGTTTAGCATGTGTATTCTTTGCTTAATTCAAGTTTTGGTGAACACGATACACACACACAGCATCTCTATAGCATTTATGAATTATCTGAGTGTATGATATTATGCCTATAGTTTAGTTTGAATTTGTATTCTTGAATCTGGATAATTTGCTGAGGCATTTTGGACTGAAATTCTATTATAGCTGGAACAATGTGAGACTAGTTACATCATAATTTAGTTGTATAGCATGTAGTTGCATTTTCATTGTTTATTAGTATGCATTGCTTGAGGACAAGCAACAGTTCAAGTTTCGGGGTATTTGATAAGTGGGTTTTGCACCTACTTATCGGATATCAATTCACGTGAACTACGCCTATCTTAAGTACATTTTAGTGTGTTTTTAGGTGTATTTTGTTTATTTTGCATTGCATGTACTTAGAACTCCTTTTGGTGCAAAAGTGCAGGATATGGCATACGTTGGCGATGGTGAGTGGTATGTGATTAATGAAGGTACAACATGAGGATAAATTGGAGAGGAGAAACCAAGCATTGGTGGACACAAGAATGAGCAAAGCAGAAGCAGCAAAGAGCAGAATGTAATGTAGAGTCAAATCTGCAGGTTTACACGCCCTGCGCGGTTATAGAGAATTGAGGACGCGCGCTCGTGCGATCATTCAGACTACACAAACTTGACACACATGCGCCCGCGAGAAGAATACACTGGAGGAGCACGCGCCCACGCGCGATGTCTGATGCTGCTGAACTATTTTATTTTAGTTTTTAATTTTAAGGGTTGTAATCGATTAAAAATAATTCTGACTGGTGTCAGACGTATCATTCATTAGTTTTACATGTTTTTCATATTCGTAACTAGGGTTTACACTTGGAGAGTATTCCAACGTGAAACCAATCATAGATTTTATATTTTCTACTCTTTCTTTAGATTTCAATAGTTGTGGATGCTTTACATTATTGTTGCTGGATATTATTAAGGATTTGCACGTCACGTTGGGTTTGTAATTAGCAATTGGGTTTGATCGATTCTTTCTTCTATCTTTCTCAATTGTTTACTTATTATCCATGTTTTTCCTTGATCCCATAATGGCTTTTGGTTCAGTCATTAACTAAACTCCATTATGGGATTCTAACGGATTTTGATATGTAGTTTAATTAATTGCTTGAGTGTTGGACTGTTTTACATATCATATGGAATTTCTATCATGGTCTTTTTGCATGCATGAATGCTTGATCACCATTCGTTTTCAGTACTTGTATGGAGTTGAAAAATAACATATGAGTATGGATTGTAATCATGATAGCATGCGTATATAGGGCTATTTTACATAGCTTTGTATTTCGTGAACCAGATAGACATATACTGTTTCACCGTGAGTTAAAATAAGGACTTGTGCTTAAATTCAATATGGTTGCAATTTCATATAGACATATAGTGATTTTAGTTATATTGATGATTACACGGTGTCTATCACATGTGGATACTGTGTAAGTAGGCCATAGTACATTGAAAAATGGCTATGTCTATATTAGTGCTCTTGGCTACTTTTCTGTGATATGTAAACAATCTTGAATGATGGTGATAATTAGATGAAGTATTAAATGAAGTTAGGATCCCATTATTTCCAGTTTTGATTCATTACTTTATTATTCTTGATTTAGTCGTTATTTGCACTTAGAGTAATTCACAATTATAATCATTAGTTTAAACATATAAAATATAGTGATTTAATTAATTCATAGTGGTTTAAATTAGACAACTTTCCTTGTGGATAGATACTTGACTTACTTTATATTGCTTGTTGACGCATGTATACTTGCATAAGTTAGAGCTCTTTTGTTAGAACTAAAAAAAGAGGCAACAAGTTTTTGAACCTTAGTTTGCTTTGAGTAGCAATAAAGCAGTTAAGCCCATTGTTGAACCTTAGTTTGCTTTGATATATTGGAACAATCTTTGTTGCATAAGTATACACGAGTCTTGATTTAGACTGTAATTTTCTGTTTTGAGCAGTTTAGCATGTGTATTCTTTTGTTTAATTCAAGTTTTGGTGAACATGACACACACACACAACATCTCTATAGCATTTATGAATTATCCGAGTGTATGATATTATGCCTTTAGTTCAGTTTGAATTTGTATTCTTTAATCTGGATAATTTGCTGATGCATTTTGGACTGAAATTCTATTATAGCTGGAACAATGTGAGACTAGTTACATCATAATTTAGTTGCATAGCATATAGTTGCATTTTCATTTTTTATTAGTATGCATTGCTTGAGGGCAATCAACAGTTCAAGTTTGGGGGTATTTGATAAGTGGGTTTTACACCTACTTATCGGATATCAATTCACGCGAACTACGCCTATCTTAAGTACATTTTAGTGTGTTTTTAGGTGCATTTTGTTTATTTTGCATTGCATGTACTTAGAACTCCTTTTGGTGCAAAAGTGCAGGATATGGCATACGTTGGCGATGGTGAGTGGCATGTGATCAATGAAGGCACAACATGAGGATAAATTGGAGCAGAGAAACCAAGCATTGGTGGACACAAGAATGAACAATGAGACAATGCAATGAGCAGCGACGAGAATCTGATCAGCTGCGAAAATCGCAGGTCGCCTGTCAGCGGTTATAGAGGCTTCTCGACGCTACCACGCAAGACGATCATTCGGACTACACAGATTTAACACACACGCGCTTCATGCCGAAAAATACATGGGAGGAACACGTGCGTGCAGCCGATGTCGATATTCTTGGTAAATGTTTATTTTAATTTTTAATTTTAAGGGTTGTAATCGATTAAAAACGTTAGACGTATCATTCATTAGTTTTACGTGTTTTTCATATTTGTAACTAGGGTTTACACTTGGAGAGTATTCCAACGTGAAACCAATCATAGATTTTTTATTTTCTACTCTTTCTTTAGATTTCAGTAGTTGTGGATGCTTTACATTATTGTTGCTGGATATTATTAAGGATTTCCACGTCACGTTGGGTTTATAATCAACAATTGGGTTTGATCGATTCTTTCTTCTCTTTTTCTCAGTTGTTTGCTGATTATCCATGTTTTGCCTTGATCCCATAATGGCTTTTGGTTCAGTCATGAACTAAACTCCATTATGGGATTCTAACGGATTTTAATATGTAGTTTAATTAATTGTTTGAGTGCTGGACTATTTTACATGTCATAAGGAATTTCTATCATGGTTGTTTTGCATGCATGAATGCTTGATCACCATTCATTTTCAGTACTTGTATGGAGTTGAAAAATAACATATGAGTATGTATTGTAATCATGATAACATCCGTATATATAGGGCTGTTTTACATAACTTTGTATTTCGTAAACCAGATAGACATATACTGTTTCACCGTGTGAGTTAAAATAAGGGCTTGTGCTTAAATTCAATATGGTGACAATTTCACATAGACATATAGTGATTTTGGTTATATTGATGATTACACGGTGTATATCACATGTGGATACTGTGTAAGTAGGCCATAGTACATTAAAAAATGGCAATGTCTATATTAGTGCTCTTGGCTACTTTTCTGTGATATGTAAATAATCTTGCATGATGGTGATAATTAGATGAAGTATTAAATGAAGTTAGGATCTCATTATCTCCAGATTTGATTCATTACTTTATTATTCTTGATTTAGTCGTTATTTGCACTTAGAGTAATTCACAATTATAATCATTAGTTTAAGCATATAAAATATAATGATTTAATTAATGCATAGTTTTTTAAATTAGACAACTTTCCCTGTGGATCGATACGCGACTTACTCTGTATTGCTTGTTGACGCATGTATACTTGCATGAGTTAGAGCTCTTTTGTTAGAACTAAAAAAAGAGGCAACAGTAGACTATTGGTATGATCGTGACTATGGGTTCTCTTTGACCAGTAGTGCAAAGTTAAATTATTGACTGGTATGATCATGACCATTGAATTTATAATTGAATATCTTTAGCTTAAGGGCAAAGGTGAATTGATCAATATGGTTATAATTATCGTTTATATAAATTCTGAAATGATTATATATTTCTTTGGGATATTAAGATCTTTGGCCCGTAGTGCAAAGATGACCTGTTGTTGAATATCTTTGGCACGTAGTGCAAATATGATCTGTTGTTGAATATCTTTGGCCCGTAGTGCAAAGATGACATGTTGTTGAATATCTTTGGTCCGTAGTGCAAAGATGATCTGTTGTTGAATATCTTTTGGCCCGTAGTGCAAAGATGACCTGTTGTTGAATATCTTTGGCCTGTAGTACAAAGATGAACTATTGATGAATGTCTTAGGCCCGTAGTACAAAGATGAATTTATTAGTATGATTATGAACAGGAACTGTGATTTGGTATAACCATGATCTTTGATGTTTCAGGTGAAGACATGTGATAAAAATTATCTTCGTCCTGGATGAGAAGAGAAATTTAGAACCATTTTTTATTAAAACATTTTTTATTCTCTAAATTTGACATGAAAAACGAACTTGATTCTTGGCATGAGAATTAATAAAAATGCACATGGTTTGTTTTTATTATGTGGAATTCTTAAGAAATTTAATTTCTTTAATAAAGAGTCATTAGGAACACCTTGTGACTCTAGTGTGTGCGTTTAAAGAAAAATAAAGGGGATTGGTATTGCACAAATTGAAGATGACAGAATCATTGATAGTGTAATGTACTTAATGAATTGTACTCGACCTGATATTGAATATGTCATTAGTAGACTTAGCAAATATACGCATAATCCTTCACAAGTTCATTGGAATGCATTGTCACGTCTAATGAGGTATTTAAAAGGAATAGTTAATGTAAGTGTACATTTTTCTGATAATCCTAATGTTTTTGAAGGATATTTTGATGCTAATTGGGTATCTGATAATGATGAAACAAGCTCCACTAGTGGATATGAGTTTACTTTAAGTGGAGGAGTTGTCTCTTGGAGATCAGCTAAACAAACTTGTACTGTTAAATCTACTATGAAATATGAATTTATTGCATTAGAATTGACAGGTACAGAAGCAGAGTGGCTGAGGAATTTATTGGCAGACATAACGATGTGGTTTAAACCAATTCCTTCTATATCTCTGCATTGTGATTCTCAAGATGCTATTGGACGAGCAATGAACCATGTGTATAATGGGAAACAGAGAAATATTCGCTTGAGACATAATATTGAATGAGGACTGATCAGTAAACGGTGTTATTTCCTTGAAATTTGTGAGGTCTGAAAAAAACCTAGCGGATCTGCTTACAAAGGGATTGATTAAAAAAGTGTCCAAGAAGCATTCAGAGGGATGGGACTATTGCCAACATCTTGAGTAAGTAATACGCGATGGAAACCCAACCCATGTGATTGGAGATCCCATGAATTGGGTTCAATGGGTAACAACAAGTCACGTAATTACTTAATTATAGCACTACAATTACTTATATCCCTTCTTGTGTGCATGTGGTGCTTACTGACAAATTATGAAAGGATGAATCGTTTAGATTCTTAATGAAACTCATAGCCCTAAAGGGTGGTGTATGTAAGTATACACTTGATGGGTTCACCTATATAAAGGTGGAAGTGTAGGCCGCTTTCTATGATAGTCTTTGGCAAACTCTCTAAAGCCTTTATGAAAATCTGGGATATGGCGCATGGCCTAGAATGCGCCCAACCGCGGACATGTGTGGATTCAGGATTTTTAGATATGTGTGCAAGTTAAATTGATTGTATCATAGATAATAGGTTCAAGAATATAGTTCACCTATAATCTACAATCATGAGCTTGTTCCACTAAGTGTCGATTCAAACCCATAAGGTATCGACGTTATGTATCTAAAATCCATTGCCCTTCTCACTTCCTTTTAATTTTTCTTTCTTTGATAATTTTGAATCATGTGGGGGATTGTTGGTTATACTTCAAAATTATGGCTTTATCAAAATCCTTAACTTTTATTTCTTTTAATACCCTAGCCGTTATGAGCTTTTATTAGCATTATTTTCCCAATTTAATTAGTATTTATTTATGTAACTCCCACCCAAGCGTTCCTTTAAAACTTCAACGTTCTCTTGAGTCTTTTTCGAACGTTCTTTGAACAATAATATAAACGGCAGAATATACAGTTTCTTCCTCTCCTTATCTCAAAAGTATGTTCATATATACTCTATGTTAACTGTTAATTCGGCAATCCACATAGACAAGTCCAAAGCCTCCTTCCGTGAGTACACACGATCGGAGACTTCGCCGTTGAATCCTAGAGAGTGACCGCCGACATCCCATTTGTACTGTGATTATTATCAGTGGGGGCGAAATCACATTTTAGGACAGTAGCTACGCTACGCCTCAGTTTTCCAGCTAAGTTATTCCAATTTACTGTTAGGTTTGTAATATTCATGAACGCAATCAAATTGCATAAAAATGCGAAAACGTGTAAAATCAGAGTTTTAAAAAAAATTTACAAACCATATACCCGGATCACCCTTTATGCATAATTATTAATTAAACGAAAAGATAAAGAATAAAATCATACCCTTGAAGATCGAGCTTCCTCAGGTACAAGTTCACCTCCAAATCCTTTCGCGTTCAACTTGAATCTACCGGGGTTTTGTTCCTTCCTTTGATCAACGTTAGCCACTCATATGTTTGGCCTCTAGAGGTGATCCACCAAGGAATAATAAGAATTCAAGAAGATGGGTATTTTGGCTCAAACCCTAGTTTTCCATCTCTATAGAAAGGAACGTACTCTCCAACAAATTGGAATTATGTAAGTAGTTGTAAAAAGTCAACCACCCCATCACCCATAATAAGACTCCTCTTATTTATAGATGTGGGCCACCCACCTTAACAATTAAGAAATTTGGTTTTATTTAATTAATTAAATTCTTTTAATTAATTAAGCTCCTAATCTTATTAGGGATAATTAATTAAACTCCTTTAACTAATTTTCCTCCTAATCCTATTAGGAATAAATGAGAGTACTTATATTAAATTAATTCCTAAACTCTTTTAGAAATTAAAATAATAATAATTGTAATAATATTAATAAGACTCCTCTTATTAATTTATATTTAATATTTCTAAAATATTAAATAATAAATATTAAGCTATTTAATTTATTCTATCACCATAGATTAAATTAAATATACTTAACATATTATTACGATTATGTCATTAACTTCTAAATAATTATTCTTCCTTTTATGGTGTGACCCTTTAGGTTCTCCATATTAAACCATTGTGAATAAATCAATTAGAACAATTCTAATCTTATTTAAATAAATAAATTAAATAATTAATTTATTTAAATAAATAATATTTATTCTACAATAGGGATAAGCCTCCCTAGCGATCAACGACTTTCCGTATAATATAGATTTCAACATTAATCATAAAAGAACATTTGTGTAAATAGTTACCGCATAATTCAATCCTTCCACCATATAATGTCCCAATTAAATATAAGACATGGAATTCTTTGTCAAGTCTTATTTTATTTAATTATATGTATTTCAATCCTTAAATGCACAACTCCAAATAATGCAAATTAGAAACTCCTTTCTAATTTCATTCGCCTTGCTAAGGACTATTTGGGTTGTCATTTATCGAATCACATAGACATTTCTCTTCTTTTATTAGAAATGGTAGATTCTTTATTGATCATACATTATCTCCATGTACAACTTATTATACCCAAGCATACCCTTTGATATACCCTAAGGGTCTTAAGGAATAAGTCAAAGTATAACTCATTATACACAAGATACTATGATGATCTCAAGTCCAAGGATTACTTGTCTTACTATCACTACAGAATTCCTATTGACAGCAAGTAAAACTCCATTAGGTATTCCTTAGCGAGCCACGCTTAGTGAACTTATTCTCTAATAAGCACCTACATACTTGCTTTAGTGTCTCCACACAAATGATCATGAGATCAATCATCCTCATCCAATGAAAGCAAGAACGTATGTACCAATCTATCCTGGATTCACTAATCCCCAATTTAGTAATCCAATGATTGGGAACTATTTTAGTTTTAAGCTTTCTAAGAATTTAGATCTCATTAGAATGATCATCATCATTATTCTAAAAGCATTGCTTAAAACTATGGGTTTATCACATATTATAAAACAGCATCATGTAGATAATTAAAAACCTTTAATAAATAAATACTTTTTTTTATTAATAAATGAATAAGATTGTTACAAAGTATATGCTTTATCATCAAACATGATTGGCTTGTGTGCATACTACTTTCAATCTCCCACTTGCACTAAAGCCAATCGTCATGGTATCTTATACTCTTCTTCTCTAAGTGACGATTATCCTGCTGTTGGATAAGCTTTAGTTAATGGATATGTAATGTTGTTCTTGAGAGTCCACCATCTCTATAGTGATTTCCCATCTTTCAATGATTCTTATAATCAAATGATGTGCCACAACATATGTTTAGATCCAAGATGAGACTTAGGAACTATTCCTAGTTCTGTAATGAACTTATCATCCAAACAATCAACTTACAGCTTCATTTATAGCTATATACTTTGTCTTTATCACTAAACCAGCAACTCTTTGCTGTTTGGAACCTTTCCAATTCACTGCACCACTGTTCAAGATAATGCTTTACCTTAAAGTGGATTTTCTGTCATCTTGGTCTGTCTGAAAAACTTGAGTCTGTTAAGCCCTCTAGTTTTAATTAAGACCCACCATGTATGCTCACATCCTTAGTGCCTGTTAAGCACTTTAAGATGTTTTTCACTGACTCATAGTGAACTTCTCCATAATATGACTGATTAACATCAGGTCTCGTACATTTCATTGCATACATGATTGTCACTCATGCGACCTCTCTTTTCAGGAGTCTGTGGGGACTATTAAGAGAGATACACTCCATAGCTCATCGACATGAGATATCTCTTGGAGTTTGCCATGCTAAACTACTTTAGCATCAAATGAATATACGTTCCTTGGGTTAAGTCGAGCATCCTGTTGTATCTATCTATATAGATTTTATCCCCAATTATGATACTCTTCCCAAACCATTCATGGAGGAATGTTTAGACAACTTTATCTTTTCTGATTGTAGCATTGATAAGTTATTCCTCATCCGTAGTATATCAACATATAATACTAGAAATTTCACGACGCTCCCATTCGACCCTTTTTGTACACTACTAGAAGTCTTCCTCATCGAATGTAACTCTGGATCATCATCTTCTATGATGTGTACCTCATCATCATCATCCATGATGAATCCATACCTCCTAGGTATCTTTGGTACTATTCTAGATTTACGATTCGGTTGTGGTATAATAGGTCTATCTACAGGTTCCTCTTATTTGACTTATAGTATTTTGTGGTTCTTGAACTCTTCAAGATCTATTATCCTCCCACTAGCCCCTTTTAATGATAAACACCTTTATCGTAGAAGGCAACGTGTTATGTAACAAACACCTTTTGCTAAGTAGAATTATAGAACATATACCCTAAACTTACTTTAGGATGTCCCACAAATCTGTACATGTCAAATCTTGTCCCAAGCTTATCCTTCGAAACCTTTTCACATAAGTTGGACAACCCCTTATCTTAACATACTTAAGATTAGGAATCCTCCCTGTCCATAACTTTTATGGAGTCTTGGGGCTGGATTTTGAGATTACCTTTTCGTAGATATGCAGCCATTTCTGGGACATTATCCCAGAAGGATACTAGAATGTCGATAAAATCATTATGGACAGCACCATGTCCAACAAGGTACGATTTTTCCTTTCAGATACATCAATCAATTATTACGTATCATGAGGTGTCCATTATGAGAAAACCATTTGAGATGATCTAGAAACTTATTGCACAAGTATTTATTCCTTGATCCGATCAAAGAATTCTTAATACTTTGCCAATTTATTTCACTTCTGAATTCTTTGAACCTTTCAAATAATTCACACTTGTATTTCAACAAATACATACATTTAACTCTTTGAATGATCATCTCCTTTTCTTATACTAGTTTGTTCAATTTACAAAATAATTTTTCACGTAAGTCAAGTATACAAAATCCATTAAGTAATCTTTCAGTTCTATACGAAACATTATTATTATAAATAGAACAACAATTGTTCTTAATTATAATACCAAAATTTTATTGTCCAACAATAAAATGGAAATAATGTTTCTAACAAGAATTGGAATACAATAACAACTTATTGACTTAATAGATTTTCCCGTTGGCAGTGCTAAACTATAAGTTTCTATAGCTAATGCAGCAACCTTTGCTTCATTTTCCACACATAGGATTACTTATCTTTGTTTAACTTTCTACTTCTGCTTGGTCCCTTCATAAATCTATATTTATGATAACCAAAGTAGGTATCCAATACCCAAGTAGAACCCTGACTTAAAGAAAAATTTATTTTAAATTATGAACAAAATTGTATTAGAATCAAAACTTCACTAAGCTTCTTTTGGTTAGCTCTCAAAGATGCTTCTCGCAGCTTTCTTTCCAAAGGTCTGGGCTTATTGCGGTGGGTAGCAAACTCCTTTGCCATCCATATCGCTTTTATTCTTATTATCCTTTGTTTACGCCTTTACTTTTACCTTCTTTGAATCGTTCTTCTTTTCGTAAGATCCTTTGGCCCCTACCAATAAGACATGGTCTTTCTTGGTTGGAAAGTGACTCTCATCATTTTTCAACATGTTAAGCAAATCAACGGTTTATATCTAGCTTGTTTATATGAAAAATTCACAACAATTGTGAAAGGAGTCCGAGGAGTGAGCGCAAGATCAAATCTTGGCTCAACTCTCCATCCATGACAAAACCAGTTGTTCTAATTGATCAATCAAATTGATTATGTTAAGAACTTTTTGTCTGTACTATAGTGCCATTGGCCATTCTAAATCGGAAGAACTCCTTAGATATCTGATATCTATATGTCCTACTTTCTTCACCATCAACTACTTGATGTGCAGGAATATAGTAGGAGCATCCATAGTTTCATGTTGACGCTGAAGCTCGTTACTCATAGATGCGAGCATGATGCATTGAGCCAACTGTGCATCATCTTGCCACTTTCTAAAAGTAGCAATGTCTTCCTCAGAGGCATTGTCTACAACCATTGCATGGATAGGCGTATTAAGTGAAAGTAGTATGCACACAAGCCAATCATGATTGATGATAAAGCATATACTTTGTAACAATCTTATTCATTTATTAATAAAAAGTATTAGTTTATTAAAGGATTTTAATTATCTACATGATGCTGTTTTATTATATGTGATAAACCCATAGTTTTAAGCAATGCTTTTAGAATAATGATGATGATCATTCTAATGAGATCTAAATTCTTAGAAAGCTTAAAACTAAAATAGTTCCCAATCATTGGATTACTAAATTGGGGATTAGTGAATCCGGATAGATTGGGTACATACGTTGCTTGCTCATTGGATGAGGATGATTGATCTCATGATCATTTGTGTGGAGACACTAAAGCAAGTATGTAGGTGCTTATTAGAGAATAAGTTCAATTTGAACGTGGCTAGCTAAGGAATACCTAATGGAGTTTTAATTGCTGTCAATAGGAATTCCTCAGTAGTGATAGTAAGACAAGTAATCCTTGGACTTGAGATCATCATAGTATCTTGTGTATGATGAGTTATACTTTGACTTATTCCTTAAGACCCTTAGGGTATATCAAAGGGTATGCTTGGGTATACATAAGTTGTACATGGAGATAATGTATGATCAATAAAGAATCTACCACTTCTAATAAAAGAAGAGAATGTCTATGTGATTCGATAAATGACAACCCAAAGAGTCCTTGGCATGCGTAATGAAATTAGAAAGGAGTTTCTAATTTGCATTATTTGAGTTGTGCATTTAAGAGTCGAAATACATATAATTAAATAAAATAAGACTTGACAAAAATTCCATGTCTTATATTTAATTGGGACATTGTATGGTGGAAGGATTGAATTGTACGGTAACTATTTACTCAAAGGTTCTTTTATGATTAATGTTGAAATCTATATTATCTGGAAAGTCGTTGATCGCTAGGGAGGCTTATCCCTATTGTAGAATAAATATTATTTATTTAAATAAATTAATTGTTTAATTTATTTATTTAAATAAGATTAGAATTGTTCTAATTGATTTATTCACAACCTGTTTAATATGGAGAACCTAAAGGGTCACACCATAAAAGGAAGAATAATTATTTAAGAAGTTAATGACATAATCGTAATAATATATTAAGTATATTTAATTTAATCTATGGTGATAGAATAAATTAAATAGCTTAATATTTATTATTTAATATTTTAGAAATATTAAATATAAATTAATAAGAGGAGTCTTATTAATATTATTACAATTATTATTATTTTAATTTCTAAAAGAGTTTAGGAATTAATTTAATATAAGTACTCTCATTTATTCCTAATTGAATTAGGAAGGAAAATTAGTTAAAAGGAGTTTAATTAATTATCCCTAATAAGATTAGGGAGCTTAATTAATTAAAAGAATTTAATTAATTAAATAAAACCCAATTTCTTAATTGTTAAGGTGGGTTGCCCACATCTATAAATAAGAGGAGTCTTATTATGGGTGGCGGAGTTGTTGACTTTGACAAGTACGTAATAATTCCAATTTGTGGGAGAGTACGCCTTTTCTATAGAGATAGAAAACTAGGGTTGAGCCAATACCCCATCTTCTTGAATTCTTATTCTTCCTTGGTGGATCACCTCTACAGGCCAAACACTTGGGTGGCTAACGTTGATCAAAGGAAGGAACCAAACCCGGTAGATTCAAGTTGAACGCGAAAAGGATTTGAGGTGAACTTGTAGCTGAGGAAGCTCGGATCTTCAAGGGTATGATTTTATTCTTTATCTTTTCATTTAATTAATAATGTGCATAAAGGGTGATCCGGGTATATGGTTTGTAAAATTTTAAAACTCTGATTTTACACGCTTCCGCTTAATTTTTGCAATTTGATTGCGTTCTTAAATATTACAAACCTAACAGTGGTATCAGAGCCAAACCTTTATACAAATTATTAATTGTTCAAATTTGATATGTATTTTGATATGTGTTTAGAACAATTTTATTGGGCATATTTTTATTGTATAAAATTTATTATAAAAAAAAAAAAAGGAGGTGCCGATTTTTTTTTTTTGGTTTGAATGAAGTTTGTCTCACATGGCTGCTATTTGTATCATATATATATATATATATATATATATATATATATTATTATATATACTATACGTTATATATATATATGGCAACGTGCAGGAGCTTTAAAAAAAAAATGGAAACTTGGGCCACGTGAATTCCCTGATCACACAAAAAAAAAAAATGGGAAACTTGCCTCATGGAATTTCGTTTTTTTTTCAAGGGGCAACCATGTTACAAACATCCTGATTTCGGTACTAACTATATATATATTCATACGGTTATTATATATAATATACACGGATTCCTTGATTACTTATATATTATATATATATATATATAATAGTTATATATATATGTAATATATATTTTAATAATTTTATAATTAAAATAAAAGTTTGTTTTAATTTTAAAATAAAAGGTTTATTTTAATCTTAAAATAAAAGGGTTTATTTTAATTTTAAAATTAAATTTCATGCTAACTAATTAGAGTTGGAATTGGATTCCATGATAACTAATTGGAGTTGAAATTGGATTACATGTTTCCTTAAATAAAGGAGTTTATTTAGATATGAAATAAGATTTCATATTATTCAAAATAAAAGAGTTTATTTGTGAATAGAAAAGAGAATCCTAATTTCCTTAAATAAAGGAGTTTATTTAAATATGAAATAAGATTTCATATTATTCAAAATAAAAAGTTTATTTGTGAATAGGAAAGAAAATCCGTGTTTCCTTAAATAAAGGAGTTTATTTAAATATGAAATAAGATTTCATATTATTCAAAATAAAGGAGTTTATTTGTGAATAAGAAAAGAATCCGTGTTTCCTTTAATAATTTTTTTTATATATATGGAATTGATTCCATAATTAATTAAAATAAAGGAGTTTATTTTATTAAAATTTTGATTAAAATAAAATAGTTTATTTTATTCAAAATTGGATAAATTAAAATAAAATAGTTTTATTTTGATTTAAATTTGGATTAAAATAAAGGAGTTTATTTTGATTCAAAATAGATTTTATACTAACTAAATTTGCCCATTAAAATGATATCAATATATATATTTAAATGTTTATTATTCATAAGATGAATGTTATTTATTGATGCATATGGTGATGTGTATGATAATAAATGGGATTGATTATGGACTATCGACCAATGTGATTGGATTTTATTTTAGTTGGATGCATGAATGTATGGGTTTTATTAAATGGGTTCTGCAAGACCTCGCCTTCTCTAATTTTTCCGAATGTAAATTCTATCTCCTCCTATGTACTTCCCTCGATCACGATCAAGGTTTCTATTTATTTTAAATAATTTTGTAATAGAAATAGTTAGAATTAATTTTAAAAATTGGAGATCAAGGAGCAAGGAGCTTGAAGACCCGCTTTTTTGTAATGGAGCCCGAGTTTAAATGTAATAGTTATATTTAAATATTATTTCTTGCACCCCTGGGGTTTGACCTTTTGGTTCACTTTGTGGCTCTAGTGAACCAAACTAGAATAAAAGTCCATAATCAATCCGAAAGTAGAATATAGTATTCTATATGTGCATGCTTATACTATATATATTATATATTATGCAAACATGCTTCGCATGTTCATTAATATAACGCCGTATTTTATATATATATGTGCATGTGCGCTAAACAAGATGAGACAAATTAATAACAAACCCCTCAATTTTTATATTAAGTCCTAAGCGTTCAAAGATATTTGGAATATCGAACGTCGCCTTCTAGCATGATAAAATTAATAGAGTATTAAATATTTAATATGAGTTTGTTGTGTCACCACAAGGCAAGTATTAAGTATTTAAGATGTTAATTTATCACATTTGATGCTTATAAAGAAAATTGAACAATATTGTTTTGTTGTGTCACCACAAGGATGATATTTTTCTTTTTTTGAATATATGGAGTGCTAGGTCGGACTTAACTTGGATAATTTTGATTCGGATGTGCCACCACTTGATTAAAATAATCTAAGAGGCAAAAAAAAAGTTGCATAGTTGATGTAATTGACAAAAGTTGTCTACCTATTTATTTATATATAGTTTGTTGTGTCACCACAAGGCTATATACATTTGAAATGGGATCCTTATTCTCACTAGCAAATCTTTAATTAGATTTTGCCGAACTATATAAGTGAGGGTAATATAGTTTGAAGAAAATAGTGGGAGATACCAATTTAAAACAAGTCCTAATTTATTTTGGTAATTAATAAAAGAATGTATGTTAAAATGTTGTTAATTACAAATTCATTTACAGAATTTTACAATGTCTAAAATTACTATCATCATGCAAAGCATATTATATGCTAAATTAACCGGGCCAAAAATTAAACGGATTGGTCAAGGAATTTGAGAATAGTTCTCATAGTTTAAAAAGCTATCTTATGTCCTTAATACGCCTATCCTCGCAATGGTTGCGCATAATGCCTCGAGGAAGAGATTGCTACTTTTAGAAAGTGGCAAGATGATGCACATTGGCTCAATGCATCATGCTCGCATCCATGAGTAACGAGCTTCGTCGTCAGCATGAAACTATGGATGCTCCTACTATATTCCTGCACATCAAGTAGTTGATGGTGAGGAAAGTAGGACTGATAGATATCGGATATCTAAGGAGCTCTTCCGATCTAGAATGACGATGATACTACAGTACAGATAAAAGTCCTTAACATTATCAATTTGATTGATCAATTAGGACAACGCTTTTTTGTCGTGGATGGAGAGTTGAGCCAAGATTTGATCTTGCACTCACTCCCGGACTCCTTTCACAATTGTTGTGAATTTTTCATATGAACAAGCTAGATATCAGCCTCGCTGATTTGCTTAACATATTGGAAAATGTTGAGAGTCACTTTCCAACCAAGAAAGATCAAGTCTTCTTGGTAGGGGCCAAAGGATCTTCCGAAAAAGAAGAACGATTCAAAGAAGGTAAATAGAAAGGCATAAACAAAGGATAATAAGAACAAAAGCGATACGGATAGCAAAGGAGTTTGCTTCCACTGCAATAAGCCTGGACACTAGAAAGAAATCATGAAGCATCTTGCGAGAGGCTAACCAAAGAAGCTTAGTGGAGTTTTGGTACATAATACAATTTTGTTCATGATTTAAATAAATTTTTCTTTAAGTCAAGGTTCTACTTGGGTATTGGATACCGACTTTGGTTATCATAAATATAGATTTATGAAGGGACCAAATGTAAGTAAAAGCTAAACAAATATAAGTAATCCTATGTGTGGAAAATGAAGCAAAGGTTGCTGCATTAGCTATAGAAACTTATAGTTTAGCAATGCCTACGGGCAAATCTATTAAGTCAATAAGTTGTTATTGTATTCCAGTTCTTGTTAAAAAATATTATTTCCATTTTATTGTTGGATAATGAAATTCTTGGTATTATAATTAAGAACAATTGTTGTTCTATTTATAATAATAATAATGTTTTGTATATAACTGGAATATTACTTAATGGATTTTATATACTTGACTTACGTGAAAATAATTTTGCAAATTGAACAAACTAGTATAAGAAAATGAGATGATCATTCAAAGAGTTGAATGTGTGTATTTTCTGAAATACAAGTATGAATTATTTGAAAGGTTCAAAGAATTCAGAAGTGAAACAAATTGACAATGTATTAAGATTCTTTGATTAGATCAAGGAATAAATACTTGTGAAATAAGTTTCTAGATCATCTTAAATGGTTTTTTTATAATGGACGCCTCCTGATACGCAATAATTGATTGATGTATTTGAATGGAAAAATCATACCTTGTTAGACATGGTACGGTCCATAATGATTTTACCGACATTCCAGTATCCTTCTAGGATCATGTCCTAGAAATGGCTGCATATCTATGAAAAGGTAACCTCAAAATCAGGCCCCAAGACTCCATAAAAGTTATGGACAGGGAGGATTCCTAATCTTAAGTATGTTAAGATAAGGGGTTGTCCAACTTATGTGAAAAGGTTTCAAAGGATAAGCTTGGGACAAGATTTGACAAGTACAATTTGTGGGACATCCTAAAGTAAGTTTAGGGTATATGTTCTATAATCCTACTTAGCAAAAGGTGTTTGTTGTGAAACACGTTGCCTTCTAAGATAAAGGTGTTTATCATTAAAGGGGCTAGTGGGAGGATAATAGATCTTGAAGAGTTCAAGAACCACAAAACACTATAAGTCAAATAAGAGGAACCTGTAGATAGACCTATTATACCATAACTGAATCGTAAATCTGGAATAGTACCAAAGATACCTAGGAGGTATAGATTCATCATGGATGATGATGATGAGGTACGCATCATAGAAGATGATGATCCAGAGTTATATACGATGAGGTAAGAGTTCTAGTGTGTACAAAAAGGTCAGTGGGAGCATCGTGACATTTCTAGTATTATATGTTGATATACTACGGATAAGGAATGACATACCAATGCTACAATCAGTAAAAATAAAATTGTCTAAACATTCCTCCATGAATGATTTGGGAAGAGTATCATTATTGGGGATGCAAATCTATATAGATAGATTTAAAAGGATGCTCAACTTAACCCAAGGAACGTATATTCATTTGATGCTAAAGTCGTTTAGCATGGCAAACTCCAAGAGATGTCTCATCTTGATGAGTCATGGAGTGTATCTCTCTTAATAGTCCCCACAGACTCCTGAAAAGAGAGGTCGCATGAGTAACAATCATGTATGCAATGAAATGTACGAGACCTGATGTTGATCAGTCATATTCTGGAGAAGTTCACTATGAGTTAGTGAAAAACATCTTAAAGTGCTTAACCGGCACTAAGGATGTGATCATATTTAAGGTAAAGTGTTACCTTGAACAGTGGTGTAGTGAATTTGAAAGGTTCCAAATAGCAAAAGGTTGCTGGTTTAGTGATAATGACAATGTAAGTAGCTATAAATGAAGCTGCAAGTTGATTGTTTGGATAAAAGTTCATTACAGAACTAGGAATAGTTCCTAAGTCTCATCTTGGATCTAAACATGTGTTGTGGCACTTTCATTTGATTATTAGAATCATTGAAAGATGGGAAATCACTATAGAGATAGTGGACTCTCATGAACAACATTACATATTCATTAACTAAAGCTTATCCAATGCAGCAGGATAATCGCCACTTAGAGAAGAAGAGTATAAGATACCATGATTTATTGGCTTTAGTGCAAGTGGGAGATTGAAAGTAGTATGCACACAAGCCAATCATGATTGATGATAAAGCATATACTTTGTAACAATCTTATTCATTTATTAATAAAAAGTATTAGTTTATTAAAGGATTTTAATTATCTACATGATGCTGTTTTATTATATGTGATAAACCCATAGTTTTAAGCAATGCTTTTAGAATAATGATGATGATCATTCTAATGAGATCTAAATTCTTAGAAAGCTTAAAACTAAAATAGTTCCCAATCATTGGATTACTAAATTGGGGATTAGTGAATCCGGATAGATTGGTACATACGTTGCTTGCTCATTGGATGAGGATGATTGATCTCATGATCATTTGTGTGGAGACACTAAAGCAAGTATGTAGGTGCTTATTAGAGAATAAGTTCACTGAACGTGGCTAGCTAAGGAATACCTAATGGAGTTTTATTTGTTCATCAATAGGAATTCCTCAGTAGTGATAGTAGTACAAGTAATCCTTGGACTTGAGATCATCATAGTATCTTGTGTATGATGAGTTATACTTTGACTTATTCCTTAAGACCCTTAGGGTATATCAAAGGGTATGCTTGGGTATAATAAGTTGTATACGTGGAGATAATGTATGATCAATAAAAATCTACCACTTCTAATAAAAGAAGAGAAATGTCCTATGTGATTCGATAAATGACAACCCAAAGAGTCCTTGGCGAATGCGTAATGAAATTAGAAAGGAGTTTCTAATTTGCATTATTTGAGTTGTGCATTTAAGAGTCGAAATACATATAATTAAATAAAATAAGACTTGACAATGAATTCCATGTCTTATATTTAATTGGGACATTGTATGGTGGAAGGATTGAATTGTACGGTAACTATTTACTCAAAGGTTCTTTTATGATTAATGTTGAAATCTATATTATCCGGAAAGTCGCTTGATCGCTAGGGGAGGCTTATCCCTATGAGAATAAATATTATTTATTTAAATAAATTAATTGTTTAATTTATTTATTTAAATAAGATTAGAATTGTTCTAATTGATTTATTCACAACCTATTTAATATGGAGAACCTAAAGGGTCACACCATAAAAGGAAGAATAATTATTTAAGAAGTTAATGGCATAATCGTAATAATATATTTAAGTATATTTAATTTAATCTATGGTGATAGAATAAATTAAATAACTTAATATTTATTATTTAATATTTTAGAAATATTAAATATAAATTAATAAGAGGAGTCTTATTAATATTATTACAATTATTATTATTTTAATTTCTAAAAGAGTTTAGGAATTAATTTAATATAAGTACTCTCATTTATTCCTAATTGAATTAGGAAGGAAAATTAGTTAAAGGAGTTTAATTAATTATCCCTAATAAGATTAGGGAGCTTAATTAATTAAAAGAATTTAATTAATTAAATAAAACCCAATTCCTTAATTGTTAAGGTGGGTTGCCCACATCTATAAATAAGAGGAGTCTTATTATGGGTGGCGGAGTTGTTGACTTTGACAAGTACGTAATAATTCCAATTTGTGGGAGAGTACGCCTTTTCTATAGAGATAGAAAACTAGGGTTGAGCCAATACCCCATCTTCTTGAATTCTTATTCTTCCTTGGTGGATCACCTCTAGAGGCCAAACACTTGGGTGGCTAATGTTGATCAAGGAAGAACCAAACCCTTAGATTCAAGTTGAACGCGAAAAGGATCGAGGTGAACTTGTACACGAGGAAGCTTCGGATCTTCAAGGGTATGATTTTATTCTTTATCTTTTCGCTTAATTAATAATTGTGCATAAAGGGTGATCCGGGTATATGGTTTGTAAAATTTTAAAACTCTGATTTTACACGCTTCCGCTTAATTTTTGCAATTTGATTGCGTTCTTAAATATTACAAACCTAACATTAAGGACATAAGATAGCTTTTCAACTATGAGAACTATTCTCAAATTCCTTAACCAATCCGCTTTAATTGGCCCAGTTAATTTAGCATTTAATATACTTCGCAAAGATATAGTAATTTTAGACATTGTAAAATTACGTAAATGAATTTGTAATTAACAACATTTTAACATACATTCTTTTATTAATTACCAAAATAAATTAGGTCTTGTTTTAAATTGGTATCTCCCACTATATTCTTCAAACTATATTACCCTCAATAATATAGTTCGGCAAAATCTAATTAAAGATTTGTTAGTGAGAATAAGGATCCCATTTCAAATGTATATAGCCTTGTGGTGACACAACAAACTATATATAAATAAATAGGTAGACAACTTTTGTCAATTACATAAACTATGCAACTCCTTTTCTTTTGCCTCTTAGATTATTTTGATCAAGTGGTGGCACATCCGAATCAAAATTATCCAAGTTAAGTCCGACCTAGCACTCCATATATTCAAAAAAGAAAAATATCATCCTTGTGGTGAAACAACAAAATAATATTGTTCAATTTTCTTTATAAGCATCAAATGTGATAAATTAACATCTTAAATACTTAATACTTGCCTTGTGGTGACACAACAAACTCATATTAAATATTTAATACTCTATTAATTTTATCATGCTAGAAGGCGACGCTCGATATTCCAAATATCTTTGAACGCTTAGGACTTAATATAAAATTGAGGGTTTGTTATTAATTTGTCTCTCATCTTGTTTAGCGCAGCATACATATATATATAAAAATACGCGTATTATTAATGAACATGCGAAACATGTTTGCATAATATATAATATATATAGTATAAGCATGCACATATAGAATACTATATTCTACTCGGATTGATTATGGACTTTTATTCTAGTTTGTTCACTAGAGCCACCAAGTGAACCAAAAGGTCAAACCCTAGGGGTGCAAGAAATAATATTTAAATATAACTATTACATTTAAACCCTGCTCCATTACAAACCGGGTCTTCAAGCGCTCCTTGTTCCTTGATCTCCAATTCTTCAAAATTAATTCTAACTATTCCTATTACAAAACTATTTAAAATAAATAGAAACCTTGATCACATCGAAGGGAAGTACATAGGAGGGAGATAGAATTTACATTAAAAAAAATTAGAGAAGATGAGGTACGCAGACCCCATTTAATAAAACCTATACATTCATACATCCAACTAAAATAAAATCCAATCACATTAGTCAATAGTCCATAATCAATCCCATTTATTATCATACACATCATCATATGCATCAATAAATAATCATTCATCTTATGAATAATAAACATTTAATATATATATTAATATCATTTAATGGGCAAATTTAGTTAGTATAAAATCTAATTTTGAATCAAAATAAACTCCTTTATTTTAATCCAAATTTAAATCAAAATAAAACTATTTTATTTTAATTTATCTAATTTTGAATAAAATAAACTATTTTATTTTAATCAAAATTTTAATCAAAATAAACTCCTTTATTTTAATTAATTATGGAATCCAATTCCATGTAAAAAAAATAAATAAAATAAACTCCTTTATTAAAGGAAACACGGATTCTTCTTCCTATTCACAAATAAACTCCTTTATTTTGAATAATATGAAATCTAATTTCATATCTAAATAAACTCCTTTATTTAAGGAAATTAGGCAATCCAATTTCGACTCCAATTAGTTATCATGGAATCAAATTCCAACTCTAATTAGTTAGCATGAAATTTAATTTTAAAATTAAAATAAACTTTTTTTTTTATTTTAATAATAAAATAATTAAGATTATTATATATATATATATATATATAACTATTATATATATATATATATATATATATATATATATATATATAAACCGGATATATATATATATATATATATATATATAGTTAATGATTATAACTATATATATATATATATATAACGTTAATATATTATATATATAACTATTATATATATAATTAATATTAACTATATATATATAATCAAGATCCTGCTCCCTTACTTTTCATCAAGCTAGCATAAATCATGACTTAGCAGGTTATCCATATTATCCACCCCTTAGACCACGTGAATCAAGGTGCAGCGCAAATCACGAATTCGCGAGTCCTTTTTTTTTAATTTTATACAACAAAATTATGCCCAATTAAATTGTTCTAAACACATATCAATATACATATCAAATTAAAATAATTAATAATTTGCATAAAGGTTTGGCTCTGATGCCACTGTTAGGTTTGTAATATTCATGAACGCAATCAAATTGCATAAAAGTGCGGAAACGTGTAAAATCAGAATTTAAAAAAAAATTTACAAACCATATACCCGGATCACCCTTTATGCATAATTATTAATTAAACGAAAAGATAAAGAATAAAATCATACCCTTGAAGATCGAGCTTCCTCAGGTACAAGTTCACCTCCAAATCCTTTCGCGTTCAACTTGAATCAACCGGGGTTTTGTTCCTTCCTTTGATCAATGTTAGCCACCCATATGTTTGGCCTCTAGAGGTGATCCACCAAGGAATAATAAGAATTCAAGAAGATGGGTATTTTGGCTCAAACCCTAGTTTTCTATCTCTATAGAAAGGAACGTACTCTCCAACAAATTGGAATTATGTCGTAGTTGTAAAAGTCAACCACCCCCATCACCCATAATAAGACTCCTCTTATTTATAGATGTGGGCCACCCACCTTAACAATTAAGGAATTTGGTTTTATTTAATTAATTAAATTCTTTTAATTAATTAAGCTCCTAATCTTATTAGGGATAATTAATTAAACTCCTTTAACTAATTTTCCTCCTAATCCTATTAGGAATAAATAAGAGTACTTATATTAAATTAATTCCTAAACTCTTTTAGAAATTAAAATAATAATAATTGTAATAATATTAATAAGACTCCTCTTATTAATTTATATTTAATATTTCTAAAATATTAAATAATAAATATTAAGCTATTTAATTTATTCTATCACCATAGATTAAATTAAATATACTTAACATATTATTACGATTATGTCATTAACTTCTTAAATAATTATTCTTCTTTTTATGGTGTGACCCTTTAGGTTCTCCATATTAAACCAATTGTGAATAAATCAATTAGAACAATTCTAATCTTATTTAAATAAATAAATTAAACAATTTATTTATTTAAATAAATAATATTTATTCTACAATAGGGATAAAGCCTCCCTAGCGATCAACGACTTTTCGGATAATATAGATTTTAACATTAATCATAAAAGAACCTTTGAGTAAATAGTTACCGTCTAATTCAATTCTTCCACCATACAATGTCCCAATTAAATATAAGACATGGAATTATCACAAGTCTTATTTTATTTAATTATATGTATTTCGATCCTTAAATGCACAACTCCAAATAATGCAAATTAGAAACTCCTTTCTAATTTCATTCTCGCTTAACCCAAGGACTACCGAGTTGTCATTTATCGAATCACATAGACATTTCTCTTTATTAGAAGTGGTAGATTCTTTATTGATCATACATTATCTCCATGTATAAACTTATTATACCCAAGCATACCCTTTGATATACCCTAAGGGTCTTAAGGAATAAGTCAAAGTATAACTCATCATACACAAGATACTATGATGATCTCAAGTCCAAGGATTACTTGTACTACTATCACTACAGGAATTCCTATTGACAGGCAAGTAAAACTCCATTAGGTATTCCTTAGCGAGCCACGTTTAGTGTACTTATTCTCTAATAAACACCTACATACTTGCTTTAGTGTCTCCACACAAATGATCATGAGATCAATCATCCTCATCCAATGAGCAAGCAACGTATGTACCAATCTATCCGGATTCACTAATCCCCAATTTAGTAATCCAATGATTGGGAACTATTTTAGTTTTAAGCTTTCTAAGAATTTATATCTTATTAGAATGATCATCATCATTATTCTAAAAGCATTGCTTAAAACTATGGGTTTATCACATATTATAAAACAACATCATGTAGATAATTAAAAACCTTTAATAAATAAATACTTTTTTTATTAATAAATGAATAAGATTGTTACAAAGTATATGCTTTATCATCAAACATGATTGGCTTGTGTGCATACTACTTTCATTTACTGTATTATTTGTCTTGTTAATTGATATATTTTCCAACACTTTCTTCCAGTTCTACCAACAAATTTTTAGCATGGGTTGGGATAGGAACCCCGTTTTCACTAAGCAAACTACGATTACCAAATTGTTGAATAAACATGATATGATACAAGCAAAACCACTCCAGCCATTACGAATCATAGTTACTTTGATTTGATCGTTTGTTTCTTTTCTTTTCTCTTTTTCTTTCCTATTGTTCTAGTATAGATAGTGCAAAACATTGTCTTAAAAACTCACCAAAACATGCTTTCCATCGATAAAGCAGCACTCAATGCCTCTTCCAGGACGAGTAGAGAATTTTGAAACATCAAGAAGTCATCCAGAGTACATGGGCTCTTTCTAATGATATTGGACACCTGTTGTATCAGAAGGCTCCTCAAAGAACTGGAAATGGTAGGCATATCCTATTATTGATTTTGCCAGAGGATGTTCACTGCTAGCCTAAAACATAGAAAAGTAGGCAGTCATTGATGTCCATAAGTATTGCTAATAAAAAAGGAGGTCTGGCCCAAATTGAAAAAGACAAGGTTACTAAGTGATAATATACTAAATGTAGTTAGTGTAGTAGGGAGACATCACCCTCTTTTTAATGAACAAAGATTCATTAGAATGCTATTTGAGTAGGTTATACAATGGAGGTTAACTTCGTAGTCCATGGAAATAAAGAGGATAAAAAAAATAGGGATAAAGTCATTCAAAATATATAGACTGCAGTAGTATGACTAGCCATAGCGAGAATGAACTACAGTTATATAATAGAAGAGTTAAAAAAACTAGTTTGGATAATTTCCGGTTAATCCGTTCTTTTGTTAGTTGGCACAATAGTTATCTAGAAGGGGGGTTGAATAGATATTTAAAAATCTTTTCATTTTAAACTAGTTCTTTGATAATGATTAAAACTTAGCGGATTTAATATTTGTTTTAATCTTCTTTACCAAGCAGTGGAGTTATAAGAGTGAGGCAGTTATGGGAGATATAACAGATATGGCAGTTATGGCATGAATGTAAAAGACACAGTCGTTTTTAAGTGGTTCAGAGCACTTAAAGCTCCTAGTCAACTCTTCTACTCAACGAGTAGGATATCCACTAAGGATGTCTGTTACAACTTCTTAATCACACAGATTCCTTCTAGACCAGCAGTCTAGGAACTTCTTAGTTCACTCTTGAACTCTTCAAGTCCAGCAGACTTGGCTTTCTTATAGTTCACTACGAACTCTTCAAGTCCAGCAGACTTGGTACTCTTCTTCAGTTGGTTGATAATGTTTAGTACTTGATGGTTGCTACTCAGTTGATGTGTAAGCACTTGTTCTATAGAACTGAGTAGCTGAGCAAACTTTGCAATATCTAAGATCGTAGAGTTGAGCTTGAGAGAGATGTTCACGTTGTTTGTTCAATGCTTGCTTGACTCACTCTCATCTGTCTGATCTGCATATATGTGATCTTGAAAACTATCCGTTGGATCCATCCGTTGAGGTATTGAATGCGTCTGAACTTTCTGTACTGTGATAGAGACATTTCTGCACATCTTCTGAATTCTACATTCTGGCCCACTGACACTGTAGACTGCTTTCTGACCTACCACATGAAAAGGTGTTTTGTCCCTCTTACCCATGGTACTATCCTTAGCTTCTTCAATACTCTTCTTTGTTGCATACTAAGGATATTTCATATACTCTGGGACTGATGAATACTGCAACGTCTAGAATCCATTCCTCATATGTTGAAATCTACCTTTACACAAATCATGAGGCTCGACGTTTTCTGACATGAGACCGATGATGCTCTACGATTTGGATCGTGGTACTCTACGATTCCGATCATAGCGTCTTGACTTCTTTGCACTCTACGATGCTATCAGTCGAGAGCACTATGACTTCCCTTAGAACTTTGCACACTACGATCTTCACTTGCTCGTGTTGTTGAATCTACGTTCCCGAGAGCACACTACGATCGTTGACTTGTAAACTTCATGTTTCCTTCAGTACACTACGATCGTTGAGATGGCTCGACAAACATTGGGACCACTTTACAATTTTTGAAGAGTCCCTTCAAGGCAGGCACACACTACGATCTTTGAAGCTCTACGTTTCTGCCTTGACTTCTGCAATGTTGATCAGATGATACACTACGATTTCTTCGAATCCTATCTATTACATCTTAAGATCAACCTAGCAGCTTTGATCTTTCTATCTATACATTCCATTACAGAATGATACACATTTAGAGCTTAGATCACCCAAACAACTTTGATCTATCACTAAGTCCTTGTACATATATTACTCGGAAGGACTTTACAATTAATAATGAGCATATACATTAAAACATCAAATCATAATATGCATTCTCCCAATAATCTCCCCATATTTGATGTTGACATAACCAAGGAGATTTGTTGTCATGATTATTAGTGTCTAGATGCATTTGCAGGAAATTTAAACATGACTTAGTATTTCAGTGAGCAGTTAAAATTTCTAGAGAATAAGTATGAATTTATTGATGATCAAGAGATATTACAGTTTAGCATTACATTAATCAGAAATTTCAACTTATCTCTATTTCTTTGACCTTTTTCGTGGAGGTGGGTTGGCATACTCCTCAGCCCTTCTTTTTCTGCAAGCTACCTCATTTCTGGCTAACTCTTCCAGCTCGCTTGGACTTAGTCTTGGATTTTCCTCATGCCTGTACATGAATGCAGGATCTCCAGTTGGCATTCTTATGCGTCTGATGAGATATATCTTGTGGTAGGGAGTTGACTCCTGACGGCTTAAAGGTATAGCTATTAAAATTCCCTACTGATCAGATCGTTGAGTCTGATGGTGGAATTGCCATGCAGGAGGACTTCGTGATGCTTGAGCTTGATGTTGTCCTCTTCCCCTTTCTTGAGTTCCATGACCTCCTCTGCCTTGTCCTCCCTGAACTCCTTCTCTGCCTCTGCCTTGTCCTCCCTGAACTCCTTTCCCTTTATTTTGAATATCTGCAGATAGTCGAGTAACTCCTTGGACAAGCTCGTTCAGTTGGCTTTGTGTCTGAGCAATGTCCTCTCGACTTTCCTTGATCTGTTTTTCAGATCTAGCTTCTTTGTTTTGGAGGGTAGTGAGAACAATGTCATTCTGCCGTTCCTGATTGACATAGGATTTCTGGAAGTCTTGGACTGAGGCTTTCAAGTTGATTATGTTCTCCAGCATAAGTTTATTTTGAACTTCTTGATTTTTCTGCATTTCAAGAATAGCCTCTCATTGCTTGGCAACTATCTGGAAATGAATTTCATCTCTGTCCTTCATGCTCTTAAGAATTTCTTGAATAATTTCCCTCAGCTTCTTTGTTAGCTCAGTATTCATAGTGCCAGGAAAGTTTTTTGCTGCCGTGATCATTTGATTCAGTCAGATGTGAATGAGGCCGGAGTGAGATTCCAGGCTTTCTTCTATATTCTTGACCATGTCCTTAGTTGCTTCCTTCAAGTCATCCTTGGTGGGAATATTTGGGAGAGTATCATTTGACTGAGGATTGTTGATTGGAGGGGTTGTTTGCTGGGATTGATCTTGCAAGTTGTAAATAGCAAGATCAAGACTAAAGTAGTCATTTGATGAGGAGGATGGTATATCGGATGGAGGGGCTTGGGTTTGGATGTTTGGGACAAGTGTCTCTACGATCTCTATTTGGGACTCTACGATGGGTCTAGAGTCTGGAATCGTAGAGTTGGTAGTTTGTGGGAGCAAAGTAAGGTTGACTTCATTTGGTTCTTCAGTCACATAATTTTGGGATTCTGCAACTGGAAATTGATTGAGTGGGTGAAGAATCACTTCCAACCATCGAGGAAATTCATAGAATTGACTGAATGAAGATGATGGCAAGTGATTAACTTTGAAGAGATCAGGGATAGTCAGTACCTCAAGTTTATCCTTGGATGAAGAATGGTCGATGGCGACTTCTTGGCAAAGTTGACTTTCCACAGAATCCATGAGCGAGATGATGGATGGATACTCTTTGAAGCTCCAGAACATGTGATCCCATGAGTTCAGGATTTGAGCTTGATGGTATGCTATCATGGGTAGGTAAGAAAACATTTGATTGTACAGATAGCTTCTATATCCATCTTTACCCATACCAGTGATTTTGAGCTCATCATCATCATCATCATCATCTTGTTCTTCTTCTTTGTTCTCTTCTGAGGATTCCATTATCTCAATGGTCTCTGGATGGTCTTGCACTGGTTCATCTTTATTTTGTGCAGGGACCTCTTCTTCTACCATGTGGATATCATAAGGCTCCCCCTCAGCATGAATATCTTCTTGAGAGTTCAGAAACTCCCCCTCAGCTGGAACATCTTCTTGAGCTGCAAACATCTCCCCCTCAGCCGATGTATTCTCTATCATGAGAATTTCAGGGATCTCCCCCTCAGCTGGAGCACTGTCCTCTTGATTTGCTCGGGACAGTTCTTCTTTTGCATCCACACTCTTTGCTTCCTTTTTCAGCACCTTTTTATTTTCAAGAATGTACTTCTTGACCAGCTTTCTTCTTGATTTTCTGGGTTTAGCCACAACTTCAGGACTCTCTTGAATCTCAGCTTTGTCCTGTTCAATAGCCACTATACTTGAGACATCTCCTTCCTTGCGTGCCATACTTGGTCTGGCCTTTGTGAACAGTAGAGACTCTACGATAGAGGAGATTGATGGCCTTTTGGACTTATGGCCAACTTTGTTCTTCTTTAGGATCTGTGATATGGTGGCTTGATCCTCATCAGCTTCATCTTGCTGCTGCTTCCTTCTTAGCATCCTCAGAGTCTCTATATCAGAGGACTCTACAAGAATATCAGTTGTAGATCCTTGAGGCTCTTCTCATGCTCAGCCCTTAGCTTCCTCTTGCCCTTGCTTTTTACGGTAAGACGAGAGGGTTCTCCTTGTTGGCTTCTCCTTCTTCTTCTTTAGCTTCCCCGACAACAGACATGTTTCTGGAAAGCTTCGTCCTTCTGGAAAGCTCTTGAGTTCCCAGTTCTTCCACTTTGGACTCGATCATCATTAAATACATACTCAGCAGGGTTTCTTTTCCAGTTTTCAAATAACTGCTGGGTCATTCTTCGATTTGGGTTTATAGCTTCTCCCTCTTCATCCCCAATTTTGTTACCCAGTGCAGATTGCAGAATGATACTTAAGAAACACCCATATAGCATTTTTTGAGGGCTTTTTGATTTCTTCGAGTTGACGATCCACTTGCCGATCCATTTGAGCAATACAGCTCCATAGTTGAGTTGTATACTATAAAACATGGCCGTCATGAGCTTAAGTTGAGCTTCATTCACCGAGTCATGACCTGAGCTCTTACAGCAGATGCATTTCCCAATAATGTCAGCCAAAAATTCGTACCTTTGTGGGAACTCCTTCTTTTTGAACCCTTTCACAGAGGGGTTTTTCTTGTGATGCATTTTTCTTAGTCCCTCTTGGAACTCTATGCTGTCTAAGAATGGCTGCCCTTCATTCTTGAAACCTAGGGCCAGATTGAAGTCTTTTGCCTTTAGTTTAATTTCTACTTCCCTTACTCTTGTAGTGATGGTGTCGTTTTCAAACACACCATTTTTGTAGAACTCTTTCACTAGCTTGGGATAGATAAGGGTATTCTCGTGCTCGAGCCTCCTCGAGACCCGCCTTCTTCAATGTTAGCCGCTAGGGTTTTGTGAAATGGAGCTGTTGGTGGAGCTATTTTTTGAACTCATCAAATGTTTGTGTGCCCCTTGATACCCACATTTGACTATTGATTAATTTGGAGTGTTGGAAGTGATACGTAGAGCTTTTTTCTTTAGGGCTTTGCTTTTGAGAGAGAGAGAGAGAGAGAGAGAGAGAGAGAGAGAGAGAATAATCTTTTGGACTTGATTTCAAAATTGTGATTTCAACTTGTACTTGTAACTTCCCTCTCTTTTTTTTTAAGCGCTTAGTGGGACAGGACGTTTTTTGTTTGCTCTACGATTTTTTTGTGCGAATGTACTGTGATTTGCCCTTTGGCTTCTTGAGGTGAGAGAGAAGACTACGATCGTTGAGGTGAGGAAGACTACGATTATGTCTTATGTTCGTTCAGTCATCCTGCGATGCGATTGTCGAGTCTATCCTACGATCGTCGAGTCTGTCCAGCATTCATTGAGTCTGTCCTACGATCGTCGAGTCTGATCAATCATTCGTTGAGTATGTCCTACGATCGTCGAGTCTGACCGGATCCTTATGATGAGTTTTTGACTAAGCATTCTTTTAAGGTAACTCAGAAAGGGCCAACCTCTTGGAGAGATTCAAGGGTTAGGTTTATTCCTGAGGCACCTCTTAGAGAGATTGCTTTGTTATGAAGCTTGTCATCCCAGAATACATTTTTTCTTTGTGGATGGGGCTTGTGTCATCGTTGAGTTTGCACTACGATAGTTAAGTCTTTGCTACGATCGTTGAGGTAGTTTTATTTTCAGCTCTACGATCGTGAGCTTTCCTTAATCATGTCTACGATTTTGAGTTCAACCTTTGTATCTGTCATGGTTAGCACAATCTAGAGCATATATTTCATGGTTGTAGATTTAGTATTCCTAGTTCACTTATTAACTTATTAAATCTGGATTCATCTAGTGGTTTTGTAAAAACATCAACAAGTTGATTTTCAGTAGGGATATATTGTAAAGATATAGTTCCATTTTGCACATGATCCCTAATGAAGTGATACCTTATTTCTATATGCTTAGTCCTAGAATGCATGAAAGGATTATGAGTTATTGCTATGGCACTTGTGTTATCATAGTGTATGGGAATAGATTTGAAATCAAACCCATAGTCAGCTAGCTGATTTCTCATCCATAGGATCTCGAGCACGGCAGCCTTCCGGCAACAATATATTAAAACCTGCGGTTGAAGTAGACACTGAGTTTTGTTTTTTGCTAAACCAGGACACAAGTCTATTTCTAGCAATTGACAAGGTGCCACTTGGTACTTTTTCTATCAATTTTGCATCCTGCAAATTCGGCATCTGTGAATCCTGTTAGTTCAAATGAGGATTCCTTGGGGTACCAAAGCCCCAAGTAAGGTGTACCCTTGAGATACACGAAGATCCTCTTTACGACGATAAATGTGACTCTTTAGGGTTAGCCTAAAATCTAGCACATATGCATGTTGCAAACATTATATATGCAGTCTACTAGCGAGTTAGGTATAAAGAGAGCTATCATACCTCTGTATTGAGTGATATCAATACTTTTACCTTTCTCATCCTTGTCGAGCTTGGTTGCGGGGAGCAATTGGTATTTTTATGGGAGAGGTTGATTCCATGCCATACTTCTTGATAAGTCTTTGATGTACTTGGCTTGGTTTATGAAAATTCCTTCTTGATCGCTTTACTTGCAGTCCGAGGAAGAAGTTCACTCACCCATCATGCTCATTTCAAACTTGCTCTGCATTAGCTTAGAGAATCTCTTGCATAACTTTTAAATCGGTAGAACCAAAGATAATGTCATCAACATAGATTTGAACTAGTAAGACTTTGTCTTTATGCTTTCTAAGAAATTAGTGTGGTATCTACTCTACCTCTAGTGAACCCATTTTCGATTAAGAAGTTAGTCGGGTGTTTTTTTATACCATGCTCTAGGTGCTTGTTTAAGACCATATAAAGCTTTATCTAATCTATAGACATAATTGGAAAGTGATGGATTGATGAAACATGGAGGTTGTTCTACATAGACTTCTTCTTGGAGTTCTCCATTTAGAAATGCACTCTTGACATCCATCTGAAAGACTTTGAACTTCATGTGGGCGTGAAAGGCAAGAAAGATTACGATGGCTTCTAGTGCGGCAGCAGTGCAAATGTCTCATCGTAGTCGATACCTTCTTCTTGAGAATAGCCCTTTGCCACTAATCTTGCCTTGTTTACGGTTGTGACCCCATCTTCATCCATTTTGTTTACGAAGACCCACTTAGTTCTATCACGGGATGACTCTTTGGTCTTGGTACCAATCTCCATACTTTACTTCGTTCAAATTGGTTGAGTTCTTCTGCATTGCTTCTATCCAAATTGGAGTCTTCCATAGCATCCTCTATCTTCTTTGGCTCTATTTGTGACGGAAGCTTAGATAAAAGCATTCATTACGAGTAGCGACTCTTGTTTTGACTCTGCTCTTCGGATCTCCAATGATTAGATCCACGAGTGTGATCTCTTGCCCATCTGTTCTGGGGTTGGGACATACGTCACGATGCCTTCTGTCTTAAATCTTCAAGGTCTATCTCTTCTTCTTGGGTGGAGGCTCATTGTCTTGCATGGACCTCTCTACGATCACATTCTCATGCTCTCTACGATTTCACTATCTCGGCACTACGATCGTAGTGTTGAGCTCGACGACTTCATTTGTAGTAGTATACGCACTATCGATCGTAGTGTGTCTTGAGGCACTATTTTGTCTAAGTCGGTTTCATCAAAGATGATGTGTATTGAGACTTCAACATTCGATGTCTTCTTGTTAAACACCTATAAGCCTTCTTTGTTTGTGGCATATCCAAGAAAGATCCTTCGTCGACTTGAATGCAATTTTTTTGTCGAGATCTTTGCTTTCCATTGTTGAGAATGTAGCATGCACAACCAAAGACATGGAAGTAGGCGACACTTGGCTTCCTTCCTTTCCACGATTAAGTAGGCGTCTTCTTAATCGTAGAGTGAATTAATGATCTGTTACTGCGTGTAGCATGCGGTGTTGATAACTTTTGCCCGAAGTATTGAGGCGGTGTGATTCTTTGCTAGTAGAGTCCTTCCGACCTCTATCGAGTTACATTCTTTCTTTCAACAACTCCATTTTGTTGAGGAGTTCGTGGAGTCGAAGAAGTTGTGGTGATGCCATTGTTGTCTGGCGAGAACTTGTCTATTTACGAAAATCAAATTCTCTTCCATGATCACTCCTTATGGCCTTGATTTTCTCTCCTTTCTCGTTTATTACCGGTCCCGAACATCTTGATTAATTGGAGCTTGTTTCATCCTTTGAGGTTAGGAAGAATACCCATGTGAATCTGTGTGAGTCGTAATGCGACTATGACTAGAGAGTATCTTTTTCCTCCAAGACTAGTTGTTGGGATTGGCCCAAAAAGATCCATGTGGAGTAGCTGCGGGGCTTGTCGATAGAGTTGGCGGTTTGCTTTTGAATGAGCTTACGGTTTGCTTTCCAAGTGACGGGCATTACATGGCCTTTCCTTCACGAAGTTGAACTTGGGTAGGCCACTACTAGAGTCTTTGATGCCATTTTGGACATGCTTTTTGAAGTTTAAGTGAGACAATAAAATCTATGCCATAGCTTGACTCATTTCTTTCTTGAGATGCTTTTGCGGAAAAACATATTGTCTCATCTGAGCTTAGTTGACCAAGATCCACTGTGTAGACATTTCCTTCTCTTGTCCGGTTAGCTTTACTGACGAGATGTCTTCAAATCTACGACTTGACATTGGTTGTTGAGGAATGTCACTTGATGACCCTTGTCGCGAGTTGGTGATACTTAGAAGATTGTGTTGAAGACCTTCCACATAGGCTACTTTCTTTGAAAGATCTTGCACCATTGCCAGTGAGCCATATCCTCTTGTCTTGCTGGTAGTTGTCTCCAAAGATGACAAAGGGACCCTCCTTTTCTATATAATTTGATAATAGGGCTTTGTTCCCTGTCATATGCCTTGAGCATCCACTCTCCAGATACCATGTTGAGGTCGTGGAGCTCTTTTCCTGTCAAAACATTTGAACCTTCATTTTGGTACCCATATTTGCATGGGTCCTTCATTGTTAGTGCATTTGGGGACCCAAATATGTCTAATCTTGGGTCTCACATGCATGGAGTTATAATAACATTTTGTAGCCCTATGACCATATTTATTGTATATGAAACATCTATTATGATGCATGCCTGTGTGTGTATGATGATTCATCTTCCACTTGGACTCGTGTGGTTCCTTAGTTAACTTTCTGTTAAACTGATTCTCTTTCTTCCACGTGTCCTTAGGTTTCATAAATAGTGATGAGTGTGCCTTACCTCTACTGTACCTTCCCAATTGATTCATAGAGTTGATCTTGCTTGACTCTATGATTCTTCGAGGTTGGTGAGTCGAGGTTGGGTTACTCTTCTTCTTTATGAAGCCCAGGCCAGCGTGAGATCTTTTACTTCTCTGAGTATAACTAGAAACAGTAGAACAAGGTTGAACTGGCTCTTCCAACTGTGAGGATTTCACAAAGGCAATGCCTCTACCAAAACTTGAGGCATTACTAGTGCTAGTTTCCATTATCTTTTCCACACATAACTCTGAGATGGATTCCCCAAAGCCTAAACCTGTTCTGTCGAACGTGCTTCTCTGACTAGAGAGCAGGCAGTCCATGGATGATGAGGATTTGTTCCATGCAGAGATAGTCTTCTCTAGATCCTCAATTTTAGAGGTTAGCATAGACTCTCTTTGTGCATTGAGTGTGTTTGTCTATTTTAAAGTTTCATTCTCAGCCTCAAGCTTGGAAAGAAGATTAGTACTTAGAAGGGCTGTTTCAAGCTCTTCTTGAACTTTCTTCTTCTCCTCTTGAAGAAGTGAATGATCTTTAGACAAGACTCTGAACCACTTCATGTATTGATGTAGATCAGTGGTTATGCCATGCAAAGCAGTTCTTAAATCACTTATATCTACATCAGGAGAGTTGAAATCAAATACCTCATCGAGACTTTCATCATGTATGTTGAGGTTTTGGTTGTTCTTTGCATGTTTGGCCATTAGACACAGATTGGCCATTTGTGGTTCTTCTTCATCTCTGGAGTCAGCATTTGAGTCATTATCTGAATCACTCCACGATCCTCCAGCTACCAGGCCTTTGTCTCTTTTCTGAGGCCTCTTGTTTCCTTTGTATTCCTTCTTTGCATGTGTTTTCTTCTTTAGTTCTTCTTTGATAGGTTTGTTGCAGTTGGCGATGAAGTGGCCAGGCTTTTTGCAGTTGTAGCATAGGTCATTCATTTGCTCCTGGCTGCTGTAATTTCTGACCTTCTTTGGCTTGCTGATTCTTCCTTGTCGCATGAACCTTCTAAGTCTCTTTACCAGCATAGCAAAGTCTTCATCATCGTCTTCATCATAATCAGAGTCAATCTCAGTGATGACTTTTGATGCACCTTCATTTGCCTTGAGAGCAACACCCTTGTCTTTCCTTCTTCCTTCTGATAGGGTTTCAGCACGTTGGGTCAGCTCCAGCTCGTATGTCAGGAGATTGCCATATAGTTGTTGAACTGTCATCTCGTTGAGATTCTTTGACTCTCTTATTGCAGTGGTCTTGGCATCCCATCTGCTTGGTAGGGCTCTCATGAACTTTATGGTCAGATCTTTGTTAGGATAGACCTTTCCATATGCCCGTAGAGAGTTGAGTAGAACGTTGAATCTTTCATAGGTGGCAGTTTCATTTTCTCCTTGTACATGAGTGAACATTTCGTACTGATGTGTTAGGAGAGACTGTTTGTTCTCTCTAACTTCTTCAGTTCCTTCGTGCATGATCAGCAGTGCTTCCCAAACTTCTTTAGCTATTTTGTTGTTTACAACATTTTCAAACAGATTGTCCTCTAAGGATTGGAACAGGATGTTCTTAGCCTTCTTATCAAGTTGGACAACTCTCTTCTCGTTGTCTGTCCACTCTTCTTTAACTTTGATCTGTATATAGTTTGGATCGTCAATGGTTGGTGCAAGCTTGGTTGGAATGTAGGGCCCATTTTGAACGGTCTCAAATAGATCTTCATCTATTGAGTCCATGTACGCTTGCATCCCGACTTTCCGTTAGCAAATTTATCCTTGTTGCACATTGGTGGCTTCTTTGCCTCCCCGATCTGGATTAAGCTTGAATGCAGTGCCATTGGATCTACTAAAGCTTATAAGCTATAAAATAGAACCTGCTTTGATACCAATTGTTAGTTCTAGTTGGCACAATAGTTATCTAGAAGGGGGGGGTTGAATAGATATTTAAAAATCTTTTCGTTTTAAACTAGTTCTTTGATAATGATTAAAACTTAGCGGAATTAATATTTGTTTTAATCTTCTTTACCAAGCAGTGGAGTTATGAGAGTGAGGCAGTTATGGCAGATATAACAGATGTGGCAGTTATGGCATGAGCGTAAAAGACACGATCGTTTTAAGTGGTTCGAGCACTTAAAGCTCTAGTCCACTCTTTTACTCAACGAGTAGGATATCCACTAAGGATGTACATTTACAACTTCTTAATCACACATTCCTTCTAGACCCGGTCCCGATCAGGAACTTCTTGTTCACTCTTGAACTCTTCAAGTCCAGCAGACTTGGCTTTCTTATAGTTCACTCTGAACTCTTCAAGTCCAATGAGACTTGGTACTCTTCTTTAGTTGGTTGATAATGTTGAGTTCTTGATGGTTGCTACTCGATTCTTGTGTAAGCACTTGTTCTAAAGAAGCGAGTAGGTAGAAAGCTTTGCAATATCTCGGATCGTAGAGTTGAGCTTGAGAGAGATGTTCACGTTGTTTTTTGTTCAATGCTTGCTTCTCTCTCTCATCATCTGTCGATCTGCATATATGTGATCTTGAAAACTATCCGTTGGATCCATCCGTTGAGGTATTGAATGCGTCTGAACTTTTATGTCTTTGTGATAGAGACATTTACGCACATCTTACGAATTACGCATTACGGCCCACCGACACTTTGCAGATTTTTTCTAACCTACCACCTGAAAAGGTGTTTTGTCTCTCTTACCCATGGTTCTATCCTTAGCTTCTTCAATACGCTTCTTTGTTGCATACTAAGGATATTTCATATACTCTGGGACTGATGAGTACTGCAGCGTCTAGAATCCATTCCTCATATGTTGAAATCTACCTTTACACAAATCATGAGGCTCGACGTTTTCTGACATGAGACATATGATGCTCTATGATTTGGATCGTGGTACTCTACGATTTCGATCGTAGCGTCTTGACTTCTTTGCACTCTATGATGCTATCAGTCGAGAGCACTACGATTTGCCTTAGAACTTTGCACACTACGATCTTCACTTGCTCGTGTTGTTGACTCTACGTTCTCGAGAGCACACTATGATCGTTGACTTGTAAACTTCATGTTTCCTTCAGCACGCTACGATCGTTGAGATGGCTCGGCAAACGTTGGGACCACTTTACGATTTTCGATGAGTCCCTTCAAGGCAGGCACACACTACAATCTTTGAAGCTCTACGTTTCTGCCTTGACTTCTGCAATGTTGATCAGATGATACACTACGATTTCTTCGAAGCCTATCTATTACATCTCAAGATCAACCTAACAGCTTTGATCTTTCTATCTATACATTCCATTACAGAATGATACATGTTTAGAGCTTAAATCACCCTAACAACTTTGATCTATCACTAAGTCCTTGTACATATATTACTTGGAAGGACTTTATAATTAATCATGAGCATATACATTAAAACATCAAATCATAATATGCATTCTCCAAACACTTTTCCTCCTCCCGAGAAGAACAATGGAACAAAAAGGAAAAGGGTGAGCTCAACTAGCCCAAGAAAGAATATTATGACTAAGATAATATATAACAAATTATCATTAGTCTTCAACAGGGAAAAATCTGATAAAATATAATAGATAACAAGTTTTAGATCAACAATTGTAGCGAAAACAGCAATCCATTAGAAGAGTTAAGTAGAGAATGAATTCTACTATCCTCTAAGATTTAAAAGTCCATCATCAATATTTTATCCCTGTAACATCAATCAATATACATCTTGAATCAAATATTCATCTTTGCACTACAGGCCAAAGATATTCATTTGTATCACCAGGTTAGTCATGTTCATCTCAACACTGCTCATCTTTGCACTACGGGCCAAATATATTCATCAGTTAATCATTCATCTTTGTACTACAGGCCAAAGATATTCAGTAATATCATCATTTAGGACTGAGGATGATGAAAAATATCTTAAAGAAAACGAATCTAGTGAGATAAAAGAAAAAATATTAGGGATTCGTATTACAGTTTATCCAAGTTCAATAATACTCCATAATAACCAATTGTGAAGCAGAATTCAAAAATAAAGATCAAAACATGGATACAATCAAAGATAGTAACCATAATAGACATCTTGGACAAAAAGGAAAATTTTCATTTTCGATGATTAGTGTCGTATTCGTGAATAGTGTTGTATACGTGAATAGTAACCCCGACACAAAAAGTTCTAAATTTGATAAAAAGTTCAGACCAATATTTCGGCATAATGATATAGAAAGAAATTTTATCATTTACGAAGAAAATAACATCCCTTACCTTAAAATAATAATACTTCTGTTCGGAATATCGGATGTAAGGCCGAAGGAAACTTGCACTGAATAGCAACTCTCAAAGTATCTAAATACTCAAAAAAATACGCTCGATAATATAGAGAGAAAGAAAACTTGTTTCTGGTGTGATTTTCAATTCTAACCTAAGCGTCTATTTATAGGAAAATGCTTGAACGCCAAAGGAAACTAAAATAATAAAATAATATTATTTATTCCTTCACTTCTACGCCCACCCATTTTGATCAAACAAGCCAGCCAATTCTAAATTTTTTTGGCAGCCCACATGTTTAAAACAAAAGTGGGTCCCACCCAATTTTAATGAAAATCATTTTATTTTCTGAAACTTCAGTAATTCATAGAAATAGCCTGTTTATTAGAAAAATACGAATTTTATGTCCATTCCACACGAAATCGAATTCTCTACAACTTTGAAGCTTTAAGTTTTTCCAAATTCCAAACAGAAAATATCTGAAATCCACAAACGGATGATTTTTAATACCTCTATACCGATAAAATACTGATAAAACACCTCAGCATTAATTCCTTCATTTATAACCACAATAAATAAATCCATCATTTATATCCACATAAAATAAATATTTCCTTATCATATAAATCAATAATTAATTATTCACAAATAATATTACAGAATCACAATTATGACAACCAGGTCGTTCCTAGGAAAGAGGGGGCTTTCCGATAAGGATATCTCCTTATTGGCGCGCAATTAGGTGACCAAACCCCTTTCCTAAATAGAACTTCCTTAAACATTGCCAATAATGCTATCTAATAATATTATTCAAATAATATGAATTATTGACCTGATAATGGGAAATATTGCGCTGTGACAATTATTGAAACAACAATAATATAAACTATAAACGTAGCAATTATTGAACAGTAATTACTGTAACAATTATTGAGTAGTGCCTTCTTACGTAAGAATCAATAATTCAAAATGAAAGTAGTATGCACACAAGCCAATCATGTTTGATGATAAAGCATATACTTTGTAACAATCTTATTCATTTATTAATAAAAAAAAGTATTAATTTATTAAAGGCTTTTAATTATCTACATGATGCTGTTTTATAATATGTGATAAACTCATAGTTTTAAGCAATGCTTTTAGAATAATGATGATGATCATTCTAATGAGATCTAAATTCTTAGAAAGCTTAAAACTAAAATAGTTCCCAATCATTGGATTACTAAATTGGGGATTAGTGAATCCGGATAGATTGGTACATACGTTGCTTGCTCATTGGATGAGGATGATTGATCTCATGATCATTTGTGTGGAGACACTAAAGCAAGTATGTAGGTGCTTATTAGAGAATAAGTTCAATGAGCGTGGCTCGCTAAGGAATACCTAATGGAGTTTTACTTGCACCGTCAATAGGAATTCTCAGTAGTGATAGTAGTACAAGTGATCCTTGGACTTGAGATCATCATAGTATCTTGTGTATGATGAGTTATACTTTGACTTATTCCTTAAGACCCTTAGGGTATATCAAAGGGTATGCTTGGGTATAATAAGTTATACATGGAGATAATGTATGATCAATAAAGAATCTACCACTTATTAAAAGAAGAGAATGTCCTATGTGATTCGATAAATGACAACCCAATAGTCCTTGGTTATAAGCGTAATGAAATTAGAAAGGAGTTTCTAATTTGCATTATTTGAGTTGTGCATTTAAGGATCGAAAATACATATAATTAAATAAAATAAGACTTGACAAAGAATTCCATGTCTTATATTTAATTGGGACATTGTATGGTGGAAGGATTGAATTGTCTGCGGTAACTATTTACTCAAAGGTTCTTTTATGATTAATGTTGAAATCTATATTATCCGGAAAGTCGTTGATCGATAGGGAGGCTTATCCTTATTGTAGAATAAATATTATTTATTTAAATAAATTAATTGTTTAATTTATTTATTTAAATAAGATTAGAATTGTTCTAATTGATTTATTCACAACCGGTTTAATATGGAGAACCTAAAGGGTCACACCATAAAAGGAAGAATAATTATTTAAGAAGTTAATGACATAATCGTAATAATATGTTATGTATATTTAATTTAATCTATGGTGATAAAATAAATTAAATAACTTAATATTTATTATTTAATATTTTAGAAATATTAAATATAAATTAATAAGAGGAGTCTTATTAATATTATTACAATTATTATTATTATTTTAATTTCTAAAAGAGTTTAGGAATTAATTTAATATAAGTACTCTCATTTATTCCTAATTGGATTAGGAAGGAAAATTAGTTAAAGGAGTTTAATTAATTATCCCTAATAAGATTAGGGAGCTTAATTAATTAAAAGAATTTAATTAATTAAATAAAACTCAATTCCTTAATTGTTAAGGTGAGTTGCCCGCATCTATAAATAAGAGGAGTCTTATTATGGGTGATGTGGTTGTTGACTTTTACAACATACGTAATATTTCCAATAGTTGGGAGAGTACGCCTTTTCTATAGAGATAGAAAAACTAGGGTTTAGCCAACCACCCATCTTCTTGAATCTTTATTTTTCCTTGGTGGATCACCTTTAGAGGCTAAACATTTGGGTGGCTAACGTTGATCAAAGGAAGGAACCAAACCCGGTGAATTCAAGTTGAACGCGAAAAGGATTGGAGGTGAACTTGTACCTGAGGAAGCTCGGATCTTCAAGGGTATGATTCTTGTTCTTTCCTTTTTGTTTAATTAATAATTTTGCATAAAGGGTGATCCAGGTATATGGTTTGTAAAAATTTTAAACTCTGATTTTACACGTTTCCGCTTACTTTGAGCAATTTGATTGCGTTCATGAATATTACAAACATAATAGTGGCATCAGAGCAAAACCTTTATGCGAATTATTAATTGTTAAAATTTGATATGTATATTGATATGTGTTTAGAACAATTTAATTGGGCATAATTTTATTGTATAAAATTTAATAAAAAAAACGTGATTATTAATTTCGCGAATCACGGTTTTCAAAAACCGTTGGACATGCTCCTGTCACTTCTTGCTTCAAGGAACCACGTGATTTACTTATATATATATATATATATATATATATATATATATATATATATATATATATATATATATATATATATATATCCTAATCTTGTATGTCAATCAAATGAGATTCACGTGACTGACAGTAATATTCAAGTTATTTAGTACTGCTTATTTTATTGTTCATGAATATTGTGCATAAAGGTGTGTTCGGTAAAAGGTACACGTGCTTGGTTGCTTGTAAAAGGGAGTCATGATTCAATGTACTAACAGATTATATATATATAAGTAATCATAAATAAAAAAAAAGTAACTGCATACCACGTTTTTTTTTAAATGTAATACTTATATATTATTAATATATATTATGTATATGTAATATATATTTTAATAATTTTGTAATTAAAATAAAAGTTTATTTTAATTTTAAAATAAAATGTTTATTTTAATCTTAAAATAAAAAGGTTTATTTTAATATTAAAATTAAATTTCATGCTAACTAATTAGAGTTGGAATTGGATTCCATGATAACTAATTGGAGTTGAAATTGGATTATATGTTTCCTTAAATAAAGGAGTTTATTTAGATATGAAATAAGATTTCATATTATTCAAAATAAAAGAGTTTATTTGTGAATAGGAAAGAGAATCCTAATTTCCTTAAATAAAGGAGTTTATTTAGATATGAAATAAGATTTCATTTTATTCAAAATAAAAGAGTTTATTTGTGAATAGGAAAGAGAATCCTAATTTCCTTAAATAAAGGAGTTTATTTAGATATGAAATAAGATTTCATATTATTCAAAATAAAGGAGTTTATTTGTGAATAGAAAAAGAGAATCCGTGTTTCCTTTAATAAAGGAGTTATTTTTTTTACATGGAATTGGATTCCATAATTAATTCAAATAAAGGAGTTTATTTTGATTAAAGATTTTGATTAAAATAAAATAGTTTATTTTATTCAAAATTGGATAAATTAAAATAAAATAGTTTTATTTTGATTTAAATTTGGATTAAAATTAAGGAGTTTATTTTGATTTAAAATAGATTTTATACTAACTAAATTTGCTCATTAAATGATATCAATATATATATTGAATGTTTATTATTCATGAGATGAATGTTATTAATTGATGCATATGGTGATGTGTATGATAATAAATGAGATTGATTATGGACTATTGACCAATATGATTGGATTTTATTTTAGTTGGATGCATGAATGTATGGGTTTTATTAAATGGGGTCTCACAGATTCGCCTTCTCTAATTTTTCTTAATATAAATTCTATCTCCTCCTATGTACTTCCCTCGATCACGATCAAGGTTTCTATTTATTTTAAATAGTTTTGTAATAGGAATAGTTAGAATTAATTTTGAAGAATTAGAGATCAAGGAGCAAGGAGCAAGGAGCAAGGAGCGCTTGAAGACACGTTTGTAATGGAGCCCGGGTTTAAATGTAATGGTTATATTTAAATATTATTTCTTACACCCCTAGGGTTTGACCTTTTGGTTCACTTGGTGGCTCTAGTGAACCAAACTAGAATAAAAGTCCATAATCAATTCGGGTAGAATATAGTATTCTATATGTGCATGCTTATACTATATATATTATATATTATGCAAACATGCTTCGCATGTTCATTAATATAACGCGTATTTTATATATATATATGCATGCATGCCAGCTAAACAAGATGAGACAAATTAATAACAAACCCCTCAATTTTTTATATTAAGTCCTAAGTGTTCAAAGATATTTGGAATATCGAACGTCGCCTTCTAGCATGATAAAATTAATAGAGTATTAAATATTTAATATGAGTTTGTTGTGTCACCACAAGGCAAATATTAAGTATTTAAGATGTTAATTTATCACATTTGATGCTTATAAAGAAAATTGAACAATATTATTTTGTCAGTCACCACAAGGATGATATTTTTCTTTTTTGAATATATGGAGTGCTAGGTCGGACTTAACTTGGATAATTTTGATTCGGATGTGCCACCACTGATCAAAATAATCTAAGAGGCAAAAGAAAAGGAGTTGCATAGTTGATGTAATTGACAAAAGTTGTCTACCTATTTATTTATATATAGTTTGTTGTGTCACTACAAGGCTATATACATTTGAAATGGGATCCTTATTCTCACTAGCAAATCTTTAATTAGATTTTGCCGAACTATATAAGTGAGGTAATATAGTTTGAAGAAAATAGTGGGAGATACCAATTTAAAACAAGACCTAAATTATTTTGGTAATTAATAAAAGAATGTATGTTAAAATGTTGTTAATTACAAATTCATTTACGAAATTTTACAATGTCTAAAATTACTATCATTTATGAAGCATATTAGATGCTAAATTAACTGCACCAAATTAAAAACGGATTGGTTAAGGAATTTGAGAATAGTTCTCATAGTTGAAAAGCTATCTTATGTCCTTAATACTTATCCTCGCAATGGTTGCGCATAATGCCTCCGAGGAAGAGATTGCTACTTTTAGAAAGTGGCAAGATGATGCACATTGGCTCAATGCATCATGCTCGCATCCGTGAGTAACGAGCTTCAAATACGTCGATGAAACTATGGATGCTCCTACTTTAATCCTCGCACATCAAGTAGTTGATGGTGAGGAAAGTAGGGCTGATAGATATCGAGATATCTAAGGAGCTCTTCCGATCTAGAATGGCCAATGGCACTATAATACATGCATAAAAAAGTTCTTAACATAATCAATTTGATTGATCAATTAGGACAACTAGTTTTGTCATAGATGGAGAGTTGAGCCAAGATTTGATCTTGCACTCACTCCCGGACTCCTTTCACAATTGTTGTGAATTTTTCATATAAACAAGCTAGATATCAGCTTCGTTGATTTGCTTAACATGTTGAAAAATGATGAGAGTCACTTTCCAACCAAGAAAGACCGTGTCTTACTGGTTGGGGCCAAAGGATCTTCTGAAAAGAAGAACAATTCAAAGAAGGTAAATAGAAAGGCATAAACAAAGGATAATAAGAACAAAACTGATACGGATAACAAAGGAGCTTGCTTCCACTGCAATAAGCCTGGACACTGGAAAGAAACTGCGAGAAGCATCTTGCAGAGCTAACCAAAAGAAGCTTAGTGAAGTTTTAGTTACAAATACAATTTTGTTCATAATTTAAAATAAATTTTTCTTTAAGTCAAGGTTCTACTTGGGTATTGGATACCGACTTTGGTTATCATAAATATAGATTTATGAAGGGACCAAACAGAAGTAGAAAGCTAAATAAATATAAGTAATCCTATGTGTGGGAAATGTAGCAAAGGTTGCCATATTAGCCATAGAAACTTATAGTTTAGCAATGCCTACGGGCAAATCTATTAAGTCAATAAGTTGTTATTGTATTCCAGTTCTTGTTAAAAATATTATTTCCATTTTATTGTTGGACAATGAAATCTTTGGTATTATAATTAAGAACAATTGTTGTTCTATTTATAATAATAATGTTTTGTATAAACCTCGGAATATTACTTAATAAATTTTGTATACTTGACTTACATGAAAATAATTTTGCATATTGAACAAATTAGTATAAGAAAAGGAGATGATCATTCAAAGAGTTGAATGTGTGTATTTGCTGAAATACAAGTATGAATTATTTGAAAGGTTCAAAGAATTTAGAAGTGAAACAAATTGACAATGTATTAAGATTCTTTGATTAGATCAAGGAATAAATACTTGTGAAATAAGTTTCTAGATCATCTTAAATGGTTTTTTCATAATGGACGCCTCCTGATACGCAATAATTGATTGATGTATTTGAATGGAAAAATCGTACCTTGTTGGACATTGTGAGGTCCATAATGATTTTACCGATATTTCAGTATCCCTCTAGGGTCATGTCCTAGAAATGGCTGTATATCTACAAAAAGGTAACCTCAAAATCCGACCCCAAGACTCCATAAAAGTTATGGATAGGGAGGATTCCTAATCTTAAGTATGTTAAGATAAGGGGTTGTCCAACTTATGTGAAAAGGTTTCAAAAAGATAAGCTTGGGACAAGATTTGACAAGTGTAGATTTGTTGGACATCCTAAAGTAAGTTTAGGGCATGTGTTCTATAATCCTACTTAGCAAAAGGTGTTTGTTGCGAAACACGCTGCCTTCTAAGATAAAGGTGTTTATCATTGAAAGGGCTAGTGGGAGGATAATAGATCTTGAAGAGTTCAAGAACCACAAAACACTATAAGTCAAATACGAGGAACCTGTAGATAAACCTATTATACCACAACTGAATCGTAAATCTGGAATAGTACCAAAGATACCTAGGAGATATGGATTCATCATGGATTATGATGATGAGGTACGCATCATGGAGCGTCGTGAAATTTCTAGTATTATATGTTGATATACTACGGATGAGGAATTACATACCAATGCTACAATCAGTAAAGATAAAGTTGTCTAAACAATCCTCCATGAATGATTTGGGAAGAGTATCATTATTGGGGATGCAAATCTATATAGATAGATTTAAAAGGATGCTCAACTTAACCCAAGGAACGTATATTCATTTGATGCTAAAGTCGTTTAGCATGGCAAACTCCAAGAGATGTCTCATGTTGATGAGCTATGGAGTGTATCTCTCTTTATAGTCCCCACAGACTCCTGAAAAGAGAGATCGCATGAGTGAATATCATGTATGCAATGAAATATACAAGATCTAATGTTGATCGGTCATATTCTGGAGAAGATCACTGTAAGATAGTGAAAAACATCTTAAAGTACTTTACTGGCACTAAGGATGTGATCATATTTATGGTGGGTGTAAATTAAAACTAGAGGGCTTAACAGACTCAAGTTTTTCAGACAGACCAAGATGACAGAAAATCCACTTTAAGGTAAAGCGTTATCTTGAATAGTGGTGCAGTGAATTGGAAAGGTTCCAAACAGCAAAGAGTTGCTGGTTAAGTGATAAGACAAAGTATATAGCTATAAATGAAGCTACAAGTTGATTGTTTGGATGAAAAGTTCATTACAGAACTAGGAATAGTTCCTAAGTCTCATCTTGGATCTAAACATGTGTTGTGGCACTTTCACTTGATTATAGGAATCATTGAAAGATGGGAAATCACTATAGAGATAGTGGACTCTCATGAATAACATTACATATCCATTAACTAAAGCTTATCCAACAGCAGGATAATCGTCACTTAGAGAAGAAGAGTATGAGATACCATGATTTATTGGCTTTAGTGCAAGTGGGAGATTGAAAGTAGTATGCACACAAGCCAATCATGTTTGATGATAAAGCATATACTTTGTAACAATCTTATTCATTTATTAATAAAAAAAGTATTAATTTATTAAAGGCTTTTAATTATCTACATGATGCTGTTTTATAATATGTGATAAACCCACAGTTTTAAGCAATGCTTTTAGAATAATGATGATGATCATTCTAATGAGATCTAAATTCTTAGAAAGCTTAAAACTAAAATAGTTCCCAATCATTGGATTACTAAATTGGGGATTAGTGAATCCGGATAGATTGGTACATACGTTTCTTGCTCATTGGATGAGGATGATTGATCTCGTGATCATTTGTGTGGAGACACTAAAGCAAGTATGTAGGTGCTTATTAGAGAATAAGTTCACTGAACGTGGCTCGCTAAGGAATACCTAATGGAGTTTTACTTGCACCGTCAATAGGAATTCTGTAGTGATAGTAGTACAAGTGATCCTTGGACTTGAGATCATCATAGTATCTTGTGTATGATGAGTTATACTTTGACTTATTCCTTAAGACCCTTAGGGTATATCAAAGGGTATGCTTGGGTATAATAAGTTGTACATGGAGATAATGTATGATCAATAAAGAATCTACCACTTATTAAAAGAAGAGAATGTCCTATGTGATTCGATAAATGACAACCCAAAGAGTCCTTGGCCAAAAGCGAGAATGAAATTAGAAAGGAGTTTCTAATTTGCATTATTTGAGTTGTACATTTAAGGATCGAAATACATATAATTAAATAAAATAAGACTTGACAATAATTCCATGTCTTATATTTAATTGGGACATTTTATGGTGGAAGGATTGAATTGTGCAGGTAACTATTTACTCAAAGGTTCTTTTATGATTAATGTTGAAATCTATATTATCCGGAAAGTCGTTGATCGATAGGGAGGCTTATCCCTATTGTAGAATAAATATTATTTATTTAAATAAATTAATTGTTTAATTTATTTATTTAAATAAGATTAGAATTGTTCTAATTTATTTATTCACAACCCGTTTAATATGGAGAACCTAAAGGGTTACACCATAAAAGGAAGAATAATTATTTAAGAAGTTAATGGCATAATCGTAATAATATATTACGTATATTTAATTTAATCTATGGTGATAGAATAAATTAAATAGCATAATATTATTATTTAATATTTTAGAAATATTAAATATAAATTAATAAGAGGAGTATTATTAATATTATTACAATTATTATTATTATTATAATTTCTAAAAGAGTTTAGGAATTAATTTAATATAAGTACTCTCATTTATTCCTAATTGGATTAGGAAGGAAAATTAGTTAAAGGGGTTTAATTAATTATCCCTAATAAGATTAGGGAGCTTAATTAATTAAAAGAATTTAATTAATTAAATAAAACCCAATTCCTTAATTGTTAAGGTGGGTTGCCCACATTTATAAATAAGAGGAGTCTTATTATGGGTGATGTGGTTGTTGACTTTTACAACATACGTAATATTTCCAATAGTTGGGAGAGTACGCCTTTTCTATAGAGATAGAAAAACTAGGGTTTAGCCAACCACCCATCTTCTTGAATCTTTATTTTTCCTTGGTGGATCACCTTTAGAGGCCAAACATTTGGGTGGCTAACTTTGATCAAAGGAAGGAACCAAACCCGGTGAATTCAAGTTGAACGCGATAAGGATTGGAGGTGAACTTGTACCTGAGGAAGCTCGGATCTTCAAGGGTATGATTCTTATTCTTTCCTTTTTGTTTAATTAATAATTTTGCATAAAGGGTGATCCGGGTATATGGTTTGTAAAAATTTTAAACTCTGATTTTACACGTTTCCGCTTACTTTGAGCAATTTGATTACGTTCATGAATATTACAAACCTAATACAAAAATATTGTGCAATACCGTGTGTTACTGTGCAACCATGCGTATTACTGTATTTTAACCACCGGGTATTCCAACAGTGTTAACGGTAACAACTACGCCGTTATTTATATAAACTTAAACTTGTCATTTTTTTCATCCTACCATTTTCCGTTATGGGCCCATAAATGGCTACGCCCTCGTACGAATATTCCCCGATAGCAAGAATGTGACGCCCCCAAATCCGATTTCTCTAACCTCGAGTTTGGTGCTCACGATCCATCAAATCTATCACATCTAACTACTCATTCCTTAATGAAAAATATCATTCATAATATTCCTTAATAAACCTTATAATAATATCCCAGGTTAACTAACCTTGACATAACTTACATACCCTTATATAATCAAAAGGTTAAATAATTAATTACATGATAAAACATAACCATTAAAAGTTGACACTAACTACTCCTGAGTCTTGCCTTTGCCTTTATCCCTGTTAGAACCTTCTGCTACATTGGCATTAACTGAAATATTTTATTTAAGCAAGGGTGAGCAACGAGTTTGCCCAACAAGTTAAAATATACAACAAATGATATATATCATGAATAGAAGAGTCTAGCTTCTTTAGAACTTCAACAATAATCAAAAGATTTCGAAGTAGCTGAATAATAATTCAATCTCAATACCAAAACTTTCTCCCATTTCATACTGAATAACATATCAGAGATGAAAGAGTAAAATTCTTTCATAGATTCAATAATATTCAATTGAAGAATAAGAATTAACAATACTGCAACAATATTCAATAAAGTGGGATATATCCAGATTTCATGCTGAGTGATCACAAAAGGATCATGAACTACTAGAGGAATCATTTAGTTATTAAAACTAAACTACCACAAGAATATAAATTAGTTATAAAAACTAAATTATACTCTTCTGCAAGTACCTGGAGCGGCCAACTCCTTTGTACCCTATATTATGCATTATACTCAATAATAGCGCATAGGTCGATTTACGACATTAAAATTTGTTCATCCCAGTCTTACATCATGAGTCCGTACCACAACAATATGGTTTGGATTACTTTCAAAGAAATACTATGATTTCAATAATTAATAGCAATACTAATCTAGCCGAAATCAATTGCATAGATCTTCCAATAACAATTCAGTTCATAATAAATAGAACATTTCATGCTTTAACAAATATTAGTCTTGCCAAAACAATTAGCTAAGACATGATTTATAAATAGTTCAAATAATAGAACAAGAATCAATTGCACTACGTGCGAATTACAATAATCATTATAGATGTGAATAACTATCAATAATTATTCACTACCATACTAGAAAAATAGTAACTCAAGTTGAGTTAGGAACTTGCCTGATTCGTTGACTACTGCTACGCAATTTAAGTTAACTTCTTTTGTAAGAACTATCATTGATAAAATCGATCTCTTAATTAGCATCACATATCTTACTCATAGCAATTTAATATGAAATCACATAACCAATCATTAGTAAGTACACTATACTATCTTAGACTTAACACTTACTCGTTCATTTATAAGTTCGTAATGTAACTTGAAAAACTATTTATGAACTCAAGAGACTTAATATATCATTTCGGTTTCTATTTCAAAGAAGCTAAAACAACACTGACATCTCTTCTGGCATTTTAGTTTCCCTTTTCAGCAACCTGAAATGTTCATTTCGGGAAGCTGAAATACACTATTCATGAAAATATAAAATCAGCTTATTTTTTCTAATCTTTTGGCCAATCATATATAAATATATTCCATACACAAAAGTATTTTTCTGGAATTTTTCAACTCCCTTAAGTATTTTTCAAAAATCAATTCCTAGTTAATTCCTTAAGAAATTAGCTACCTCTTACTTAACTCCAGAAATTCCCAACTCTTGGTGGGATCTTACACATGTTATCGTGAGCTTACAGTTTAAATTTCAAGACCATCGGAGTTATACAACTCCGGTTATAGCGATTTTCATCGGGAAAACACAAAAATTAAAATAGTCATAACTCGCTCATTTTAAGTCGGAATGAGCTCATTTTTGGACACAACCTACTTTATCCCATATATTTTCATCCCCCAAAAGGCTGGATTTTATCTCATTAAATAAGTGGCCGAAACAGCCCTTCCCATTTCTTGGCAGCAGTTTTTTAAGCATTTTCTTATTTTTCATCCTTTACTAAAATCATTCCACACGAAAATCAGTAAATCCTTTTTAAGTGATTCCACTTGGATATTTTAGAAGACTCATAAATCTAACTCTAGGATTTGACCACTCTCAAAAATTCAAAGTAGAATGAGAGATATGATCATTTCCATATCATACTTTGTTTTCTCAAAAATCTGTTTTTCAACTCTTTATGTTTTGTATGAAAACTTTCATGATCTCCCATAAAGCCAACATAAATCATCATAGTAACTCAAAACAACTCATATACTCATGGATATAACATGATCCATGGTTTAATTCACCAAATAATCAACAATCATAAAATCAAACACAACAAAAGCTAAGAAAAATTTTATTTTCTAACTTTTGAAAAACCTAACTCATATTTCTTAGTTTAGATTTAATTTTTGATCCATAAAAGAGTTGGATCTAAATATAAAATACTTTTAAACACCAAGATCTAAGGTTTTAAGCCTCAAGATCATAGTTTTACAAAAATCAAAACTCAAATCATCACAAAGAGAATTAAACTATAAAAGTAGGGATTTCTTATACCTTCTCTTAATTCCTCTTCTTCTTCTTTCTAATACCTAGTTTATGGAACTTGGAAACTTACAAAACTCTCCCTCTCTCTTCCCTATTATGGCCGAATCCCTCTTGCACTCTCTCTCTCTATATCTTGTTTGTTTTGATTACTAAGTTAAGGAAATAGAAAAGATGAAAGAGAAAGGAAATTTGATGTTAGTAATTTTGTATAGATATATTTAGTGTATCTATAATCATCATCCAATGTCTCACTCTTCCTCTCTCTCCTTATCATTATAAGCTTTCTTGCACTCTTGGTTTAACTTGTGGGTTGGATGAAAAAGATAAGAATGAGACCAAGGCTTGACACCTAGCAAGTTAGTTCACCTACTAAAGTAATATAATGATTATATGCCTCCCCCTTTCTCCCCTCTATGTAAATTTCGGCCATGATGGCCTTCTTGGGCCCCTTTTTATTATCTTTTAAGCTTCATTTAGCTTACTTAATGGTCCAAAAGTCCCCCTCCCAATTGGGCTAAGAGTTAGGCCAATCAATTAATTATTTAGGCTAGAAATTCTAATTCTTTGGGCTTGCAATTCAACATAGTTTATACTTTTTAATTTTTATCCATTCCCCATTATTTAATTAGGGTTCCCTTACACACATTAGTAAGTTAATTTCTTACTCATATATCTTTAATTTCATAACCCAATTAGACTTGCTATTCTTAGGTTATAAAATTAATTAATGGAGACGATATAAAATAAATCTCTTAGGATTAATATATCTTTTAAATACTATCATTCTCTTAATTTATAACCCATTAGGTTATTTAATTATCATACCTAATATATGTATTAGGTTACATAACTTTATTCTTCATCTCTTTACAAAATAAATGTATACACATTATATAATAATATTTACTCAATCACGTATATCATTCATATATGTCCTAACATATTTCCCATAGTTTATTAACTTATTATCCCAACTTGACTTAATAAGTTATAAACACATACATACTCATATCAATAATCAATTACTTAAGGATTGTAAATCCTTTTAATTTAGTAATCAAGGCTAACATTCAAGCTATGTTAATTTCTTACATAACTTTCATTACTCTTCCTAGAAAATGATTAAGTATACTTCTTAGTTAATTAATTAGCTATCTAGCTTAATTATCATATACACTTATATGATTCAAGTACTTTCTCTCTTTAAAAAAAATTATTCAAAAATTTTGAATTATGTGAAATTCTGGGTTCTCACAAAGAATATTCCACGACCAAACGAATATTCCCTGACAAAAATGAATATTTTATAACCACTTGCTTATTTTGCAAAATTTGCACATTTCACTCATAACCAAAATATTATATCAATTTAACACCTTATTATTCACAATAATAAATAGAGGAAATTCAATTTTATTTATAATAAGTTGGGGTCTTACATTGGACATCTATGCTGTCTTAACCAGAGAAATTATCTGGCTCAAAACTGTTTTAGAACCAACTTTGGTAGCTTGTATATGAAGAGAACCATGTAAATTTATGGAACCACCAATAACTGGCGAATTGACCTCCTTCAAAACTGCTGTAAATTCACCAGTAACCAAACTCTCATTGACATAAATTGAACCCCAAACAACCGTGCCATCCACAGGAACTTTTTTCTATAGTCCAAGACAGAGAAACTTACTCATGTGGTCGCAGTTTCAAATATATGATCAGCTTTCATCATGTTACAGATGAACTACAACGAATAGTGTAAAAGTTTTTTTTGTAAGTATACTTGTTTGTTTATCAAACTTGTAAGTTACAAAATCTAGTCGATACACTAGAAAACTTATTTGTTCTTCTTTTTTATGGGGGCTTTGGGTTTTCTCATTTGTCTCTCCATCTCTTTTTCCCCTTCTAGGGTGCGTAAAGTGTAAGAAAATAGAAAAGAATCTCAATTTGCCTAAAACAATAAAATGCATCTGAAACCTTCAAATTATGTAAAGGTAGCATACCCTTGTCTTTGAGAAGCAACAAAGTTATTGCTAGTGCTAGTTCCACCAACTTCTTTATAGCGTCTGATGTTTTTCCTTTAGCAAGAGTTTCCAACCATTTCCCTAGCAGTACAAATGTTATCTGTTGGTATTTATTATTTTAATGATGTCAAATATTATGAAATTATGATTAATTGTTTTTTCCAGCCGGCCCAAATTTAGTCTACTGAATATGTCAGTTGAATTAAATTTATTTAAGGATATAGAATTGGTGGGACCCACAACAGTTAGTGGTACTTTGTATTCTATTTTAATAAGGAGTCTTATAGAAGTTGGGTCTTTATCTTATCTTCTTGTTTCTCTGGTTTAAAACTGTTGACTGGGTATAGAAGTTTATCTCCTTTGTTTCAGCTACAAATAGTTGGCGCAGAGTTCTTCTTATACAAATCTGCTGAAATCATGGATAGTTTTTAACGGGACTGAGTTTTATTAGCTAACATCTTTTTTAGCCGTTGTGTGTCTTATTATATATATACTCTTTCTCTTTGGCAGAACATGACATATCTCTGAAACCTACAATCAAGTTGATATACTACATCAGAGCAATTCAATTTATTTATTCCAGCCATTTATTGTAATCTATTATATTCTCTTGTGCTGGAAATTTATTTAATCATTCATTGTAAACCAAAGTACTCTAGAATAGTTTTGGCTTGAGGTTTCTTATTTAGTTAGTCTGTTAAAAGAAGGCTTCAATGGTCTCAGAGGTGAGAAGAGGTGCAAAGGTGTACAAGTTGCAGAGGTGCAAAACGGGGGCATAGCTGTCCAACATCAGATTTGAGGCTTCTTTATAATAGGGAGTAATTTTTGTATTAAGGTTTAAATAGTAATAAAAAGAGTCTCCAATCCTAGTTGGGATTGGTCGTGGATTACGCTACTAGGTATAGGATAGGGGCTGAACCACGCAAAATATCTTGGTGTGATTTTTACTTCTATTTATCTCTTTAACTACCATTCACGTTCTGCACATTTTTGTTTATCACGCTAATCCAGACACTAATGTAGACATGTCTAGTTGTCTGATAATATTGAACGAAGAACATAAGTTAAAACAAACACTAAAGCAGACATCTGTAGCTGTCTGAATTAAACCTGTAGCAGAAAATTTCAAAAAGTTTTCACCGTTTATCACTTTTAGCTTAAACTCCTATTCACCCCCTCTAGGTGTGCACATACACAAAATTACATTTGGTATCAAAGCTTGGCTCTACTAATATTGATCGTTGCAGGTCTTAGGGGAAGATCATATGGAACACCTAAACTTTCAAGAAGGTCAGTCCACAAGTAGGCCACCGCTGTTGCTTGGAAGTGAGAACTTCAACTTTTGGAAGTTCAGAATGAAGATCTATCTAAACTGTGACCCATGGGAATGGTGGGTACTCGAAAATGGACCAGTCATTTCGCGACATGACGATGGCAAGTCAAAGAATCTCATGGAAATATAGTTACACGAATCGTATATGGTATCTTATGATTCCAAGGCCATGAATACACTTTAAGGTGTCATGGTTCAGTCGGAGATAGATAAGGTCTCTTCTTATACTATGGCTAAGGAAATTTGGGACACAGTCATCATGAGCCATGAAGGTACTACTAAAGTGAAGGAGGTCAAGCTGAGCATGCTAATGTACGAATACGAACTACTCAAATTAGAGAAAAATGAATCGATTAGAGATGCCCAAGAAAGATTCCTCACTCTAATAAATTCTCTAAGCATGCTCGGATGAAAGATTGATCAAAAGGAAATCAACCGAAAGCTTCTTAGAGTCATGCCAAAGCGATTCGCACCAAAGGTTACTACACTTCAAGACTCAGTCACAATCAGCACAATGGAAACTCTTACTTTATTTGGAGAGCTTGAAGAGTTTGAAAACCAACTAAAATTGTATGATGAAGAAGATGAGGCACCTAAGAAGAAGACATTGGCTCTACAAGATAAAAGCTACATAGAAGGAAATGATGAAGATTCAGATGAAGAAATAGCTTCAATGACTAGAAAATTGAGGGAGTTGATCCGAAAGAAGAATAGATCAAAACTATCAGTAAAAGCTTTCAACTACAAGAAAGATTTCAAGCAAAAACCGCAAGAGGAAACCTGTTTCGAATGTGGAAGGCATGGACACTTCAAAAGAGATTGCTTCCAACTAAAAAGAAAGAACAAAGCAAATGGGAAGGCTCTAATGACATGGAGTGATGATGAATCTGATCATGAAGATCAAGAAGAAGAAAATGTTCAGTTGTGCTTCACTGGAATACACAATGAGGAAACATCCGAGGTAAGTCCTGAACGTGGAGAAATTACTATTTCTTACTATCTTGTTTTAAAAAATGAAAACATTCGTATGAAAGAGAAAAATGCTCATTTGAAAAGTTGGATAAATGAATTAATGAAGGAAGTAGAAACTTTAATTGAGGAAAAACAAGAAATAGTTAAAGATTGCACATCATGTGAAGTGTCTCAGTTGAATGCTAAAATTGGATATTTAGATAATTATAATAAAATTTTATATAATCGTTCAAACAAATTAAATGAAGAAAATAATAGCCTTAAAAAGGAAAATGATGATTTAAAAGAAAGCTTGAAAATGAGAGATACGTGTATAGATGCTTTTAATGATGGAAAAATAATAAACATGCAAAAGAACAATGAGGAAGAAATAATATCTTTGAAAAAGGATTTTGCAAAATTTGTTCAAGGAGAAGAGAATTTAAATATAATGTCGAGTGCTCAAAGGTCAAGCTTAGATAAACAAGGAAATCGATATAATCCTGTTAAAAACATAAAAAGCACAACTAATAAAATTAGAATAATAAATAATAAATCTAATGTTAAATCAACCGAATGTATTTTTCTTGGCTATTCAATGCATAGTAAAACTTAGAGGGTTTATAATCTTGATAAATTTAAAGTTGCAGAATCTGTGCATGTAGTATTTGATTAATTTAATCGTGACCTATCAAAAGAAGAAAATGAAGTTTTTGCAAGAAAAGACAATCTGATTAGTGGAAACAGACAGCTCAATTTAGACAGCCTAAGTCCAGACAGCTCGACCCATCTGTTTTAGAAGGCAAATCAGATGAATATTCTGATGCAAAATTTGATATTCCAGAAAGTGAAAAAGTGAATCAGATGAACAAATGACCAATGGTAGTCTTCCAAGAACAACCAAAATAGTGAAAAATTATCCTCCTAAACTGAGCTTTAAAGACATCAACATTGGGATGACCAAAAGGAGTGCTAGTGAAGAGATTTTTGATTCTGAAAATACAAAAGTCAAATCTACACTAAGGAGCATAGCTATCAAGATTTCTACTGGTAACAATGTATAGCCCCCAAATCTGGGTACTTGAAACCCGAACTCAGTGCTTTACGATACCATTTCTATGAGCAGAATAATACTAATAATACTAATAATAATAACAATAATATAATTACCAAACTTAATTTACATATATTAGAGTCTAATCCCTGGCACACGACCTTTACTACACTTCATTACATGATAGATAATAAATATCATTGTCTTAATAATGTATAACTATTACAAAAGATACCATTAAACTTATATTGTTTGCTTTACTATGTCCTTGTTCTTGCTTGAACCTTTTGGTTGATCACACTTAGCTGAAAATATTTAAATTAAGCAAGGATGAGCATTTGAGTGCCCAACAAGTAATAACAATTATAAATATTAGCTGAAAGGATTAAATGTTTTCTTTATACATCACTTCTACAACGATTCAATAGTTGTGAAGTAAACTAAACCGATAATAATAACATAATAACTCTATCTCAAAATTTTGAAACTACGTACTGACTACAAGTGGGTATTAGTTGACAGACTATGAACATTGTTTTTAGTTTTCGCTAAGGTTTAGCAGAACTTCATCCTTAAACCGTCATAACTTACATGCACGAGGGTGATCTGCCCAATGTGCCTTGGATTGATCAATACTAAATACAAGAATGATATTATCGTTCAATCTGTCTGCCTTGGGCGCATAAAAGTTTTTCCTTGATCGGGATGTTCAGACTTAGTCTAGAATCCGAACCAAAATAATTTGATTGGATACAAAAAGGTTTTATCATATTCAACGATATTTCTAAATTTGTGTCTAAATTTGGTCAAATAGCTTGAAGCGGCTTATATATATATATATATATATATATATATATATATATATATATATAGGAATCGGATCTGTCCAGGACACGAGACGTGTTTAAAATCCGGTCTTTTTTCTTTTTTTTTTGGTTTTTTTTAAAACACATTAAAAAAAATTATAGAATTGAAATTTTTTCATAATACAATTTTTTGGGTGTGATTTGGGTACGTATAACATAACATATATGTACAATGCATGCGGTATTTGTACTATTATTTTAGTATAGGTATTCAAAACACGTCCAAAACATCATATGGAAAAAAAATTCAATTCCATAAAATATTAAATATTTTCTTTTAGTTATTTTAAAAAAAAAGCAAAAAAAAAAATTAGGTCCGTTTTTGATCAAAGTGTATATATATATATATATATATATATATATATATATATATATATATATATCAACATGCGATTAAATATAATAATTATCCAAGCGGGGACACTTGTATAATCATATTTCAAAATTAACGAACAGAATATATATATGAGTTATATAATATAATATCATGTTGATAAACAATGAGTGGATATAATATATACGACAATAGGGTTAATAATCTAGTACAATAATAATATAAATCTGAAACTTTCTTACTTCTGTCCATTGTATAAAGAAAATGCAAAGGTAGGATACTTGCCTGGTCTGCTGCTTACAATACGCAACTTAGTTTTATCTTTTGTATAACAACCTATCAGTAATAAGATCATTCGTTCGATTAGAATAACATACTATAACACATAGCACTGCTTATTGCAGTCATCACATAACCTAATCACCTTGTCACACACATATTCAACAGTTATTGAATCACAAACAAACATTAATAAAGTTAGACTATCTAAGTCTAGACCAATTTTTGAAATATGTCGGTGTACCGACGACTTTACCGGGTAATTATCGAGTCTAAGACTCTATCATGTAATTCCACATCTGTAAGTATTAGTCATATTATTTTTAAATGACTTATAATAATTTTAAAACATTTATTATAAGTTATCAAGAATTTTCAAACACCGAAATCATTATTAAATGATTTAAATATTAAATAATTCAATTATCATTAATATTTAATTAATATTAAACTATTAATGAAACCATTGCCTAAATGTTAAAGTTATTTATAATAACTCAAAATACTTTTAAAGTATTAATATTATCCTTAAATGATTTTTAAAAGAATTAAAATCATCTTTAAATAATTACCATTAATATTTAATTATTAATGTCTTATTCATCAAAATATAAAAAGTCCTTAATTATAACTTCAAATATTTTTAATCCATTTATTTCCTTTTTAAATAATTTTAAATTAATAAAACTATTTTAAATTATTTATTTTATATTATTATTATATAACTCTAATATCATTTATAATAAATTAATAATCATTAATAAAATATTAAAAGTTATATTTTATAACTTAAAATATCTTTAAAAACTTTATTTTCATTTTAAAAGATTTTTATAATAATAAAATCATTTTAAATTAATTTATTTAATATAATTATTAAATAACCTTAATATCATTAATAATAATTAATTAATAAAATCTACCTTTAAATATTGAAAGTTATATTTTATAACTTAAAATACTATTAAATATATTAATATTTAAAATGATTTTAATATAATAAAATCATTTTTAATTTATTTATTTAATTCATTTATTAAATAACTTAATTATCATTAATATTAAATTATTAATGAATTTCATCACAAAGTATTAAAATATTTTCTTATATCGTTATATAATTTTAAATGATTTTTATGTATTAAAATCATATTTAAACAATTTATTTAATGTTATAATTAAATAAATTAAATACCTTTAATATTCCAAAAATTTTAAATATTTATGCAATATATTCAAAATAATTAAAAACTAATTTTCGGACTTTAAAATAATTTTTAATAATTTATTATGTATTTTTAATAATTTAAAACTATTTTTTTCTATTTATTTAATTAAAATAATTAATTTTATATAAAAACTGTCGCTAAAGACCACCTATAGCAACAAAATCGTCGCTATAGGTGTTCTTCGTGTTCTTCATGCAAACCAAGATCATCATGTCAATTTCGAGGATGCTAGGTTTGACAATACTTAAGTATATGATCCAATCAATTTTTGGGCTTGAAATGATGTTATATTTGTAGTACAGATATAGAACTACAACCACCAACCAATATTATAGCTATAACATGCCACAACAGTAAGATATGATTAATCAAAAAGCTTGTCAGACATGTTCTTCATTTCTGGGTTACCCAGAAATGAAGAACAATCTAGGGCGCCACTTTCCAACCTCCACTACATGCTAGGATTGTAACGATTGAGAAATTCGGATCCTTTGTAAAAATATTTGAAAAAAATTAAATAATGAATAAAATAATATTATTTGTTATTATATGTGTTAATAAGATGTATGTCGTTCTATAACCTAGAAACGTCGGAAGATCGTAGTATTCGAACCACGTGAGTGAATTAAAGTGTTTGAATTTCCAAGACGAAAATAAATATTTTACGAGAAAGTTTACGAAAAACACTATTCACCGATTATCTCTCGGAAATTATTTTTGAACTTCTGAGAAATACGTAACGTTAGAATATCGAGACGAGATGGATTATGTAATAATAATCTAAGTATGGAAAATGCAATAATTCGCATGTGGACTTAATTTGAGAATATAGGTATTAAAACCTAATGAAATGAATTAATGTAACTTTGCATAAAAATAAGTCCATAAGCTTAAAGGTGTAAACCTAAGTGGGATTCATTATGAAACCCAAGTGATTAACAAAGGGAGGCCCAAACTAATTAATTAACAAGCCCAAAGGATAAGTTAATTGAATTAGCATTAAGCCCAAACTATGATCCATTAGCTAATGAGGATCCATGGGGCAACCATGGGTAGACTTGATGGGCAAACCTTTTGTGTGGTGACCAAGTGTTGCAATGGCCAAGTAAATAAGAGTGGTTAGCAAGTAGACTTGGTTAATAAGCAATGAATAGTAAGGAGGTTAGTTTAAGGAGGTGGGATGACATAAAGACCATTCTACCCTCACTTTTTCAAGCCTATAAATAGAGAGCTCATAATTCATTTTATTGCTTGATTAAAATCTCTCTCAAACTCTCTCTCAAACAACTTATTTGTTATAGTCAATAAGCACTTTGAGCTTAACCTTTCCTTAGTAGATTTCCAAAGCAAGTGAAGTAATCATCAAAGGTAAATGATCTTGTCTTCTTCATCTCTAACATATTAGGAGGATAAGATAAGTGTAATCTAATGAACTTAGATGCTAAGAACATAAGAGAAGTTGATAAGCAATGGACTTAAGCCGAATAAGTTGAATAAGCAACTTGAACTTAAATAAAGTTAATGAACTTATGAAGAATAGCCTTTGTTATCATAAGCATGAGAATTATATAGATAATAAGGGAAATAAGTCTTTGACTTATGAGAATAAGTCAAAACCTAGTTTGTTAATAAGTTGGTGTAATAAGTAACTTGTAATACTTACATGTTGATTAAAATCCACCTAGAATGATTAGTAATGAGGTTTCGCCGGAATTCACACGATTGGACGATAATCGTCGAATTCGTGAAATTCTCAGAATAGAAGTCGTATTTTGTGTTTGAAGTCGTAAACGTTGGTTTTCGATGGAGACAAGTCATATTTGGCATTATAGAGTTGCGGACTGGAAAATAGTCGAATTCCGACTTAGAACGAAGAAACGGGCGTTGAACGTTCACGAACGTTTATCGTTTTCGTTAAAAATGGACTAATAGGTGAAATTTTAGCAAACGAAGTTGAATAGATAAAATTCTTGAATTAACACATAGAATACGTGATTTGTGACCCGTAGGCTCTTGAACGAACCAATTCGGACTTATAACGAAGGAGTTACGAGTCCGGGAATCTCATAAAATAAAAAGTCTGTTGAAATTTTTCAGTGCCAGAATGGCGCAGCCATGACCTAATTAAAACCATTAGCTATTTAGCCATGCATGACAAAAGCTTAGCCGAAAGCAAAGCCATAACCTTCGGAGAGTGAAATAAATACAGATACCAAGTGTAAGCCAGCAGCCAAATAGCATAAATTACCAAGACCTCAAGACCAAGGCAATAACGAATGTTTACATATAGAGCATGGTTAGTAATTGATAAACAATTAAATGAAGATCTTAATGAAACATTGTTAAGACATATTAACTTAAGTATGCACACTTAAGGTTAAGACTAAGTTAATTACTTATGAATGTAAGAATGACGTAACAGAAAGCCGGAACCTATAATAACAAATCTAATATGTAATTGAATTGAGAAGTAGGGTAAGATTCTTTAGGAACCATGTATGATCATTTATGACCTAATGTTCTATGTTATGCTATCATCTAATGTAGAGACCTTAAAGACGTAAAGTGCACATGTTATAAACCGTAGCAGACGCTAAAGGCAAGTACTCTAACCCTTGTTCTAGTTCGATCTGGACAAGTCTTTGTGATTCATGTATTCTTCGCATGAGTTAGTATCCGAGGAATGTCAAAGCCAATCCTTTCGGCTAGACGTATGCTATGTTGTTCTATCAAGTGTTGATAAGGATTTACCAAACTAATATTGTTGTGGTTTTCAAAAGTAGATTTAGTATGCTAAAATGTTTTGTCGTCAAACGATAGGCACGTGAGGTTGCCACAACTTAAACGTATACACGTTTAATGAATGTAGTGTTGATCAACATAGAGTACTATAGGCTGATCACCTAGTTATGCTCGTAAGCTATACCAGACTTACGGACTTCGTGCCGGGATGTCCTTTTCAAATTACTTATGAAATGCTTACGGTCTTGAACCGAAACTGATGTTGTAAGGAATATTGTTGTTGTAAAATGTTTTGAATGAAAAGAAGTGTTATTTTGAATTAACAATAGTACTTCGTAACTATTGTTCAGTTATTGAAGATATACGATTCCTATGTTTCAAGCATGCTATTTTCCTAGAAATGTTATACTTACTGAGCTAGTTAGGCTCATTCTTGCTTGAACCATATGAATGCAGCTAAGACATAACAGACCGATGGATCCGGCAAGGATAAAGGGAAGGCGAAAGCGAACCCGTAGATTACATATGTAATAGTATAGATTTTGTAAGGAATAATATTGATATTATGACAAAGACAATGTATTGGTTGTAAGGAACCTGATGAAATGTAAATATTCTTTTGTTATATATAAGACATATCCGTTCTTTTGAGGCATTTCAATTGAATGTTTATGTGAATTGTAGCACCGTATAGCGCCATCTGTCGGGTTGGAAATCATACCGAACCCCATAGCAGCAGATCCTGAGATTGTTGTGGTGGAGTCTGGAGACTCCAAAAGCTTAGACCTAATATCTGCATTTGACGGCATGTTGGAAGAGGAAGTGGAGGTAGTATCCTTCAATCCAGTGGCTATAGCAGCAGAGATAACTCCAGGGGAGTCGATGATGTCACTGTTCATGTCAGTGATAGATAGGAATGTACATTACTGTCAGGAGGTCAAGGAGATGAAGGCGGAGCTCCAAGCGGTTATAGAGGAAAAGATGGACGTGGAGTCCATGTGGGAACATAAACATGACGAGAGAGTTTTGGCTAAGGACAATGTCTATGAGCTAAAACAAGAGGTCTTTGAGCTTAGGAGTGAGCTAAAGACCAAGAAACAGAAGATAGGGAGAATGTCCTATATTCATAGGAGTTCTCATGAGGATTTCCAGTTGCAGGTAGCAGGGTATCCTATAGAGACAGGGCAGACGTGACATACTATCAGACGTGATATTATTGTCGGTCTTGCCAAGGCAGATTTTGAGAATGCCTTAAGGTAGATATGATCGAGTAGTTGTTAGAGTAGTTAGGTATGTACATATTGTGTATATAGTAGTTACGTAAAGCCCTCTTTTGTATAATCAAGGGTAGTCTTTTGTAATTCCCAATTTTTGGAAAGCAATAGCGGGAAAGTAATGTATCCAACTTGGGCTGTGTAACCGATGTAGTATTATACTACAATAAATTAATATAAGTTTTCATTTTTGAAAAATGTTGAGTAACAAATGTTTAAGTTATTGTTTAGCATTGAATAATAACTAACTGACAGGAAATGCATAATAACGAAATATGTGTTTATTGTAACAACAAAATGCCGCCAAGAAGAGTACCAGGTACCCAAGGTGCGAACACGAATCAACCGGAGGGAGGTCCGGTTAACCCCATGCAGGAATTTTTGAACCTTTTAACCGCAACGTTTAACCAAACTGGGGCTAATATCCCCGTAAATCCTGGTATAGTACGAGCTACTACATTTAAGGACTTTAAGAGTGTGGGTCCGCCGGAGTTCAAAGGAACTATGGACCCTATCGAAGCCCAAACGTGGGTTAGGGAGATTGAGAAGGCATTTGTAATAGCAAATGTCGAACGAGGCCCAAAAGGTTTCCTTTGAAACCTACATGATGAAGGGAGAGGCCAACTTTTGGTGGGAGGCCAATCAGGCAAGGGCCGAAATAGATGTGATAACATGGGTGAGGTTCAAGGAAATATTCTACGAGAACTACTTTCCCACGAGCATGCAGAGAAGGATGGAGATGCGATTTTTAGATTTAAAACAAGGGGACATGACGGTTCCCCAGTATGCCGCCAAGTTTAATGAACTGGCAAGATTCGCTCCACATCAAGTGGATACCGAGGTGAGGAAAGCTCGACGGTTCGAGCAGGGCTTGAAACCCTGGCTCTATAATAGTATCTCTGTATTCCAAAGTACTTCCTTTGGGGTTGTGTTAGAGAAGGTAATAATTGCCAAAGGTGGTAGCGAGGCGTTGAGCCAATACCACAAGGATAAGAAAAGCAAGGAGAAGGTGGATGGAGGAGTGAAGGTTGAAGGTGCCAGCGGGAGTGGTGAAGGGTATAAAAGGAAGGTAGTTAGCTCGGGGAATACCGAAGTGAAACATAGAGACCCTAAGAGGAGGATGGAGGCCTGTAAAACCTGTGGGAAGACTCACCTACGAGTCTGTCTCAAAGGAAAGGTCGTGTGTTATAATTGCGGACAGGAAGGACATATTGCGCCAAACTGTCCAAGCCCGAAGAAGAATCATGGGTGCTTTATATGTGGGTCTATGGACCACATGGCAAAGAACTACCCAAAGAAGGGGACGGGCGAGAATAAGGGCGCCAGTAGTGGTAAGTTAACTATTGGGGGTCCAGCGCAGCCGGGTAGGCCGATGGCCCGTACCTTTAATATGATCATCCAAGACGCGATGGCCTGGGGGGACATAGTCGTAGGTATTATTTCGATTAACAACCTAAATGCATACGACTGTTTGACTCGGGTGCTACTTGTTCGTTTATCGCATGTGATTTTGCTAAACGACTAGGATTACTTCCCGAAAAGTTGATTATACCTTTGAACATTAAGGTAGCAAACGAAGAGATAATTCCCGTTGAAGATATTCATAGGAGTTGTTGCGTAGATATTCGAGGTTGTAAATTATTGGTAGATCTGATACCGATAAAGTTAGGAGAATTCGATGTAATTCTCGTAATGGATTGGTTGATAAATCATGGGGAAATTATAGATTGTCAAAAGAAATGCATTAGTATTAAAACATTAAACCAATCTCATGTAATATTTTACGGGAATAAATCGCTGGGACGTTCGTGTTGTCTTTCCATGACACAAACTAGGAAATTATTGAGGAAGGGGTGTGTAGGCTATTTGTGTCACGTGGTTGATACCCAGAGAGTGGGAGCGACCATGGAACAAATACCTATAGTGAATGAGTTCGTGGATGTATTTCCAAGTGAGTTACCGGGTCTTCCGCCGGATAGGGAGACCGAGTTCATAATAGATATTGTGCCAGGAGCGGCACCAGTTTCTAGGGCACCGTATCGTATGGCACCAGTGGAGATGAAGGAGTTGATGGTACAGCTGCAAGAATTGTTGGACATGAAGTACATTCAACTGAGTGTTTCGCCGTGGGGAGAACCGGTGTTGTTTGTCAAGAAGAAGGATGGATCGTTGAGACTTTGTATCGACTACCGAGAGTTGAACAAGTTATCAATAAAGAATAAGTATCCATTGCCCAGGATTGATGATCTTTTTGATCAGTTGAAGGGGGAAAAATCTTTTTCCAAAATAAATTTAAGGACGGGGTATCATCAGCTGAAGGTTAGGAATGAAGATGTGCCAAAGACATCATTCAGGACTGGTTATGGTCATTACGAGTTTCTGGTGATGTCATTTGGGTTAACTAATGCACCAGCTACATTTATGGACATGATGAACAGAGTGTTCAAACAATATTTGGAAAAGTTTGTCGTGGTGTTTATTGATGATATTCTAGTCTACTCTAAGACGCCAGAAGATCATGCTGAAGACCTACGAATAGTGTTGGAGACATTAAGAAAGGAAAAGTTATATACGAAGTTCACTAAGTGTGAATTTTGGTTAGAGAGGGTACAGTTTTTAGGTCATGTTATTGACCATGAGGGGATTTCAGTAGATCCAGCAAGGGTGGAAGCCGTGATAAATTGGGAACAACCGAAAACACCGACCGAGGTACGGAGTTTCCTAGGGTTAGCGAGTTACTATCAAAGGTTCATTTAGGACTTTTCAAAGATAGCTACTCTGCTGACTAACTTGACGAGGAAGACGGTGAAGTACGTATGGACTGAGAAATGCGAAGATAGTTTTCAAGAACTGAAGAATAAGTTGAGTGAAGCGCCTGTTTTGTCATTACCCGATGACACAGGGAATTTCGTAGTTTATAGCGATGCTTCGCATAAAGGACTGGGTTGCGTGCTCATGCAGCATGGCAAGGTCATTGCGTATGCATCTAGGTAGTTGAAGGATTATGAGAAAGTTTACCCTACTCATGATCTGGAACTGGCCGTGGTGGTTTTTTCCTTAAAGATATGGCGACATTATCTTTATGGGGAAAAGTGTGAGATATACACGGACCACAAGAGTCTGAAATATATCTTCACACAGAAGGAGTTGAATATGCGACAGAGGAGATGATTGGAGTTGATAAAGGATTATGACTGTGAAATCATGTATCACCGTGGAAAAGCCAATGTAGTGGCCGACGCCTTGAGTAGAAAGAGTAGGGAGAAGTTGTCTTTCCTAACAGCTCAAACTGAGTTAATAACGGAGATGGCTAGGATGGAGTTGGAGGTGAAGTTGCCAAGTGAGGCGGAGCAGGGACTTTTTACGAAAGAGATTCAGTCTACCATCGTAAAGAGAGTTAAGGAGGTGCAGCTCAATACTGATGAGTGTGACTAGATGAAGGAGCAGTTAACCACTGAAAAAGATATTAGATTTAGTCTTGATAATGAGGGATTATTAAGATTTGAGGGAAGAATTTGGGTTCCAAATGAGGCAGAATTAAAGGAGCAAGTTTTGCAAGAGGCTCATAGTTCGAGGTACTCGATTCATCCTGGTAGCACTAAGATGTATCAAGACCTTCGACAGAGTTTTTGGTGGCCAAACATGAAAAGAGAAGTAGCCGAGTATGTGAGTAAATGTTTAACTTGTCAAAGAGTTAAAGCCGAACATCAATGACCAAGTTGCTTGTTACAGTCATTGGAGATTTCGGAGTGGAAGTGGGAGCATATCACGATGGACTTTGTGGTGGGACTTCCGACGACTTAGAAGGGGTATGATGCGATTTGGGTAATAGTGGACCGATTGACGAAGTCAGCTCACTTTTTGCCAATTCGAATTAAGTATAACTTAGATCAGTTAGCTACACTCTATGTTAGGGAAATTATTTCCAGATATGGAGCACCTGTTTCGATAGTGTCAGATCGTGATCCACGATTCACGTCAAAGTTTTGGAAAAGTCTTCAAGAACAGTTGGGGACGCAGTTGAAGTTGAGTACATCATATCATCCACAAACAGATGGACAGAGCGAGAGGACAATTCAGACGTTAGAAGATATGTTGAGATCTTGCGTCATGGATTTCAAGGGTAGTTGGGATGATCATCTACCATTAGTAGAATTTGCGTATAACAATAGTTATCATGCAAGTATAGGTATCTTGCCGTATATGAAGCTTTGTATGGAAGGAAATCACGAGAACACCATTGTATTGGGATGAAGTGGGAGAACGCCAAATGCTAGGGATCGGAATTGGTGCAAAAGCAATGAAAGTGGTGAAGTTGATACGTATGCGTCTCGTCGCAGCTCAAGATAGACAGAAGAAATATGCGGACTTACATCGAGAGAATAGAGAGTTTGAGGTAGGCTCGTACGTATTTCTAAAGGTGTCTACCTGGAAAGGAAATATACGCTTTGGAAAGAAGGGAAAACTAAGCCCAAGGTTTATAGGACCTTTTGAGTTATTAGAAGGGGTAGGTGAGGTAGCTTATAGGGTAGCGTTACCTCCAGACCTAGAGCGAATACATAATGTATTTCACGTTTCAGTGCTACGTCCTTACAAACCAGATTACAAGCACGTGATAGAATATGAGCCTATTCAAATTGAGAAAGATTTAACTTATGAAGAGATACCTATTCAAATCATCGATAGAAAAGAGCAAGTTCTGCGAAACAAGTTAATATCATCAGTAAAGGTGTTATGGAAGAACCACGATGTTGAGGAAGCAACGTGGGAATTGGAAGAGAAGATAAAGAAGAATTATCCTCTTTTGTTTGAGTAAGATAGAAGCGAGATTAAGAGTAAATCTTTATAAGGGGGGAAGAATGTAACGACCGAGAAATTCGGATCCTTTGTAAAAATATTTGAAAAAATTAAATAATGAATAAAATAATATTATTTGTTATTATATGTGTTAATAAGATGTATGTTGTTCTATAACCTAGAAACGTCGGAAGATCGTAGTATTCGAACCACGTGAGTGAATTAAAGTGTTTGAATTTCCAAGATGAAAATAAATGTTTTCCGAGAAAGTTTACGAAAAACACTATTCACCGATTATCGCTCGGGAACTATTTTTGAACTTCCAAGAAATACGTAACGTTAGAATATCGAGACGAGATGGATTATGTAATAATAATCTAAGTATGGAAAATGCAATAATTCGCATGTGGACTTAATTTGAGAATATAGGTATTAAAACCTAATGAAATGAATTAATGTAACTTTGCATAAAAATAAGTCCATAAGCTTAAAGGTGTAAAAGTGGGATTCATTATGAAACCCAAGTGATTAATAAAGGGAGGCCCAAACTAATTAATTAGCAAGCCCAAAGGATAAGTTAATTGAATTAGCATTAAGCCCAAACTATGATCCATTAGCTAATGAGGATCCATGGGGCAACAATGGGTAGACTTGATGGGCAAACCTTTTGTGTGGTGACCAAGTGTTGTAATGGCCAAGTAAATAAGAGTGGTTAGCAAGTAGACTTTGTTAATAAGCAATGAATAGTAAGGAGGTTAGTTTAAGGAGGTGGGATGACATAAAGACCATTCTACCCTCACTTTGTCAAGCCTATAAATAGAGAGCTCATAATTCATTTTATTGCTTAATTAAAATCTCTCTCAAACTCTCTCTCAAACAACTTATTTGTTAGAGTCAATAAGCACTTTGAGCTTAACCTTTCCTTAGTAGATTTCCAAAGCAAGTGAAGTAATCATCAAAGGTAAATGATCTTGTCTTCTTCATCTCTAACATATTAGGAGGATAAGATAAGTGTAATCTAATGAACTTAGATGCTAAGAACATAAGAGAAGTTGATAAGCAATGGACTTAAGCCAAATAAGTTGAATAAACAACTTGAACTTAAATAAAGTTAATGAACTTATGAAGAATAGCCTTTGTTATCATAAGCATGAGAATTATAGATAATAAGGGAAATAAGTCTTTGACTTATGAGAATAATTCAAAACCAACTTTGTTAATAAGTTGGTGTAATAAGTAACTTGTAATACTTACATGTTGATTAAAATCCACCTAGAATGATTAATAATGAGGTTTCGCCGAAATTCACACGATTGGACGATAATCGTCGAATTCGTGAAATTCTCAGAATAGAAGTCGTATTTTGTGTTTGAAGTCGTAAACATTGGTTTTCGATGGAGACAAGTCATATTTGGCATTATAGAGTTGCGGACTCGAAAATAGCCGGATTCCGACTTAGAACGAAGAAACAGGCGTTGAACGTTCACGAACGTTTATCGTTTTCGTTAAAAATGGACTAATAGGTGAAATTTTAGCAAACGAAGTCGAATAGATAAAATTCTTGAATTAACACATAGAATACGTGATTTGTGACCCGTAGGCTCTTGAACGAACCAATTCGGACTTATAACGAAGAAGTTACGAGTCCGGGAATCTCACAAAATAAAAAGTCTGTTGAAATTTTTTCACGGTGCATGAAATGGCGCAGCAAAAATTTCAACCATTTAGCTTGCATGGCCATGACAACATAGAAACTTACGAGCAAAGCCATAACCTTCTGGAGAGTGGCGCCGCAGCGCGGCCATTAACACTGAGACTCGCGCCACAACGCCGAGTCCGGGTTCTAGGCAATAATACACTACAAAAAAATGGGGCTTCAGCAACAACCAATTTTCGTTGCTAAAGGTGCCAAATTTCGTTGCAAAAGGGTTTTGACAACGACTTTAATGTCGTTACGTCTTTCATTGCGCACTGAGCGTTGCTAATTGTTCTGCAATGAACATTTTTTCCGTTGCCAAAAGTAATACATTTTGCAACGAAATTTAGCTTTCGTACAGAGACATCGATCCTTTAGCAACAAAATGTATTGTTACAGAATAATTAAAGTTTCGTTGCTAAAAACCTCATTTCATTGCAAAAGCCTGCTAATTGGCAACGAAATGAACTCTTTTTTTTTGCAACGACCATGCATTTTCGTTGCAATTGACACCATTTTGCAACGACATTTTTCGTTGCAGTAAATTATGAAAATTGTTGCCTAAGCTTGCTTTCGTTGCGGAATGTAAACTTTTTAGCAACGATTTTCGTTGCTGATTATAATATTTGGCAACAACATTATGTTGAATCAGCAACGAAAATGTTTGTTGCTGGTTATTTTTTAATAGCAACGAAAGTCATCGATTAGCAACGACATTATATGTTGTTGTTTCTTTATATGTGCAACGAAAGTTGATATGATTTGTAATGATAAAAAATGTTGCCTTTTATGTTAGTATTAGCAACAATATCCTCTCCGTTGTTATTAGGTTAATTTTTCGTTGCCAAATATTATATTTTTAATGTCATTAGCAACAAAAATTTGTTGCTAAATGTATAAAAAATTGTTGTTATATTAAAATTTTTTCAATGCTTTGGTAACGAATTATATTGTTTCCAAATCAAAATTTGACATTCTTTTTGTGTACCTGACTGGCTCAATGTCCCCATAACAAATAATGGCAAAAATACAAAAAACTAAAATATTATTAACTTAATAAAATCACACACTACATAATCTCTCATTATCTTTACAATTAACCATCTAAAGCTACCACAGTTCTTCAATCAAAGTATATATCTACATATATAGAGAGTACACTTCATAATTTCGTCCCTTGTCTTCCGTAAACGTAGCACGAAAATTTAATACCCAGTATTGTAAGGCAGGTCGTAGAAGCAGTCTTCCTGCACATATTTAAAAATAATAGTAAGTCAGAAAAATGAAGCAAATAGGTCACCAGAGGCACTTAATGCCAAAATCAATACACAAAGACAATAGAGTTGTTACGTGGTACTAATATTATTAAATCAACAGACTACCCACAATATTTATTAAATGGTTGAGCATATAGAAAGATTCCAGAGTCCTTCAACTAACTAAATAAAATGCCTTAAACAAGATAACATGAAGTACATACTAGTTTGACAAACATACACAAGATGGTACCATGTACAATGTGCATGTATAAGATTACAACAACTATGACAAAGATACGCCTGCTCTATGTGTCCAACTTTGAATTAACTGTTACGTGAAAAAAAACTAAATCTTCTATTACACTTGGCACACAGTTCTGTATGCCTATTTACACGGTCCTTGATTTTTATTTTGACAAACTCAAAATTACTAAATCTAGACAAACAACATGCAATTTGATACACAGTTGACGAAGAAAAACTTACAACTCCAGAAGGGTACAGGCGTGTGGGGGCATAAAGCACTTGCTCTTACCAATATCATTACCATCTACCTTGAGTTGCAGAAACTAAGATTAAGAGAAAAGAAAATTTGTTAGTTACTACGGAAGTTTCTATGAACCCGCAACTGGAGCTCAACAATTTGTTAATAACTACTTTACATCGACCAGGTATAAGAAATGAATGTCAAAACTGAAATATTAAAACGTATGCACAATCAAAAGTTTACATACTTTGTCATTTTCATGAAGCTGGAACAAAGGAACCGCAAGAAATTTTTGGTTTTTCGGTACAATGAACTTTCTACTTTCTGGCAACTTCACAAGAAAGAGTTTTCTACACTCCTACAATATCAAGACAAGCACATAATGAACACCAACTTATCAAAGCTAATAAATAAGAGAAAGACTTGCAGATTTTATGACACAAGCTTACCTTTGGACTAATCATATTAGACGGCAAGTACGGATAAAACCATGTTTCAAAGTCAGATCTCCACCACTTTCTGAGGCATTCTCCTACCTAAACATTGAGAATTAGTGCATTTGTAATATAATAAAATGAATGGTCTTAACTAGAATTCATATACCTCCCGGTCAAACCCAAGACCATCACAATGTTTGGATAGCTTGTTTGAAAGTTTTACGCCTCAAGCCATCAATGTCTTCAAAACAAGAATAAATATAATTCTTTGACCCTTGCAATAGTTTCTAGTGGATTTATCAACTACAAAAATTAACAGGATGACACAATATATAAGATGGTGTCTTACTTGATTCACCTGGTCTTAAGCGACCACCTGGAAGCTTATAAGTGGACTTCCTTACTTGCAACAACAATAAATGGGGATGTTTGAACAATTCAACCTGTGTCCAACAATTGTAAAGCATCATTTGAGTTTATTATTAAACTACAGTGATAAAATAAACTAAAAGTATAAAACATATTTTTAATAAAATTTTATGGAGCACCCAAAAAATATAACATAATCTGAGGCAATTATGCTTGTACTTTGTAAAATACAATCATTTTTAGCTTGGTTAAGAAAGAGGAAAATTTCAATTTCAATTTTCATCAGAAAAGAATACTACCTTCAATGGTGTAAATTATATGCATAGAAATATCCTATACAATAGGGGCAAAAAGAGATAATTTATAATATCATATTTGGAACACAAGTCAAAGTGTGCAATATATTTTGAGACGACCAAGTTACCAATAGGCATATACCATGATAAAATATATGTTTCCCTGCATGTAGGGATTGATCCTACGAACAAATGACAGGGTTCTGAACTAATGTGGCCATTCACTACTTAAACAATAAAAGTGGCATATATCTATCCAACAAGATCTCATATCATTAACAACAGCTACGAAATGGAATCATGTTGCAATAAAATAGAATCCATAAATCAAAACTACAAATTACAATAAGATCAACAATAAACAAGCATATAACAACTGCAAGCAGATTATGTAGTTGTTTTTTTTTTTCCAATTTGATATACATTTTCGCCATACATACAATGTTATACATGTGTTATTTCATTGATAACAACATAAAGACACTTTGATTGTTTCATGATTTGGTGCTTATTGAATGCTCAAATATTAGAGAAGACCAAAAGAGATTAATCCATACATTTGCATTGCGAGAACAATCGATATGCCCAAGTTTGTCCCACATAATTGCTTGAGAATTCCCACACTCAATGCAAGATAGCTAATAAAACTATAATGCCTATTGTAAACAACAGAATAAATTACAGTTATATCAAGGTTAGACCTAATATTATGTATTTGAAGCGAGAATCACATCCAAATATCACCTATTATTGGGAGACTTTCCTCGATTAAGACGAAGAAAAACTCTAAACATAGGTCCATGGTATGAATAATATGAGAAAAGTGGCATAACATTCTAACCCAACACAAAAGCTTCACGAACGGCCCGTTATAAGCATTCTCAAACCAAGCTCATTGGAATATGGCATAGAGACAAACATATGCTCCATAAGAAGCTAAGGAACTACAAATAATGTAAGCAATTCAATAAGTAATCTGGCAAGTAAATGATAAGATTTGGGCACTTAATAATTAAAAACCTTATTCATATTATTAGAACTACATTATCATGTTGTAGCGGGAAAAAAAGTGTAACTTGATTTTGGTGCGGTATTGAGCACAACAATATTGAAAATAAAACAAAATAAAATACTTTCTCCACTCCAATATATAATACAATTATCAATTTTTAAAATAACTTAAAACATTTTCAAACTCAAAAAATTGACAAGGATTCATTTAGTTTTAGACAATAGAATGATGAATATTTTAAACTATCTCAAACCTGAAAAAAATATTAATTTATTGTAATTTGTAAGACATTATTTCAATTTTTTTAGAAAAATTTGAAGATGGAATATATTCAAATTGAATTTAAACAAGTGAATAATGATTATATAATTCGAAAATGTCGGGTAAAATATTACCTTGAGCCCAAGTATTAACTCAAGATACATTAATCAGAGGAACAGAGCTCTAGAACAACTTGAATTGCAAAAGTTAAAACAACAACAGAAAACTCACTGATGAGGGCGATGACCACTGGAAGTGTAACCATTAGTGGATGTAATATAAAGCAAACCATCGAATTTCAAAGCACCAAATGGATGGAATTACATGAGTACTACTAAACTGAATAAGATTAAAAAACTAATCAACTATTTCAACAATTATGGATGGGGTAAAAGATTCAAAATTCATAAGCATAATTATCTAGAGATCACATAAAAAGAAAGTATAGTGAAAGTTATATGTACTTGGAAAATCACAATCTCCATTTACTGCAGAAAAAAAAAAGGTTTAATTACCTCAAATTTCTTTTCAAGCTCAGATAATTTATGGTCATTGACTGTTTATGCTTCTTCTACAAGTTGATTCAAATTGTATGCGTGCATGTCTAAGGTCTTGAAGAAGTTTATAGTAATTTGAGAAATTGATCGTGGTGGTAACAACATATCCGGAATGTGCCTCAGATTTAGTGTCAATAACAATATACCTAGTGTCATACTTCAAATCATTAAGGTCTATACACTCAAAAATAGGTAAAGCAAACTTTAAAAAGTGTTAACCTCTCGTTGTTGTTGTGCATATCGCAAATAATTTATCCTCCCGATTGTAGAGACTATTTTGAAGATCATTAAGTAGTTTATTAGTCTCTCAAGCTATTTCTTTAAAAAGATGCATTATTCAAATGAAAGTCAAACACTTTTACATAGAATAAAATTTGGCGGAGGTTTTGTAAAAGCAATTAACAAGAGATGCATACATCACCAAGAGCAGATGAATGTTTAGAGACTTCATTATTCAAATGTCCAAAAGTTGACTGAGAATTTCCATCAAGCTCCCCCTGCTAAATCTTCTAAAGCTTTAATACCAGAGCCATACTATTGAGTTAGTAATTTAAGGTCTTATTTGGATGGATTGGATTTGACCCGAGTTGTTTCATATACAAAGAACACATTTGTATTTGTAAACTATATTAACAGATCATAGGGTACATTGGCTTGAACAGAAGTCCAAAGGCAACAAGAGCTATCATTTTTGCAAGACATAAAGCATGTAATAGTATACTTAGAAATTGTACCAAGTTTTTACTGTATGTTCTTATTAAAGGAAATAAATAGCTGCAACGATGAACAAATCACAATTGCACAAGAGACGGAAAACATGTTGTCAAGTAATACATGGCAACGTTCTCAAAAGTAATACATGAAAACCAAATAAAAATGTAAGTGAACTTCAGAATGAAAGAATGTGACCATTCAAAAGATCCACAAACTTGGGGAGCACACTAGAACCAAAAAAGTTAATGATCCGAGCTCTAAGATAATATATATGGTAGTTCTTCATTAAAATTTAAAACTCTACAAATCAAGAGAACAACAATATCGTAAATAATCATTTGCAAATTTATGAACTTGAACCAAGGACCTCTAAGATGTTTCATTTATCTCATTGTTAATCGTGAAAAGATGACATATAACCATTTAAAAAACAATAAAAAGATTCAGAAAGTTAAATGGCAAACAAAATACCCATTATCACTTTGGTTTTCATTCCATGACAACTTTGGCCCTAAGAGCTTTCATCTTCTTGATTATCTGCTCTCCTTCTTCCTTTGACACCCCCTTTTTAAACACTGTAGGGGATCTTCTCAACTAATTCCTTGGCTTCCTTGAGACCCAATTCCGTAAATGTTCTAACTTCCTTTATTATCTTAATCTTTGAAGGTGCATCGTAAGACTCCAATTTCAATTCAACAAAGTCTTCTCTTATTTTGCCTCCTCCTTGGCTGTTGCTAGTCCCTTCATTGCACCCATTCCAGCTAATTCAGCTCCTGATTTCATCACACCCACGGTAACCCTCCTGATTTTCGAAATCGTCGAATCCCCTCTCCACGTCAATTCGTCACCAAATCAACTTATCCATTTCTCTCATTCACTAATGGAACAAATTGAAGACTCTTAGCAGCAAAATAACCAGGACATGTATAACTGAATTCACCATATAATCAGAAACCCTAGCTTCTCTACTATCATCCGATTTCTCCCAATCGGATTTTGTACTACCCCTATAAGCTTCGAATTTTGGGTTGATCCATGTAATTGAAGTTGGATCGACTTGTGTTTGCATTGCCCTTTATCGGATACTACTGATTTAAAGCTTTATGGTTTGAAACATTTTTGAGAGAGAATGAAGAGTTCAAATTTGGAAGGAGAGAAAAAAAGAAGAAATGAAATGATTATAGAAAAATCATTTTCATGTTTTATATTTTGGACTTACCTCTTGATCCGATGGTGAGACTTAATCCTTAAGATTGATCAATGGCCACGATTGAATCTAGCAATTAAAATTTAATCGACAATTTGCAGAATTTGATTTGAATGGATGGCCCAAGTTAAGTCAATTTGATCTAAAGGCTATGATCACTTCTTAAACAGATCGCTTATAGTCAGTGTTCTTGCTTCTAATTGGTCCTTGAGAATGGTGAAGGAAAATTGTAATCTACGAACTTTTCATCCATTTGATCGATTTGTATTTTTACCTCAAAGGTTCATATTTATTTTAAGCCTAAGTAATATAAAATTTTAGTTTAGAAAATTAAGACAATACTTTAAAATTAATTTTTTGTTTATTTGTATAATTAATTATTTTACTTAATATTATCGTTGTACTACAATATTTAATTAGTATATCACTTACATATACTTATAGAATTTATAATAGCATACAATATATAGTTTTATAAAGAAAGTTATATAATTTTGCTATTTAAAAATATTTCTAGTAAATTATTTCTACTAATTATAACAAATTAATTGGCTTTTAACGGCAAGAATATAAAAAAAATCTTCAACTATCTACATGTACAGTCAAGTAATACTTATGGCCCATATAATTGTATGTGGATGCCAACTAGTAAATTTTGTGTTAAAATAATTATAATATGTCAAAAATATAAATAAATAATTACTTAATATATTAATTAACGAAAACAAAATAAACAATTTTCAAACTAAATTAAAAAAAATAAACATAACTAATTAAGTAACTTAAACAAATATTTTACTAAACAAACTCAAACCCAATAAATAACCTCTCACTTCAAGACCAAACGGTCAAAACCTCATTTAACAAACTCAATAAATAATTTTCTCACTTTAACTATTCATTGTCTTCTTATTAAATGAGATGATCAAGTTTTTTTTAGTATACATGTTAACTTATTTATCTTATTTAATTTGTTAACTTTGTATAATTTATTTGAATCTTAACTTTAGTGTAATATACTTAATTTGATTAATGCATAATTACCAACAAGATTAAAAGATATTTTATAGATTTATAATATACCAAAATATTTTTTTTATTGTTGATATTTTTTATCCTAATATATATATAATAAATATCATACAAGGTTAAATAAGTATATATAAATTCAAAAAAAATACTTTATCTTGTTTCAGGTCAAATGCAAAGTCGACCGCAAATTGAGCCTCGAGCCCCAGACGCCACATGTGCGTTACGTGGCGGATATTGAACTTAATCCCAAAAATTTGTTGCTGCCAATATTTGAACTTGAGACCTCTAGCTTGAAACTCAGATCCAATGACCACCTGAGCTACCAAGCCAATCTACTATAATTTTACAAGGATTAATATTTATAACTGAACAAATCATTTCTCTCAAATTAAAACAAATCCACTTTCCTTAGATCTGTTATGTACAATTGTACATACATAAATGTACATAACTAATTGCGTGATAATAATAATAATAAAATAATAATAATAATAATATACTAATAATAATAGTCATAATAATAATAGTACTAATAAAAATAAAAATAAAATAATAATAATAGTAATAGTAATAGTAATATTAATAATATCAATAATGTAGTAGTAGTAATAATAATAATAATAATAATAATAATAATAATAATAATAATAATAATAATAATAATAATAATAAATAATAATAATAATAATAATAATAATAATAATAATAATAATAATAATAATAATAATAATAATAATAATAATAATAATAATAATAAAATAAAAATAAAATAATAATTATTTTTTTAATTTGCATATCCCTTCATAATATCTAGTATTTGTAGCACAGAATGTGTGATTGTGTTAATGAATTATAAAAATTGGTAGGTGAATAAAAATATGGGTGAAAAAAATAAGCAAAATTAGGGATAAAATGTGGGAAAACAAAAAAGAAATTAGTTTTAATGTAACACGACTTTATCAAAATAAATACTTATGATTATTTCCCTTATTATATATATATATATATATATATATATATATATATATATATATATATATATATATATATAGAGAATCCATCCATGGCAACCGGTTGCCATGGATACTGTGCCAACAACCTCTTTTCAGACCGTTGATCAACTTATTGGAAGGCTGAGATTGGGATATATTTAATACCAAGCCGTGACAAGCTCTACCGATTTCTATTTAAATAAGATGGGCCCACATTTCAACATATTGTCAGTATAGTTAAACAAAATGAATATTTAATATTCTAGTTGCCATGGATACTATGCAACAACCTCTTTTTAGACCGTTGATCAACTTATTGGAAGGCTGAGATTGAGATATATTAATACCAAGCCGTGACAAGCTCTACTGGTTTCTATTTAAATAAGAAGGGCCCACATTTCAACATATTGTCAGTATAGTTAAACAAAATGAATATTTAATATTAAAATATTACAACCGGTACTGCTTGTACCGGCTTACCCTTTTTTTTACGCATTTCTCCATTATATATATTATGACTCAGCAAATTAAAATAGAATAAAAAAATAAAAATAATATTAAAATATTCCGGCCTGTACAAGTTGTACCGGCCTACTCTTTTTTTTAACACATTGATGCTTTATTAGTTTTTAATCAAATATAAAGAGATTGCACAAAATATTAAAATAGTAAAATATTTAAAAATATTCCTACGGTAAGATTTAAAGTTATCTACTTACTACTTTTTATGTTTTAACACATTGATGCTTTATCAGTTTTTAATCAAATATAAAGAGATTGCACAAAATTTATTTTGACTTACAAATATAATGTTAAAAATAAATATTATTAATATAAAAATAAATATAATTATATTACATCTTGCATAATTATTACATCTTGCATAATTATATAATTATATAAAGATGTAATATAATTATATTTATTTTTATATTAATTATATTTATTTTTAACATTATATTTGTAAGTCAAAATAAATTTTGTGCAATCTCTTTATATTTGATTAAAAACTGATAAAACATCAATGTGTTAAAAAAAAGAGTAGGCCTGTGACGCCCCCAAAATAGGTATACAACACCCATTCTGAGTCGTCAAAATACATGGTACAGAAACAACTACAACTTCATTAAAACAATTATCGTGCAAAATACGACAACACATAAACTGTGAGTTTAAATACAAATATTGTCTTCTAGACAATATCCACACTCAAATAAGTCCTCATTATAATTATTGATACACTATTTTACAAAATAGTGAAGACTACTAAAACAACTGTCTTGAACCATTACTCCACACCCCGACTAGTTCCCGCTATATTCTCGTCTCCTGAGAAGAAAAATGGAACAAAAAGGAAAAGGGTGAGCTCAACTAACCCAGTAAAGAATATTATGGCTAAGATAATGTACAACAAATTATCCTTAGTCTTCAATAGGGAAAAATCTGATAGAATATAATAGACAACAAGTTTTAGATCAACAACTGCAGTGGAAACAACAATTCATTAGAAGAGTTAAGTAGAGAATGAAATCTACTAACATCTATGAATTTAAAAGTCCATCATCAATATTTTATCCCTGTAACATCAATCAATATATATCTCAAATCAAATATTTATCTTTGCACTACAGGCCAAAGATATTCATCAGTCGGTCATGTTCATCTCAACACCTGTTCATCTTTGCACTACGGGCCAAAGATATTCATCGATTAGTCATCATGTTCGCCTAAACACTGCTCATCTTTTGCACTACGGGCCAAAGATATTCATTATAAAATCATTTATCTTTGCACTACATGCCAAAGATATTCAGTTATATCATCATTTAGGACTGAGGATGACGAAAAATATTTTAAAGAAAACGAATCTAGTGAAACAAAAGAACAAGTATTAAGGATTCATACTTTAAATAACCCAAGTTCAAAAATACTTCATAAATAACCAAAGTGGAGTAAAATTCAGGAATGAAGACCAAAACATAGATCCAATCAAAGATAGAAATCATAATAGACAATCTTGGGCACAGAAAAGAAAATTTAATTTTTCTGTGAATAGTGTCGTATTCGTGAATAGTGTCGTATACATGAATAGTGCCATATACGTGAATAGTAACTCCGACACCAAAAGATAGAAATTTCACAAAAAACATCATCATGCTTCGTGAATAGTACTCGTGAATAGTAACTCATGAATAGTAACTCGTGAATAGTAACTCATGAATAGTAACCCCGACATGAAAAAGTTCCAAATTTGATAAAATTTCCAACCAATATTTCGCAAGATAATGATATTGAAGAAATAATATCATTTTTGAATAAAATAACATCCCTTACCTCGTAAAGAATAGTACTTCCGATTGAATACTTGATATAGTCTTTGAAAGAACTTGCACCAGATAGCAATACTCAAAGTACTAAAATACTCACAAAATACGCTCGATATTATAGAGAAAGAAAGAGAGAGAAAACTTTAGTTTCTGGTGTGATTTTCAATTATAACCTAAGCACCCTATTTATAGGAAATTGCTTAGAACACCAAAGCAGAAAATTTAATATAATATTAATATAATTACAAAATATTCAAGCCCACCTCTAGATACTTGAATCCAGCCATTAACATGTTCAAGTGAGGGCCACCAAAGTACAAAAAACATTTTTCTAACAAAAATCATTTAAACTCCAAAAATCAATTCACACCCGATATACCGAAACTTCAATAATTCACAATAAATAGCTCTTTTATCAGAAAATTCGAATCTTGCAAATTTCTATAGGAAATTCAATTCTCTACAACTTTGCAGAAGAAAGTTTTTCCAAATTCCAAACAAAAATTGACCGAAATCCACAAACGGACGATTTTACATGTGTATAATCAAATTTTAGTCAAGAAATGGGGTCCACCGACACACAAAACATGTGTTAATCATTTAATGCAACACAAATACTCTTCATACTCATATACTCATATATCTCATATTCATTGTAAAAATATCATCATTATTATATTATAATAATATAATAAAATATTATTTTATCAAAAAAGATAAAATATCAATTTTCAATAATTGTCACTTTAAAAATTTTCTCCATCTATATCCGCATAAAATAAATATTTTTCTTATCATATAAATCAATAATTAATTATTCACAAATAATATTACAGAATCACAGTACTGGCAACCAGGCCGTTCCCATGAAAGAGGGGGCTTTCCAATAAGAATTTCTCCTTACTGTCGCGCAATTAGGTGACCAAACCTCTCCTTAGACAGAACTTTCTAGACATTGCCAATAATGTTTTCTAATAATATTATTCAGATAATATGAATTATTGCTTTGATAATGGAAAATACTGTGTAGTGATAATTATTGAAACAATAGTAATATAAAATATCAACGCAACAATTATTGAATCAATAAAATAAAATATCTTTGAATCAGAATTATCGTAACAATTATTGAGTAGTGCCTTCTTACGTAAGAATCAATAATTGGTGCAATACTGGTGCCTACTTGTCTGCAACAACGCCAGATTATTGTGTGTTAACCAACGGGTATTCCAACAAGATAATCTGTGAATAACTCACTACCAAGTATTTATAAACAACTTTTACTTGTCATTTTCTTCATCCAATCGCTTTACATTATGGGGCCCACATAAGGTCATACTTGTTGTCATTTAATATTCCCCGACAACACGAATATTCCACAACCAAACGAATATTCTCCGACAACAATGATTATTTTATAACCACTTGCTTATTTAAAATATTTGCGCATTTTACCCACAACTAACCACATTAATCAAATCAACCCTTACTATTTCAAAATAATAAATAGAGAAAATTAAATCTTCATTTATAAAAAGTTGAGTTTACAAGGCCTGCATAACTCTGACTTTATTTTAATATTTTTTAATATTATTTTTATTTTTTTATTCTATTTTAATTTGCTGAGTCATAATATATATAATGGAGAAATGCGTATGTTGATCGATTTTGCAATCAATGAATACGTGCAAGTATACACGGTCAACAAGTAATAAAGTGAAAGTAGAGTATCGTTCCCACGAGGAATTATTAGATAAAAATCACCAAATACTAATTCTTAACCAAACTAATTTTATTTAAACAATCTCAAATCGTGATTTTTCTAATTAATAAAACTAAATTAATCAATTAAAACTAGGTTACTTTATAAATGAATTCAAATAAATAAAGGCTAAGGCTCCAATATCCCCAATTATGAACTATAAACCAATTATCCAATTATCCCAATTATTATGTCTCTTGAATTGTTAATGAAATTCTCAAATGCCAAAAGCCCTCTCTCGAGTGATCAATTGCCTTCTATTTAATCCAGATTAATTTTGCTATATCTCTATGCAAAACAATTGAATTAAACTCGTTATAATCCCAATTCCTTATGTGTTACATGCGGCAAATATATATTCTCATTCTATTCATAAACCTACTTATTCACTGTGGAAATAACTAAGTCACATGTCACCATGCCCAGTTCTAACCCTAGAATTCCTTTCTCAATTCCTTCTAGAGTAACAAGGTAATTACTGATTAGATAATTAATCAATAAGCACAAAACATGATGAACAATTCATTTCAACATAAATAATTAGAATAAATCAAATAATCAATTCATAATCATAAAAGTTCAATTAAAATCTTAATGAAAGAGTTAGTTCATAATTAATGAATTAAAATCAAGAATCCACAATTGAATAGACATTAAAAAATAAAAGTAAGATAAGAGAAGAGAAGAGAATATAATCTATTGTCAGTAGCCTTGAGACTCCTCTTTCGCTCCTGCTTTGAATCTTCAATGGTCTCCAAGTTGCTTCAATCCCTAAAACTAATAAGAACTAGGGTTATGTTCTAATCTAAAGGAGTGTTTAATCTAGTCTAATCTATGTAATCTCCTCTTTATTTTATGCCTTACATCATGTATTTATAGGTTACAAGTCCAATTTTTAGTTTTGGAACAAACCCAATCCAATTTGGAGTCAAAAATGTGTCAAAATTCGCCCAAAACGCGTCCAGGCCATCACCAAGCCCTTCCCCAGCGCCCCAGCACTGGGCATGATGCTCACAAACTGCCTTATAGTGCCCCGGCGCTGGAATTAAGCCTAAAATTAGCGCCCCGGCGCTACCACTTTTTCTGACATTTTTTGCTCCGACGTCCTTTGGGAAAATGATCATAACTTCTTCGTCCGAACTCCGATTTAGATGATTCAAGATGATCTGAAAAGAGGAAAAGTAGATCTACAACTTTTATTCTTTAAGATATGCGAAATAAGGTCTGTAGCAATACTCAAATTGGCTCTGAAGTGACTGCTGTGTAAATGGCAAGCCAAAAACGTGAATCTAGCCACCCCGAACGTCGATCCATGTAACCTTTGTCCCAATTCCTACAAAACAACATAAAACATGCTTGAATAGACATAAAAACTTAAAAACTAATCTAAAAGACTTGAGAACAACAATAAATTAAGCCCGAATGTATCCAATTCATGTGTATAAAACTCACTCATCAGCGTAAAAAAAAAGGGTAAGCCGGTACAGGCCATACCAGTTGTAATATTTTAATAT
>CM035160.1:82915454-83285454 GCA_020205615.1 Panax quinquefolius | reverse complement strand
CAAGTCTTTGTGATTCATGTATTCTTCGCATGAGTTATTATTTGAGGAATGTCAAAGCCAATCCTTTCGGCTAGACGTTTGCTATGTTGTTCTATCAAGTGTTGATAAGGATTTACTAAACTAATATTGTTGAGGTTTTCAAAAGTAGATTTAGTATGCTAAAATGTTTTGTCGTCAAACGACAGGCATGTGAGTTTGCCCCAACTTAAACGTATACACGTTTAATGAATGTAGTGTTAATCAGCATAGAGTACTATAGGCTGATCACCTAGATGTGCTCGTAAGCTATACCGGACTTACGGACTTCGTGCCGGGATGTCCTTTTCAAAGTACTTATGAAATGCTTAAGGTCTTGAACCGGAACTGATGTTGTAATGAATATTGTTGTTGTAAAATGTTTTTAATGAAAAGAAGTGTTATTTTGAATTAACAATGGTACATCGTAACTATTGTTCAGTTATTGAAGATATACGATTCCTATGTTTCAAGCATGCTATTTTCCTAGAAATGTTATACTTGCTGAGCTAGTTAGGCTCATTCTTGCTTGAACCATATGAATGCAGCTAAGACAGAATGGACCGATGGATCCGGCAGGGATAAAGGGAAGGCGAAAGCGAACCCGTAGATTGCATATGTCATAGTATAGATTTTGTAAGGAATAATATTGATATTATGACAAAGACAATGTATTAGTTGTAAAGAACCTGGGGAAATGTAAATATTCTTTTGATATATATAAGATATATCCGTTCTTTTGAGGCATTTCAATTGAATATTTATGTGAACTGTAGCACCGTGTAGCACCATCTGTTGGGTTGGAAGATACCCGGATTTGGGGGCGTCACAAGGATTGTAATGTTTTTATGATATAATGATTCCATGTTGTACCTAGCATGCATATAATTAGATATATTACATAAAAGCATCACAACAACAACAAATCAAACACATATGGACCGGTCAAAGTAGTGGTCAGAAACTGCTTATGAAGGTTTCTGGGTTACCCAGAAACTTCATCCGGTAGTTTCTTCCTCACCACTTTGACCACTAATTACTTTGATTCAGAGAAGGATCTAAAGATTCTAGAGGCATGATCATGCAGCCTACACATCAGACAACAACATTACAACACTAACAGGGTTTAACATATAAACATAAGCAAGATCTAAATGCATGAACATGCTATCAGACTTTCTGGGCACGTTCTGGGTTACCCAGAAACATTCGGTCAATGCCGATCAACGTGGTTTGACCACTAATTAATAACTTTCAACCGGCTTATGATCTGACTTTGATTCCAGTTTCAGATCAAAGATCTCATGGCATACTAGCAGATCAAAGCTTAAAAACACAAAAACTAAACACAGAAAGAGATCTACAAGGCCTGACATTTGGTTGTCAAACATCAAAATTAGGGTTTCTAAAAATTAAAAATTAAGTTTACTTAATTACACTATTCATGAAAATTAGGGTTTACAATCAATAATTATAATTAACTTTGCTAATTTTAGCAATTAGGGTTTACAATTTGACAATAAGGCTAAATTAGAAATTAGGTTTCCTAAATTACAAATTTAGGGTTTCTACATTAGTTTAGATTTCTAATAATACAAAATATGGAAATTAGGTTTAAGGTTCACTAATTAGCATTAAGTTTGCTAAATTAGCGATTAGGTTCACGATTAACAAATTAGGGTTACTAATTTGTCAATAAGGGTTATCAATTTATAATTAGGGTTTTCTAAATTTAGAAATTAGGTTTAAGATAATTAGGGTTTTCCCTAATTAAAATTAAATTCTACAATACACATTATTATTCATATAACATAACTACATAACAGTCTCAAACTCATAATTGAGTTTCAAATTAGGGTTTCCAAATTTAGAAATTAGGTTTACTAATTTAGAAATTAGGGTTCTCAATTAATTAGGGTTCCTAATTAATTAAGGTTTTCCATAATTAGGGTTAATATTAATAATACATGACATTCATAACCTAAAGTAATTACTTAAAAATCTTATAGTCTTATTTGACTATCAAATTAGGGTTTATTAAAATAATACTAGGGTCTTGCATGTTACATTAAAACTGTTTCACACATTAACCTTACACACATAACATACATATTTATAACACTTGAAAAATAATAATATTCTCTTTCCTTGGTCAAATTCCAAAATTAGGGTTTTGATTCCATATCTCGATTTATTATTCCATATTTAACCTTAATAATTAAGGTAAAATAATTAACTTAATAATCTATACTAAAATTCATATAATAAGGAAATTATTATAATTATTCTAAAAATCATTTCATATATTATTTAAATAATATATAATTATATTTTCATGGAAAATAATTAATAAAAACATTTCTATTATAAAATTAATTATTATAAGAATATAATTTATAATAATCAATAATTCTAAAATAAAATTATTTGTAATATTCATGTAATAAATATATTTTTATTTATCACATAAATACATATACACCTTATCTTGTACAAATCCTCATCCTTAAAATAATAATAAAAAATAAACGCAAAATTTCTGATTTAATTATAAAGAAAATATCGGGTTGTTACATTCACCCTCCCTTATAAAGATTCCGTCCCTGGAATCACCGTTTTAAAACCTATACATACCAGGGTACATAGCATACACATTCATTTCAATTAGATCTTGATCAACTTTGATCGAACTGATCTTTAACTATTCACATAAAGCTAGTATATCTGATTAAACGAAAATTTGATTTCTAAAAGAACTCCAATTCCTCCTTCAAAATAATTTATAAAATAATCCATTATATATATAGGAAAATCGTATATAAGAAAATAAAATTTGTTCGAATAATACCTGGAGTTCCATCCCCGACTGCTACCGTATCTTCACTACAAGAAAAAGGTCTATCAACGACCAATAATATCAGCGACCGCATTTGCGGTCGCTGATATTAGTACTAGCGATCACGTCTCTTCATGACCGGCCATTATATCCAATCATTATTCAATATCAACGACCGCATCCGGTCTAAGTGGTCGCTAATACAATTTTACCTCCAAAAATTTGGCGAAATGTTGGCGCCGAGGATTCTTTATGATTATTGATATCAAATGACCGCGACGCGGTCGCATCCGATAAAGTCCATAAGATTAAAACATAGCGACCGCGACGCGGTCGCTTAAAGGTCGTCACCGATGAAACTTAATCTAACCAGTATCAGTCATTCGCGAAAGAGACAGACGGAAGAAAAAAAAAAGAGGGAGCAGTTAGAGAGAAGAGGGAGAAAGGGGGGAAGAGAAGAAGGAGAAGAATTAGCTGCCATTGTCATCGCCGCCGGCCCGCCGCCACCACTGCCATTATCACCGTCGCCCACAGGTAATCCCTAACTGCCATTTATGTTGAATGTGGTACATAGATTTCTGAATTGGGTGTTATGTAGATATCTGAATTGGGTATTATATAGTTTTTAGCATAATAACCCTAACATTGTAATAATTTTTATAGTTTTCTACTAATGACTGTAGTTTATTACTGGCAAATTAATGTGTTTCAGCATAATAACCCTAACTGCCATTTATGTTGAATGAATGAATATGGCTTGCATGCTTAAATCAGTATGTTATTGTTTTCTATGAATTTGTTCAATTTATTGAAGAAAATTTGCAAACTGGGTCTGATAATAATGGAGGATAATTTTATTTTTTTTGGGTGTAATATAATGAATGCAACTTCTCTAAAATAGATAGTAGTTTTCCTTATTCGATCAAGTTTTTTAGTTTACTCACCTGGGCATAGATAAAAATTGAAAAGAAAAAGAAGTGGTGCTATTAATTTTCCTCCATTTCTCTTACTTTTTTTGGCTGTCAAGTATACTTGGATTTTGGGCAGGTTGGGTAGAATGCATTCTTGTAACAAACTTGGCCTTGCAAAGAAATCAAATGAACATAAAACTAATGCCCATATTTATCGTTCTATAAAAAAGAAAAAAGAGCCCATATTTATACACACAAAATTGTCTGAAAGTTGTTGGAAACTAGGACATTTGTATTTGTAAGCTAGATTTCATTTTCTTTTTTCATGTTTTATTACAACTTCTTCAGAGGTCTTATCTCTAAGCACAATAAGGATTACTGACTTTAGACTTCTTGAGAAGTTCAATCCAACATGAGACAGGTGATAGGACCTATATCTACAGATTAAACATGACCTTAATAGCAGTACCACCATGAGTACTAGTTTCAAAGGCTTCTTCGACCTCCTTCTGGGAGAATCCAAATCTATGGGTTATTAGAGGCTTCACGTCAATCTTACCACTTGTGAGAAACTCGAGGCACAGAGGGAATGTGTTCTTGTACCGGAAGATGCCTACCACATCGATCTCCCTGAATTTATCCAGGCAATGTATAATCACTATCAAGAATGCTTCAAAAACTAAAAATAAAGAAGGAATTAGTAATTGATTAACATCGATTAACACATCAAACATCGATTATAAGTAACTAAAAACTCATAATTGCTATAACATGAGTTCAAATACATAAAACTTAAATAGGTACTTTAAGTTTGCCATTACAAATGGGGGAAATATATATTTTGTGATTTTGGCTTCATTCCAGATTTATATGACTGTGTCTGATTCTGGGGAAATATATATTTTGGTATTTTGTATATTTCTCTTGGTTTGTGTCTTGGGTACTTAGAAATGACCATATATGCATGCCGTCGTGCATGTGGCTAGTCCATATTGTAGGGGAGACTCTGGCGATTTTTTTTTAAGTATTATAAGTATATTGGTGATCCACTAGAGCCTATTAAAGGCATTGAAGTTAATGGGTCGATTTGGGATTGAGGCCACATTTAGGTTACCGCCAAGCTTAGCTAAGCCTCACGGGCTAAGCCAAGCTTGGTTGTCAGCATGATAAGCTATTGGGGGGCTTTTAAGCCAAAATAGGCAGTGCTAGGGAACTGTTAGTGGAACAGAGAAGGTAACTAGACGCACTTGGTTAATAAAGAGACTATTTTGGCAACTGAATACCAGCCAAATATGTATTACTAATATAAAGCTAGCATGAATAAAATACCTTACGTATTCACTTACGATTAACAATAAGAACAAATTTTAAAAAAATTAAAATAAAATAACATGATATAATATAAAGTTTCTCATACCGCTTTAATTTACATTCATTCGTTAACATATGCTTACAAGTATTCTCAAGTCATATGGTTTCAAGTATGCTCAAATCATATGATTAAGAAGCTCATGTTGTCTATAGTAGGTACCGTGGAATCATGGACCTATATTCAGACCATAGTTGGATGGCACGACGAAAGTCAAGTGCCCAGATAGGTGCTACAACTAAATTTAAAGCTGGTTTCCAGGTGTTTTTGGAGTATGCATATAGTGTCCCAGAATGTATGAATGGTAAATCGCAGATACGATGTCCATGTTTGAAGTGTAAGAATGTAAATTATATGGACAGAGACGTGATTAACTATTATATACTTGTTTCTGGGTTCACGAGAAATTACGAAGAATGCTGGTAGGCACATGGGCAGAGAAGAGATGGTGGCATCACAGAAGTACACAATTCGGGCAGTAGTACTCATCGTATAAATGAAATGGTTCATGATATTGCAGGCCGATTTTGATTGGGAACAAGGCGAGAGCAACCTATGAATTTTGATGCCAAAGACTTCTTTAAGTTGTTAGACGAGGGTAGTGAGCCATTCGGCATGGTTGCACCAAACACACTACATTATCTGCGATGCATGGCGACATTACTTAACATCAAGGCTGATCACAATATGAGCCATGAGTGTTTTGAGTCGCTCTTGAAGGCCATTAAGAGTATGTTTCCTGACGGTGAGAAATTGCCTGGTAACTATTACTTTTGTAAAAAAATGGTGAAGAAGTTGGGTCTTGGATACCAAAAGATCGATGTATGTCCCAACGATTGCATGTTATTTTATAAGGAAAATGAACAGATGACAAGGTGCACGCTTTTGCGTCATGATCGGTTTAGGCCTAATAAAGAGGGTGTGAATATAAAAAATCAAGTATACCGCTTAAGATTCTAAGGTATTTTCCAATAACACATCGGCTAAAAAGATTGTACATGTCTTCAAGACCAAATTGAACATATGAGTTGGCATGCGAAATCTCCAAACTAAAGATGGAGAACTAAATCATCTCATGAGATGGGTAGGCTTGGAAAGATTTCAAAGATAAGACATCCTGGGTTTGCATTAGAACCTAGAAATGTGAGGCTTGGATTGTCCACCGATGGTTTTAATCCGTTTGGCCACTCAGTTGTTCCGTACTTATGTTGGCCTGTGATTGTTACTCTGCATAACTTGCCTCCTTGGATGTGTATGAAAATGGCCCATACTTGTTTCTTTCACTCGTGGTTCCTGGTCCTAAGAGTCCTGGAAAGAACTTAGATGTTTACTTGAGACCTCTTATAGACGAGTTGAAGGTATTGTGGGAGGATGGAGTACAGACTTGGGATGTTGCAACGAAAACAAATTTCAACCTTAGGGCAGCGGTTATGTGGACTATAAATTTCAACATTGTCCAAAAAGCAAGTTAAAGATGTGTGCACATGGGTTAAGTCTCTGAAACTACCAGATGGATATGCGTCAAACATTGCAAGGTGTGTTACTGGTGGGAAATTGCAAGGGATGAAGAGTCATGACTGTCATGTGTTCATGGAGAGACTCATGCCTATAACATTTCGGGATCTGCTTGATAAACCAATATGAGATGCTTTGATGGATCTTAGTCGTTTCTTCAAAGACTTATGTTCAAAACCAAGAATTACATGCTGCACATACTTACATTCTTCTCAATTGCGAGGAGATTGACGAATTTGTGAGGTACACATGTAAACTTGATAATTTATCTTTTAAGTTGAAAATTTATTCCAATATGTTAATGTTTATAACATGGTATAGATTGTACGATGACGAGTTAAAAGTGAAGCATCCCGGCATAACTGATAAAGATATTCAAATCAATCGTCATAAAAAATTTGCACTTTGGCTAAAGGACAAAGGAAGTTCAAATTTTAAGCACGTAGAATATATATACTCTATGTCAACTATGACTTCATTTAATAAGATGGAGTTTTTGTAGGCTTTGACTGAGGGATCAACGATTCCGGCTAATGTACAAGTCCTAGCTATGGGACCAGACAGGGACCAAGTCAGCCGCAATGGTTACAAAATAAATGGTTATGAATTTCACACAAAGGCATATGGGCGCGGTAAAAGAACAACGAACTCTGGAGTGCGTGTCCAAGGAGATTGTTACAATGAGCTTGATCGTGCCTTTTATGGGGAGTTGGAGGAAATCGTAGAGTTTTCGTACAAGGGCACGTACGGGGGTCATATTCACTTGTTCAAGTGCCATTGGTTTGATTCAGAAAAAGGGATACATGTTGACAGACATGGAATCGTCGATATTGACCTCCATAGGTCTGCGTACTCCAACAAACCGTTTGTTTTACCAACTCAAACAATACAAGTATACTACACTCTTAGTCCTATTAGGAAAAGGGATAGACCACCTACAGATTGGCAAGTTGTAATTCATACTCCCCCGCCAGCGTCGTGGTAGAAGTAGTTGATGGGGAGATTTACCAAGAGCAGATGCTTCATAGTCAAACTATAATAAATGTGGAGGACGACAATGAAGTAATCCAGTTAGATGGTGGAGATGAACCACATGAATTAGATCCTGAGTCAATACTTGTGTCAGATGACATTGATACTGAGGAGGAAGAGTTATTGACTGAATCTGACACTAAATCTGAAGAAAATGATGGTTATGAATCTGCAACACGTATACAAGATGATTCTGAATCATACATTGACACTTGAACAAATGAAATGTATGTTTAGCATTACATGTTTTTTTATATCATTGTCATGTTTATGTACTAAACTATTTATATAGAACTTAGATGTAAATTGCTTTTGTTTATTATCATTTTATATTCATATATATACATGTTTATATCACTGTCATGTTTATTGTCATATATACATGTAATCAAATATGACTCATAATAACATCTTGAAATTTATAATATCTGAGATGGCTTCAAGCGGTATGAGAAAAAGCGCTGACATTGGTAGGGGCCTAATCATGTGCCCAAGGCCCCTACTAATCCGGATGATCGGATTCTTATTCAGATTCGCCCTCCTCCGAATAGCACATACGTCCCGCATATATCATTTATATATAAGCATTTAAGATTCCATTTATACAAGATATATAGAACTTATCGTTGATGTAAATTGATGTTAATATGCTAATTGTTGTTAATATGCTTATTGTATTGAAAATTTGTATATTTCTCTTGGTTTGTGTCTTGGGTGCCTAGAAATGTCAATATATGCATGCCGTCGTGCATGTGGCTAGTCTATATTGTAGGGGAGACTCTGGCGAATGTTTTTTAAGTATTATAAGTATATGTTTGAAAAATGTTCATAAGTATTATAACTTAGATGTAAATTGCTTTAATATATCTACTTATCGTTGATGTAAATTATTTTATATTATAGTGATTTTTCAGATAATAAGATCGTCAAGTACATATCACACATTGTGTTTACGAATTGGCTACACACGTGATTACGTGGGACGAAGCACACCTATCGCCCACAAGGATGTTGTTTGAAATTTGAATTTCGTGTATGTTTTTTAATTATGACATATAATATAATATTCAAAGGATAATTGTTTAGTAATGTTATTATTGTTGTTTTATTTGCAGAAATGGTATAGATGGGAGGACGCGCAGGCTTCAGTGATACATACATTATTCTGGAAGAAGTGCGCGGTCCGCACCAAAGATAATTTGAACAAAGAAAGATAAAAATCCCTTCACAATGCCGAGATCGACCATCCAGGTTAGGGAGAGGATTATATGCACGAGCATAGCCCCTGGTGGTGCACCCAGTCCATATGGGCTGAGATGTGTGCCCAATGGAGAGTTGAGAGCTGGGTGAAAAGACGAAAGACTGCCTCCACCAACAGATCCTCGGGTGTACCTGATGGTGAAAAGACTAAAGGGACATACAAAGGCGACAGTATTTCATAGTTGCAGCATATCACTGCTAGGGTACGTATTTATAAGTTTTAATATGTTTACAATCATGAATTCTACAAAATATATCACATTTTTACTTAGTAATATTGTGCTATTTTTTGTATAGGAGTCTCAGTCTCAAGGTACACCTATCCATTGGCTGGATGTGTACCTGGCCACCCGTGATGGTCTGCCTGATGCTATCCAGATAGCGATAATAAGTTTTAACAACTTGATCTTGTTTATCAATGCTTACATAATTTATTTTTAAATATTTAATTGTTAACATGATGACATGATACTTATAAGCATTTTTTTGAATGAGCGCTATCCTGAAGGCACTCCACGTCCGACTATTGATCAAGAGCTGTGGGAGAGGGCGTCTGTTGTGAAGAAGAACTACATTAAAGGTCAAGGACAACGACGACGCCCATCTTTCAATGGGCACAGCAAATCTACCCTACCCATCTTCCATCGAGTCATCCAAATCATCATATCCTACCGATTTGTGTGTGAGAGCTATATGTCGAGATCGAAAACTTTTGAAGATACTAGGTGGGCATCTGGGGGCTCTTGATCCTGAGGAGTTAGCTGAAGCAGTAGCGACAGCAGCAGCAGGACAACATGGGGATGGCGACGAGGTATAAAATCAATTTGTTGTATATATTGTCGTAATATATATCAGTATCAACATAGTTACTATATTTGTAACTTATTTTATTATTTTGCTAATTACAGGGTGATCAATGAGGCGATGATGCTTGACGTACCTGCTTTAGATCAGTTTTGTAGTTATAGTATAAGCTTGTACTTGTATATTCATTATTTGGATGTCTGTATGTTACTTAAACATTAGATTTTTGGTTATTTATTCAATTCATAGTAGTTTTTAAAGGTTTATATATATAGTTTATATACTAGCTAGTTTGGTGGACGGTGGATGTTTATATTATTGTGCAGATTGTTTATATTGTTGTGTATGTGTGTTGGGATATAGCAGGTACAAAACAGGTACAATTTTTTGGGAATTATGCAAAACATCAAAAAGCTATTTTTCAGTTTTTTAGAATCAGCGACCGCATGCGGTCTCTGATATCTATTAGCGACTGCTAGCATTTGAGGGTATCAGCGACTGTGCGTTGGTTGCTGCTAGCGGTCGCAGACACGTGGACCACGTCAGCCTTTGGCTCTGAGACATGATGACTCAGCTTAACGACCAAAATGACGAATTCGATCGCTATCAGCGGTCGTAGATATATCGGTCTCTACTAGTGGTCGCTGATGTGCATCCCAGCGACCAGATTTTATGCGACGACTATCGGCAATCGCACTTTCGATCGGCCGATAGCTATCATGCGACCAAAGCGTCACGTCTGTGCTCATTGATAGACCCTTTTCTTGTAGTGCTTGTACATTTATGCTGAAGACTCCTGCGGTTGATTTTGTTGATTTGTTTGTTGAAGTCGGCCCCGTTATCGCTAATGTCCTGCCGCCTTTCCTCGTATTTGCATTCCTTGCCTCCCTTCTCCTTCTTTGACAGTCTTTCACCTTATGCTCCATTTATTCACAAATAAAACACCCACTATACACTCTTGGATTGGGGCAATTATGAGAGATATGTCCCTCCTGCCCACACTTATAGCACACAAACTTCTTTTTAAACACACTCTCGGCCTAATTTCGGTATTATCGAAATTATCTCCTTTCATCGTATAGGTGGAAAAGCTTTCTGTTGTCCCTCCGTTACCCTAGCTATCACAACCACTTCTACAAGGTCAGTTGATCCTCTAAATCCTTACGGTTCGTTTGTCTTGAAGTCTTCAAAGTTTGCCGATCGATTACTTGGCTGCTTTCCCGCGGCTGGTATTCCGTTCTACATTGCTTGAGTGTCCATATTCGCAAAATTCTGTATCGGGTCTGGTTTCCCTCCAGCTTTATTGACCGGTTCTTCTATCCTTGGGTTTCATTTTTGTCTTAGTGGCATTATCATAATTTATTCTTCATTAACTTACAATATTCTACACCTTATCGTATACACATAACATATAACGCAAAATTTTCTACTCAAATAATCATGTAATCAAAATATTAGTTTTTAGAAACTTGGTTTACTGTATTAACCAGTGTTCAGATAAATATCTACTATCTTTATATCAACTAATTTTGTTAATCCAACATAGATTCATATTCATAACACTTGACATACCATAGCACATACTACTTTAATCATCTGATATCCCTTTGTGACTTAAAAGTCAGGAATCGCTGCCATAACTTATACAAAATTTGAAAACTATTACCTTATACAAACATACCTATCATATACAAAACATAGAATCATACATATTCAAGTAATACTAGTACTACTTATTTCTTACGCCTCCACTAAGGATCAATTGCTTAGTAATCTGTTTGTTCCCATTATCCTCAATAATCCATTCTTACCTAACTATACCTAGTTCGTCCAACTTACCACACATTATGAGTTTAAGAACTCACCACAAACATATGAGTTTAAGAACTCGACATTGACCACATATTCTTTAACTATATTCTACCTATCAGTTATACTATCATTTCTAGGTCCAGTACTACATTTTCCAAAAATAACCACCTCATTGAGGTAGCTTTTATTGTGAGCCTCTATTTCAACTATTGGCTTCGATATTGGCTCGGTTATGGAGATCGACTCCTTCTTTACGATCCGTGGGTATCCTAATTCTTTTCTATCTGACATCTACACACCAACTATCTTGATTAGCACATAATATATACACACAGCAAATAATAATTTTATATAAGTTATCTTTTATTTTGTTTAATGATGAATTTATTCAATTCATCTCCTTATAAACTCTATATGAGTTATTTGTATTTTCAACGTTTCCCTCTGTTCTAAGGTTATAGCCTAAGGTCTAACCCACCTAAGGTTTTTAATCCTACGCTCTAATACCAACCTGTAAAGTCCCCAAATTCGGGTACTTGAAACCCGAACTCAGTGCTTTACGATACTATTTCTATGAGCGGAATAATACTAATAATAATAACAATAATATAATTACCAAACTTAATTTACATATAACAGAGTCTAATCCCAGGTACACGACCTTTACTACACTTCATTACATGATAGATAATAAATATCATTGTCTTAATAATGTATAACTATTACAAAAGATACCATTAAACTTATATTGTTTGCTTTACTATGTCCTTGTTCTTGCTTGAACCTTCTGGTTGATCACACTTAGCTAAAAATATTTAAATTAAGCAAGGATGGGCATTTGACTGCCCAGCAAGTAATAACAATTATAAATATTAGCTGAAAGGATTAAATGTTTTCTTTATACATCACTTCTACAACGATTCAATAGTTGTTAAGTAAACTATACCGATAATAATAACATAATAACTCTATCTCAAGATTTTGAAACTACGTACTGAGTACAAATAGGTATTAGTTGACATGCTATGTATATTATTTTTAGTTTTCTCTAAGGTTTAGCAGAACTTCATCCGCAAACCGTCATAACTTACAGGCACGAGGGTGATCTGCCCAATGTGCCCTATATTGATCAATACTACATACAAGAATGATACTTAGTCTAGAATCCGAACCAAAACAATTTGATTGGATACAAAAAGGTTTTATCATATTCAGTGATATTTCTAGTTGGTCAAATAGCTTAGACGACTTATATATATATATATATATATATATATATATATATATATATATATATATATATATATATATATATTAAATAAATGATGATTATCCAAGTGAGGACACTTGTATAACCATATTTCAAAATTAACGAACATAATATATATATGAGTTATATAATATAATATCATGTTGATAAACAATGATCGGATATAATATATACGATAATAAGGTTAATAATCTAGTGCAATAATAATATAAATCTAAAACTTTCTTACTTATGTCCATTGCATAAAGAAAATGCAAAGGTATGATACTTGCCTGGTCTGCTGCTTACAATACGCAACTTAGTTTTATCTGTTGTATAACAACCTATCAGTAATAAGATCATTCGTTCAATTAGAATAACATACTATAACACATAGCACTGCTTATTGCAGTCATCATATAACCTAATCACCGTGTCACACACATATTCAACAGTTATTGAATCACAAACAAACAATAATAAAGTCAGACTATCTAAGTCTAGATCAATTTCTGAAACATGTCGGTGTACCAACGACTTTACCGGGTAATTATTGAGTCTAAGACTCTATCATGTAATTCCACATCTGTAAGTATTAGTCATATTATTTATAAATGACTTATAATAATTTTAAAACATTTATTATAAGTTATCATGAATTTTCAAACACCGAAATCATTATTAAATGATTTAAATATTAAATAATTCAATTATCATTAATATTTAATTAATATTAAACTATTAATGAACCCATTGCCTAAATGTTAAAGTTATTTATAATAACTCAAAATACTTTTAAAGTATTAATATTATCCTTAAATGATTTTTAAAAGAATTAAAATCATCTTTAAATAATTACCATTAATATTTAATTATTAATGTCTTATTTATCAAAATATAAAAGTCCTTAATTATAACTTCAAATATTTTTAATCCATTTATTTCCTTTTAAATGATTTTAAATTAATAAAACTATTTTTAAATTATTTATTTTATATTATTATTAAATAACTCTAATGTAAGACCCCAACTTATTATAAATAAAATCAATTTCCTCTAATTATATTTGTGAATAATAAGGTATTAATTTGATATAATTCTCCTGGTTATGGGTGAAATGTGCAAATTTTGCAAAATATGCAAGTGGTTATAAAATAATCATTGTGTTGGGGAATATTCGTTTGGTCGTGGAATATTCTTGTTGTTGGGAATATTCGTATTGCATAATGCAAATCATTTGTGGGCCCCATAATGTAATAACTATCGGATGAAGAAAACGACAAGTTTGAGTTTTATAAATAATAACACAGTAGTTGTTACAAGTTAACACCGTTGGAATACCCTGTGGTTAAAATACAATAATTCGCGTGGATGCACAAATTGATGAATTATTGATCCTTACGTAAAGAAGGCACTACTCAATAATTGTTACGATGAGTTACTTGCTCAATATTTTATTTTATTGATTCAATAATTGTCATACCGATATTTTATATTATTGTTGTTTCAATAATTGTCAACGCACAAAGATTTCCCATTATCGGATCAATAATTCATATTATTTGAATAATATTATTAGATAGCATTATTGGCAATGTCTAGAAAGTTCTGCTCTAGGAGAGGTTTGGTCACCTAATCATGCGCCAATAAGGAAAAATTCTTATTGAAAGCCCCTCTTTCTTGGGAACTACCGTCATTGTCATAAATGTGATTCTCAGAATATTATTTGTGAATAATTAATTATTGATTCATATGATAAGGAAATATTTATTTGATGTGGATATAAATGTTGGATATATTTATTGTGGTTAAAAATGAAGGAGTTAATGTTGAGGTGTTTTATCAAGATTTTTGTTTAATGAATGTATTAAAATTAAACCAAAGGTTTTAAGATATATTGTGTGAGTTATAATTTTTAATCCGAATAGCTGGATCGTTGTAATTTTTGGATATGTTATACATATATAAGTTGAGTATATGTCCACAAATTTTGAACCATTAAAAATGAACGTATGATTTGTTATGAATTTTAAGAGGTGACTGATTCAAAAATTAGGTTTATAAATGATTTTGGAGGAAAATTCTAGAATTGAGTGGGCCCCACTTGTGGTTAGTGAAGAAATGTGCTGAATTTATTTCAAATATGGTGGGTGGGAATAGTAGCAGGTAAAGCCATCAGGTTGCAGGTCAAGTCTGCTAACATTTTCCTATAAATAGAGGGCTAAGTTAGAATTGAAAATCACACCAGAAATAAGTTTTCTCTCTTTCTCTCTCAAAATTATTGAGTGTATTTTCTGAGTATTTAGATACTTTGTGAGTTTCTATTCATCGCTGCAAGTTTCTTCAAATTTATATACCGATATTCCGATCGTAAGTAATGATATTTTGAGGTAAGGATGTTATTTTCTTCATATATGATATTATTTCTTCAATATCATTATCTCAAGTATTGTTCTCAATTTTTATCAAATTTTGAACTTTTTGTGTTGGGGTTACTATTCACGATACGACACTTTATTCACTTTCATTTAATACTAAGACTATTCACCTAAAAAATAAAATTTTCTTCTTTTTTGTCAAAATGTCTATTATGGTTACTATCTTTGATCAGATCCATGTTTTGATCTTTATTTTTGAATTCGCTTCAAAATTGGTATTTATGAAGTATTATTGATCTTGGATAAATTGTTATACTAATCCCTACTATTTGTCCTTCCGTTTCACCGGATTCGCTTTTCTTTAAAATATTTTTCATCATCCTCACCCCTAAATGATGATATTACTAAATATCTTCTACCAGTAGTACAAAGATAAATGATTAATCGATGAATATCTTTGGCCCAGTAGTAAGTAGATGAACATGTGTTGAGATGAACACGACCAACCGGTGATACAAATGAATATCTTTGGCCCAGAAGTGCAAAGATTAATATTTGATTAAAGATGTATATTGATTGTTGTTACAGGAAAAAATATTGATGATGGACTTTTAAATCTTAGAAGATAGTAGAACTCATTCTCTACTTGACTCTTCTAATGGATTACTTGCTTTCATTGCAGCTGTTGATCTAAAACTTGTTGGCTATTATATTTTATCGATTGTTCCTATTGAAGACTAACGATAATTTGTTGTATATTATCTTAGTCATAATATTCTTTATCGGGCTAGTTGAGCTCACCCTTTTCTTTTTGTTCCATTTTCTCGTGGAGGTGAGAACATAGCGAGAACTAGTCGGGGTACGGAGTGATGGATCTAGAAAGATGTTTTAGCAGTCCCTCACTATTTCGTAAAATAGTGTTTGAATAATTATAACGAGGACTTATTTGAGTGTGGATATTGTCTAGAAGACAATATTTGTATTTAAACTCACAAGATGTGTTTGTCGTTTTTTGTAGGACAATTGTATTATTGAAGTTGTAGTTTGTTTTCTCGTACCATGTATTTGGCGACTTCGTAATGGGTGTTGTATACCTATTTTTGGGGGCGCCATAGTTGGTATCAGAGCTTAGGGATATGGTCTCTGGCGGAGATCGGGGAATAGAACTAGGAGGGGAGAGATGAGTAAATCTTTCGCTAGTGTGTCTTATCTAAGCTTATTTGTTGGTCAGTCATAATATAGGGATATTATGTGATATGTTAATTTGTTTAATTAACCCTTATTTTATGGCAGTATTTAAGAATGACCGCTGAGAACATTAACAATGGAGTGTATGAGACTATGGAACAACCTTTAGTTACAAACCAGGAGAACGTGTAACAGGAAGGCAATATTCCTCCTGTAAACAACACTGCCGAGCAAACGATGAATGATGGAATGTTTAGGAGCTTTTTGCAGTTCATCCAAAACCAGACGAGGGAGTCTCGTGCACAAAAAACGGGTGGAAATGATAGCAATGCGCGGCTTGTCACAGCCAAGCAGTTCAAGGAGTTGGGACCACCAGAATTTAAGGGAAAGCCGAATCCGATCATGGCAGAAACGTGGGTCAAGCAAATTACCAAGATATTTGATGTCTTGGGATGCACAGAGGAACAGAAGGTTCCATTCGCCACCTTTATGTTCCGCGGTGAGGCAGACTACTGGTGGGAGTCTGTGAAGCGTACCCAGCTAGTTGCACTTAGCATGTCTTGGGAAACATTTCAGAAACTATTCAATGACAAGTACTTTCCTGAAAGTATTCGTCATATGAAGGAGGTGGAGTTTATCAGACTGGAATAAAACAACATGACGGTGTCCCAATACGAGGCGAAGGTTGCAGAGTTATCTAGGTTTGCACCTCATTTGGTCGAAAATGAGGAACGAATGACGAGGATGTTTCTGAGAGGTCTAAAGCCCGAGATTCGGCAATATCTCATATCTCATAAATTTTCTTTATATTAAGATGTTGTAAATAGGGCTCAATTATTTGAGCGAGATAATGAGTATTTTCAACCGAGGGACCACAATCGTATCATACCTAAGGATGGCGATCATCGGAGCGATGATAACCAACGAGGAGGAAAAAATACGAACAAAGGCGGTAACCACTCGGGTGGTCATCGTGGCCATGATAATAGGAGAGGTGAGTCAAGTGGAAATTTCAGAAAGAGGAGATTCAACAATGATGGGAAGACATCAACAAAGAAAGACCAAAGACCAACAACAAATTCTAGGGGAGGAGAACGACCGCCAGTTAGATGTTACAAATGCGGGAAAGAGGGACATATCAGCCCAAACTGTCCACAACAATTCAAGGTATGTTACAACTGTGGAAAGGAAGGCCACATAGCTCGGGATTGTTCTGTAGCAAAACCAAGTTCAACGGGGATGGTGACTCCAAGAGTCATCCTGATAAGTCAAAATCAACGGTTCTGGAAGAGCGCTTTGTCGTGATCGCCAAAACGCGAGGAACCCGAACGAGGTGATTACGTGTAATCTAATCTTGAACTCAAGCGAAGTTTATACCTTACTAGATACCCCGGTTCTACCCATTCTTTTATCTCTCCCGCTTGTGCTCAACGCTTAAACTTGACTCTAGAGAAATTGGACTTTGACTTATCTGTTGAAACTCCGTTGGGTGAAACCTTCGTTACATCTACAGTTTATAAATCTTGCATGATCCAAGTTGGCACTATCACATTACCTGTTGATCTTATATCTTTAAACATATTTGCTTTTGATGTGATTTTAGGAATTAATTGGTTAACCACTCATCATGCCAAAATTGATTATTTTCATAAGGTTGTTAGTTTTCATATTCCTAACCAACCTTTCATACGAATTCAAACAACTAAACCACTAAAATCAGTCACTAATCATATCAAGCCATAAAGCTATTTGTTTATTGAAAAATGGATGTCATGCTTTTTTAGCCCATGTTATGGATTTGAATAATATTTGAATAATATTTCAAGCTGTTAGAGAATTTTTCGATGTATTTTCCTCAAGAACTTCCTGGTTACCCCGTAACGTGATGTTGAATTCTTTATTGACCTTGAGTCAGGTACAAAACCCATTTCTAAAACCCCATATCAAATGGCTCCTATTGAACTTCAGGAGTTAAAAGTCCAACTACGTGAATTGTTAGACATAGGTTTCATTCGTCCCTAGTACATCTCTTTGGGGTGCTCCTGCTTTATTCAGAAAGAAGAAAGACGGGAGTATGCGACTTTAGATTGACTACCGAGAATTAAACCATGTCACCATCAAGAATAGGTATCCGCCACCTCGCATTGATGACCTGCTTCAACCATTGCAAGGAGTATAATTCTTTTCAAAGATCGATCTTTGTTACGATATCATCAAATCAAGATTAAAACATAGGATATTCCAAAGACCGCCTTCGAACCTCGGTGATGGGCATTATGAATTCTTAGTCATGTCTTTTGGATCGACTAATGCTCTCGCCGCTTTCATGGATATGATGAACCGTGTATTCAAGGAATATTTGGATCGCTTTGTTGTTGTCTTTATTGATGACATCCTCATCTATTCCAAAAGCCGTGAAGATCATGAGCACCATTTGAAGCTGATACTTGAAAGGCTTCGTGAAAACAAACTTTATGCCAAGCTGAAGAAATGCGAGTTCTGGCTTGAGGAAGTAGCATTCCTTGGGCACGTGGTGTCAAAATATGGAGTATCTGTCGACCCGGCGAAGATTGAAGCAATAAAAAGTTGGGATCAACCAAAGTCGGTGACCGAAGTGCGTAGCTTTTTGGGCTTAGCTGGTTATTATCGGAGATTCGTGGAAGGATTTTCTCGAATTGCTACTCTGTTAACTCAGTTGACTCGGAAAGATACAAAATTTGTATGGAGCGAGGAATGCGAGAAGAGTTTCCAAGAGCTCAAGAGGAGACTCATTTCGGCACCTGTTTTGGCAATACCATCTGGTACGGATGGATTTGTTATATACAGCGATGCTTCAGGCAAAGGGTGAGGATGCGTTCTCATGCAACATGGGAAAGTCATAGCCTATGCCTCACAACAACTCAAAGAATATGAGAGGAATTATCCTACTCATGATCTAGAGTTAGCGGCAATGTATTCAAGTTGAAAATTTGGAGACACTACTTGTATGGGGAGAAAGTGGAGATTTTTACGGACCATAAAAGCCTCAAATATTTCTTCACCCAAAAAGAACTCAACATGCGGCAATGACGTTGGCTTGAACTATTGAAAGATTACGATCACACTATTCAATATCATCCTGGAAAAGCGAACGTAGTAGCTGACGCATTGAGTAGAAGATCATATGCGAGTACGAGTGCGATATTGTTAATGCAAAGGCCCATTCTGTATGACTTGCAAAGGATGGAGGTAGAATTAAAGACTCCAGGGACCCACATGATGATGGAGAATATACGAGTAGAACCGACTTTAATCGATAAAGTTAAAGCTGCTCAAGCTACGGACCTGGAGCTGATACGTATGAAGAAAAAAGTGCAAGAAGGAGCTATTCTAGAAGCGAGAATCGATGAAGAAGGAATACTTAGATTCAACTCCAGACTTTGTGTTCCTAACGATTCTGACTTGAAGCATAGAATCATGATGGAGGCACACAACACCCCATTTGCAATCCATCCTGGGAGTACTAAAATGTATCATGATATTCGACATACATTTTGGTGGAACAATATGAAGAGAGAGATCGTGGAGTTTATCTCGAGGTGTTTAACTTGTCAACGTGTAAAAGCGGAGCATCAAGTGCCAAAGGGTCCATTACAACTACTTGAGATTCCGAAATAGAAGTGGGAACACATTACTATGGATTTCGTTACAGGTCTTCCCAAAGTTTCTCAAGGCATAAATGGGATTTGGGTTATTGTTGATAGATTAACCAAGTCTGCCCATTTCTTACCGATACGTGAGACTTATTCCCTTGAACGTCTTGCTCACATGTACGTGAATGAGATTGTGAGATTGCATGGCATGCTAGTATCCATAGTTTCGGATCGTGACCCAAGATTCACTTCACGATTTTGGGTTAGCTTGCAGAAAGCTATGGGCACGAATTTACGATTCAGTTCGGCATAGCATCCTCAAACGGACGACAATCAGAGAGGACTATTTAAACCCTTGAAGATCTATTAAGACTTTGTGTCTTAGATTTTAAAGGAAGTTGGGATAAGTACTTGCCACTGGTGGGATTCTCCTACAACAAAAGTTATCAAGCAAGTATAGTCATGGCTCCATTTGAGGCATTGTATGGACGAAAGTGTCGTTCTCCAGTATGCTGGGACGAGGTAGGAGAAGCAACGTTGTTGGGACCAGAATTAGTACGCATGACTACAGAAAAGATCCAAATAATTCGACAATGTATACAAACGGCACAAGATTGACAAAAGAGTTATGCGGATCTTCATCGAAAAGACGTGGAATTTAATATTGGGGATCATGTATTGTTACGTGTTGCACCATGGAAGGGAGTTACAAGATTTGGGAAGAGAGGAAAGCTCAATCCACGATTTATTGGTCCATTTGAGATTCTTGACCGAATAGGAAATGTGGCCTATAGACTCGCATTACCTCCAAGTATGTCTCGTGTTCATAATGTTTTTCACATATCCATGCTTCGTAAATATGTGAAAGACCCAAACCATATTATCAAGTTAGAACCGGATTTAGATAGTCAAGATTTAATGTACAAAGAAGTACTGTTAAGATCTTGGATAGGAAAGAGCATGTCCCACGCACCAAGGTTATACCACAAGTTAAGGTTTTATGGAGAAACCATGCTATCAAGAAATGACCTCGGAGTTGAATCGAAAAATGAAAGCGAGGTATCCTCACCTTTTCAAACACTGTGTATGTATGTCAATTTCAAGGACGAAATTTCTTAAGGAGGGGAGGTTGTAAGACCCCAACTTATTATAAATAAAATCGAATTTCCTCTAATTATATTTGTGAATAATAAGGTATTAATTTGATATAATTCTCTAGTTATGGGTGAAATGTGCAAATTTTGCAAAATATGCAAGTGGTTATAAAATAATCATTGTGTCGGGGAATATTCGTTTGGTCGTGGAATATTCTTGTTGTCGGGGAATATTCGTACGACGGCGCAGTCATTTGTGGGCCCCATAACAGAATAACTATCGGTTGAAGAAAATGACAAGTTTGAGTTTTTATAAATAATCTACGTAGTTGTTACCGCTAACACCGCTGGAATACTCGGTGGTTAAAATACGAATACTGGCGTGGATGCACAATGATTGATGAATTATTGATCCTTACGTAAGAAGGCACTACTCAATAATTGTTACAGAGAGTTACTTATTCAATATTTTATTTTATTGATTCAATAATTGTCATATTGATATTTTATATTATCATTGTTTCAATAATTGTCATCGCATGATTTCCCATTATCGATCAATAATTCATATTATTTGAATAATATTATTAGATAAAGATTATTTGCAATGTCTAGAAAGTTCAGTCAAGGAGAGCTTTGGTCACCTAATTGCGCGTTAATAAGGAAAAATTCTTATTGGAAAGCCCCCTCTTTCCTGGGAACTACCGGTTGTCATAAATGTGATTCTGTAATATTATTTGTGAATAATTAATTATTGATTCATATGATAAGGAAATATTTGTTTGATGTGGATATAAATGTTGGATATATTTATTGTGGTTAAAAATGAAGGAGTTAATGTTGAGGTGTTTTATCAAGATTTTTGTTTGAATGAAGGTATTAAAAATTAAACCAAAGTTGCTTTTAAGATATATTGTGTGAGTTATAATTTTAATCCGACCGCTTGGATCGTTGTAATTTTTGGATATGTTATACATATATAAGTTGAGTATATGTCCACAAATTTTGAACCGTTAAAAACGAACGTATGATTTGTTATGAATTTTAAGAGGTGACTGATTCAGAAATTAGGTTTATAAATGATTTTGGTAGAAAATTCTAGAATTGAGTGGGCCCCACTTGTGGTTGGTGAAGAAATGTGCTGAATTTATTTCAAATGTGGTGGGTGGGAATAGTAGCAGGTAAAGCCATCAGGTTGCAGGTCAAGTCTGCTAACATTTTCCTATAAATAGAGGGCTAAGTTAGAATTGAAAATCACACCAGAAACAAGTTTTCTCTTTCTCTCTCTAGATTATTGAGTGTATTTTGTGAGTATTTAGATACTTTGTGAGTTTCTATTCATCAGTTCAAGTTTCCTTTAGCCTTATACCGATATTCCGATCAGAAGTACTGATATTTTGAGGTAAGGGTTGTTATTTTCTTCATATATGATATTATTTCTTCAATATCATTATGCCGAAGTATTGATCTGAATTTTTATCAAATTTGGAACTTTTGTGTCGGGGTTACTATTCACGTATACTGCACTATTATTCACGAATCACTGACACACTATTCAATTAAAAAATGAAATTTTCTTCTTTTTGTCCAAGATGTCTATTATGGTTACTATCTTTGATCAGATCCATGTTTTGATCTTTATTTTTTGAATTCTTCTTCAAAATTGGTATTTATGAAGTATTATTGATCTTGGATAAACTGTTATACTGAATCCCTACTATTTGTCCTTCCATTTCACCGGATTCGCTTTTCTTTAAAATATTTTTCATCATCCTCACCCTAAATGATGATATTACTAAATATCTTCTACCAGTAGTGCAAAGATAAATGATTAATCGATGAATATCTTTGGCCCATAGTGCAAAGATGAACAAAATTGAGATGAACACGACCAACTAGTGATACAAATGAATATCTTTGATCAGAGTGCAAAGATGAATATTTGATTAAAGATGTATATTGATTGTTGTTACAGGATAAAATATTGATGATGGACTTTTAAATCTTAGAAGATAGTAGAACTCATTCTCTACTCGACTCTTCTAATGGATTGTTGTTTCTCACCGCAGCTTGTTGATCTAAAACTTGTTGGCTATTATATTTTATCAGATTGTTCCCTATTGAAAACTAACGATAATTTGTTTTATATTATCTTAGTCATAATATTCTTTACTGGGCTAGTTGAGCTCACCCTTTTTCTTTTTGTTTCATTTTTTTCAGGAGGTGAGAACATAGCATGAACTAGTCGGGGTACGGAGTGATGGTTCTAGAAAGATGTTTTAGCAATCCTCACTATTTCTGTAAAATAGTGTTTGAATAATTGTAACGAGGACTTATTTGAGTGTGGATATCGTCTAGAAGACAATATTTGTATTTAAACTCACAGTATGTGTTGTCGTATTTTGCACGACAATTATATTATTGAAGTTATAGTTTGCTTTCTGTACCATGTATTTGGCGACTCAGAATGGGTGTTGTATACCTATTTTGGGGGCGTCACATCTAATATCATTTATAATAAATTAATAATCATTAATATTAAACTATTAATGAAATTATCCTTTAAATATTAAATGTTATATTTTATAACTTAAAATATCTTTAAAAACTTTATTTTCATTTTAAATGATTTTTATAATAATAAAATCATTTTAAACTAATTTATTTAATATAATTATTAAATAACCTTAATATCATTAATAATTAATTAATAAAATCTACCATTAAATATTGAAAGCTATATTTTATAACTTAAAATACTTTTAAATACCTTATTAATATTTAAAATGATTTTAATATAATAAAATCATTTTTAATTTATTTATTTAATTCATTTATTAAATAACTTAATTATCAAGTAATATTAAATTATTAATGAATTTCATCACAAAGTATTAAAATATTTTCTTATATCATAATATAATTTTAAATGATTTTTATTTATTAAAATCATTTTAAATAATCTATTTAATATTATATTTAAATAAATTAAATACCTTTAATATTCCAAAAATATTAAATATTTATGAAATATATTCAAAATAATTAAAACTAATTTTCTGACTTTAAAATAATTTTTAATAATTTATTATGTATTTTTAATAATTTAAAACTATTTTTTCTATTTGTTTAATTAAAATAATTAATTTTATATAGAAACTGTCACTAAATACCACCTATAGCGACAGAACTGTCGCTATATGTGTTCTTCGTGTTCTTCATGCAAACCTGCATCATCATGTATGGGGCCGAGGATCTTTAGGTTTGACCATACTTAAGTATATGATCCAATCGATTTTTGGGCCTGAAATGATGTTAGGTTTGTAGTATAGATGTAGAACTACAACCACCAACCAATATTATAGCTATAACATGCCACAACAGTAAGATATGATTAATCAAAAAGCTTGTTAGACATGTTCTTCATTTCTGAGTTACCCAGAAATGAAAAACAGTCTAGGGTGCCACTTTCCAACCTGCACTACATACTAGGATTGTAATGTTTTTATGATATAATGATTCCATGTTGTACCTAGCATGCATATAATTAGATCTATTACATAAAAGCATCATAACAACAACAAATCAAACACATATGGACCGGTCAAAGTATTGGTCAGAAATTGCTTATGAAGGTTTTTGGGTTACCCAGAAACTTCATCCGGCAGTTCCTTCCTCACCACTTTAACCACTGATTACTTTGATTCAGAGAAGGATCTAAAGATTTTAGAGGCATGATCATGTAGCCTACACATCAGACAACAACATTACAACAATAACAGGGTTTAACACGTAAATACAAGCAAGATCTAAATGCATGAACATGCTGTCAGACTTTCTGGGCACGTTCTAGGTTACCCAAAAACGTTCAGTCAATGCCGGTCAACTTTGTTTGACTACTAATTAATAACTTTCAACCGGCTTATGATCTGACTTTGAATCCAGTTTCAGATCAAAGATCTCATGGCATACTACCAGATCAAAGCTTAAAAACACAAAAACTAAACACAGAAAGAGATCTACAAGGCCTGACATTTGGTTGTCAGACATCAAAAACATAATTTCTAGATTTTTTAAATCTTCAAATCCGAGCCTTTAGATGTTATGGATCTAACATCTAGCAACCCAGATCATCATTATATACTATAACCAACATAGTTTATCACTCAATCATAACTTTTAACATAGGATCGTAGATCAGATTAGAGCTAGGGTTTTTATACCTTCTATGATAAATTTCTGATGCTGGCTTCTGATTTTGTTATATGTAGTAGTGGGGCTTGATTATGTGACTGATATGCTACCAAATTTTCGTGGGTTTGGGTTGAGAGAAAATGTTTGAGTTGTTGGTGCAAAATGAGCTAGTAAATGATTTTATCTCTCTCTCAATCTATTTATAGAGTGTTAGATACATGTAATGGCTGATAGGTATTGATTCTCAGCACTTTGGCAAGTTAAGGGTTGGACTACAACTCCCATATTGGCTAGATATGCAAGTAAGCTCAAATAATGCAGGAGGGACATTTTAGTCTTTTTGCTTAAAATTTTAATGGCATTTATGTAAACTTATCCCAAACCCTTAGGGTTTGACCCTTAGGGTTTAACCCTAAGGTCTTACACAATTAATTTTGTAGGATTTCAAATTAAGTAAAAAAAACATTTAGATTCTAAAAATTATAAATTAGCTTTACTTAATTTCACTATTAATGGAAATTAGGGTTTACAATCAATGATTATAATTAACTTTGCTAATTTTAGCAATTAGGGTTTACAATTTGACAATAAGGCTAATTTAGAAATTAGGTTTCCTAAATTATAAATTTAGGGTTTCTACATTAGTTTAGATTTCTAATAATGCAAAATATGGAAATTAGGTTTAAGGTTCACTAATTAGCATTAAGTTTGCTAAATTAGCGATTAGGTTAACTATTAGCAAATTAGGGTTACTAATTTGTCAATTAGGGTTATCAATTTTTAATTAGGGTTTTCTAAATTTAGAAATTAATTAGGTTTAAGATAATTAGGGTTTTCCCTAATTAAAATTAAATTCTACAATACACATTATTATTCGTATAACACAACTACATAACAGTCTCAAACTTATAATTGAGTTTCAAATTAGGGTTTCCAAATTTACAAATTAGGTTTACTAATTTAGAAATTAGGGTTCTCAATTAATTAGGGTTCCTAATTAATTAAGGTTTTCCATAATTAGGGTTAATATTAATAATACATGACATTCATAACCTAAAGTAATTACTTGAAAATCTTATAGTCTTATTTGACTATCAAATTAGGGTTTATTAAAATAATACTAGGGTCTTGCATGTTACATTAAAACTGTTTCACACATTAACCTTACAAACATAACATACATATATATAACACCTAAAAAGTAATAATATTCTCTTTCCTTGATCAAACTCCAAAATTAGGGTTTGGATTCCATATCTCCGATTTATTCTTCTATATTTAACCTTAATAATTAAGGTAAAATAATTAACTTAATAATTTGTACTAAAATTAATATAATAAAATAATTATTATAATTATTCTAAAAATTATTTCATATATTATTTAAATAATATATAATTATATTTTCATGGAAAATAATTAATAAAAACATTTCTATTATAAAATTAATTATTATAAGAATATAATTTATAATAATCAATAATTCTAAAATAAAATTATTTGTAAATATTCATGTAATAAATATATTTTTATTTATCACATAAATACATATACACCTTATCTTGTACAAATCCTTATCCTTAAAATAATAATAATAAAAAATTCCATCCCTTATAAAGAAAATATCGGGTTGTTACATTCACCCTCCCTTATAAAGATTCCGTCCCCGGAATCACCGTTTTAAAACCTATACATACCAGGGTACATAGCATACACATTCATTTCAATTAGATCTTGATCAACTTTGATCGAACTGATCTTTAACTATTCACATAAAGCTTGTATATCTGATTAAACGAAAATTTGATTTCTAAAAGAACTCCAATTCCTCCTTCAAAATAATTTATAAAATAATCCATTATATATATAGGAAAATCGTATATAAGAAAATAAAATTTGTTCAAATAATACCTGGAGTTCCATCCCCGATCGCCATCAGATTCAGTACATTTATCTTTGTCAAGACTTCTGCGGTTGATTTTGTTGATTTGTTTGTTGAAGTTGGTCCCGTTATCGCCAATGTCCTGCTGCCTTTTCTTGTATTCGCATTCCTTGCCTCCCTTCTCCTTCTTGGACAGTCTTTCACCTTATGCTCCATTGATTCACAAATAAAACACCCACTATACACTCTTGGATTGAGGCAGTTATGAGAGATATGTCCCTCCTGCCCACAATTATAGCACACAAACTTTTTTTTTTAAACACACTCCTGGCCTAATTCGAGTATTATCGAAATTATCTCCTTTCATCGTATAGGTGGCAAAAGCTTTCTGTTGTCCCTCCGTTACCCTAGCTATCACAACCACTTCTACAGGGTCATTTGATCCTCTAAATCCTGGCGGTTCGTTTGTCTTGAAGTCTTCGAAGTTTGCCGATCGATTACTTGGCTGATTTCCCGCGGCTGGTATTCCGTTCTGCATAGCTTGAGCGTCCATATTCGCAAAATTTTGTATCGGGTCAGGTTGTCCTCTAGCGTTATTGACCGTTTCTTCTATCCTTGGGTTTCATTTTTGTCTTGGCGGCATTATCATAATTTATTCTTCATTAACTTACATTCTACACCTTATCGTATACACTTAACATATAACCCGAAATTTTCTACTCAAATAATCATGTACTCAAAATATTAGTTTTTAGAAACTTGGTTTACTGTATTAACCAGGGTTCAGATAAATATCTACTATCTTTATATCAACTTATTTTGTTAATCCCACATAGATTCATACCATAGCACATACTGCTTTAATCATCCGCTATCCCTTTGTGACTCAAAAGTCAGGAATCGCCACAACTTATACAAAATTTGAAAAATATTACCTTATACAAACATACCTATCATATATATAACATAGAATCATACATATTCAAGTAATACTAGTACTACTTATTTCTTACGCCTCAACTAAGGATCAATTGCTTAGTAATCTGTTTATTCCCATTATCCTCAATAATCTATTCTTACCTAACTATACCTAATTCGTCCAACTTACCACACATTATGAGTTTAAGAACTCACCACAAACATATGAGTTTAAGAACTCGACATTGACCACATATTCTTTAACTATATTCTACCTATCTGTAAGACCCTAGCTTTTATAAATAAAGATGAATTTTCTATAAATATTATTTTTGAATATTATGGAATAAATTTGATATAATGTTATAGTTGTGGGTAATATTTATAAATTTTGCAGAGTAAGCAAGTTGTTATAAAATATTCGTTTGGTCGGAGAATATTCTTTTTGTCGGGGAATATTCGTACGACGGTTCAATCATTGGTGGACCCTATTAATCTAAGTATTGTCGTAGTTAGAAAACGACAAAATTATCTTTCTATAAAAATAACTACAGAGGTGTTACTGTTAAAAGCTGTTGAACTACCCGGGTGGTAAAAGTACGATGTCTGCTGTGGTTGCATAGTAGCACACGGTATTGATTATTGATGCTTACGTAAGAAGTCACTTAGCTATACTCAATTATTGCTACAGTAATTGCTGCATCATATCTCTTATATTATTGATTCAATTATTGTCACAGTATCATCTGTATAATATGTTATATTATTAATTGAGACGACAAGTTATAAATGATTAATAATTGTTGAAAGATTAAATATGTGTTGATTAAAAATAAAATGATTTGTGGTGATATTTATTCAATCCTTGATGTATATAAAGAATCTGTTATGAGACATTTGTGGTAAGTTTGATTATTTTATGGGGGGCCCATATGTCATCATCTAAGAGTCTCTTCGTCAATAGTAATTACCTTCATCAATAGTAATTACCTTTATGAATAGTAATTACCTTCGTCAATAGTAATTACCTTTACCAGACGTCGATCCACTTGTCGTTTCACATTACAGGCGTCGAACCACTTGTCGTTTCACATTACAAAAGCGCCAAACCACTTTTCTTTTCACATCACCAATCGTCCAAGCCACTTGCCTTTCACATGGCGGTGTGCAAGCTAGAAATCTTCTATAAATAGAGGCCTAGTGCTTCATTATTTTCACGAATTCATTCAAGCTATAGAGAGAAAAGTATAGAGAGAATAAGAGAGAAAGAAGAAGAGTATTTTGTTACTACACTACTACGATATTCAATCTCCTACTAAAAGTAAGGGGTGTTATTCTTTCTCATTCATGAAGAGAACTGTTGTTATTCCATTGCTTATTATTCATTGGAATAACTTTTGATAATGGTTTACCCGATACTTGGTGACATTCTTCTATTATTCATTGGAACATCCTCGTCTGTATGTTTTTACACCGGACCGGTTCCGCCTCTTTATTATTATTACATTGGAACATCCACATCACGTGTGTTTTAAACCGGACTCGGTTTCCGCTCTTTATTATTATTCTGCTGGAACATCCTCATCATGTGTTTTACAATCAACTCGGTTCCGCTCTTTATTATTATTCTGTTGGAACATCCTGTCTGTGCGTTTTACGGAGGACCTGGTTCCGTTATTTATTATTCTGTTGGAATAACCTGCTTGTGCGGTCTATCGCATGCATGGTGATTTCTTTTGTTATTCCATTCTTTATTATACCCAGTTGGTTAAACTTTGACTTCTATACTCAATGAAATTAGTAGAATATCCTTGATATTTGCATTTCATCCAGTATCTTTTCATGAAAATATTCTTCTGATCATTCTTGAATTTTACTCTACAAAACAGTATCATGTTGATAATTTGGACGTTAATAATTCCTGGATAAAATAATTCTTGAACTTGTTTTATTGAATTCTTATATCATTGTCATCATCCTCATGTTTATATTATGTTGAAAGTCATCTGTGGCCTGTAGTGCATAGATGGACTTGGTATGATTATGACCAGAGACTATTCGGTGTAATCATGACCGTAATGTTACAAATGATGTGATAAAAATCCTCAGTGGCCGTAGTGCATTGATGGACAGTTGTTGGCATGATCATGACCATTAATGAATACACAACTATTCTTGGCCCGTAGTGCATGAATAATTGTGGTCGTGATACTAAAGAATATCCTCGTCAGAAAAGTGCGGGGGTGATTCGATGATGTGGATTATTTATTAAAGTTTGAGTCTCAAATATAATAAAGTGATGAAAACCTTTTAAATCATAAAAGATAGTAGATTTTATTTTCTACTTGACTCTTTTAATGGATTACTTCGTTCACCGCAGCTTAAACTTGATGTTTATTATATTTTATCGCTTTAACATCATTGAAGGCTAATGATAATTTATTCTCGCATTATCTTAGTCATAATATTTCTTCTTGGGCTAGTTGAGCTCACCCTTTCTTTCACTTTGCTTTTCTTCAGAAATGAGAACATAGCCGGGACAAGTCTGGGGAACGGAGTAATGGTCCGAGAGGATAGCATTAGTAGTCCTCACTATTCGTGAAATAGTGTGATAATAATTGTAATGAGGACTCCTTTTGAGTTTGTATAATATCTAGTAGATAATATTTGTATTCAAACTCATGAGCTTATGTCGTATTGTACCTACGCTTATATTAGTAAGTTGTATTTAAATTACATACCATGTATCCGACTACCCAAGATGGGTGATGTATACCTAATTTTGGGGCGCCACAATTGGTATCGAGCTTAGGGATATGATCCTCGCTAAGATGTGAGAATAGTACCGGAGGGGAGACGGGAATACCTTCGCTAGTATGACCTACCTAAGTTTATGTGCTATTTTATTGGCTCACGTAATATAGAGATAATTTGTTACATGTTAATTAACCTTTTGTTTTGTGGCGATGTCTGAAAATGACATCCGAGAATGTTGAGAATAGCAATGGAGCACAAAGCGATCGTTGATTCACCACATATCAATAATCGTGATAATGTGCATCGTGAAGGCGACAATCCTCATGCAAACAACAACACCGACCAAATGATGAATGATCAAATGTTCGTGAGGCTTTATGCAATTTATGCAACAAAGAAAGCAGAGCGACTCTGTCCAAAACGTAGGTGGAAACACGGAAAACTCTCGGTGGTCACCGCTAAACAATTCAAGGAGCCGGGACCACCGTAGTTTAAGGAGAGCCAAAAACCACTTCGCGGAAGCATGGATAAAGCAGATTACCAAGATATTTGATGTCTTGGGATGCTCCGAGGAGCAAAGGTTCCTTCTTGCCTTTTATGTTTGCGCCGAGAGGCGTATTACATGTGGGAATCGGTAAAACGTACTCAACCCATTGCATCAAGATATCTTGGGAGAAGTTCCAGAGTCGTTCAACGACAAATACTTTCCTCGAAAGTATTCGCCACATGAAGGAGGTGGAGTTTATCAAGTTGGAACAAAACAATATGACCAGTATTGCAATACGAGGAAAAATTTGCGAGTTATCACGATTTCGTCCCCACTTGGTGGATAATGAAGAAAGAATGGCGCGAATGTTTTTAAGAGGTTTGAAGTCGAGATACGCCAACATCTTATTTCTCATAAACCGTGTTTGTATTCGGATGTTGTAAATAGGGCTCGATTAGTGGAGCGCGATAACGAGTCAACGCAACTAAAAGAGAGCAAATAAGCAAAATTATAATACCACGCCGAGAGTAGTCATCGAGCGGTGACAACAAGCGTGGAGGGAATCAACAGGCCAGATATGGTAACCACTTCGGTGGTAATCAGAGCCAAAACAATAAGAATGGACATTTCAAGAAACGGAGATTCAATAATGATGGAAAGACGTCAGCACCAGCACTCGTTGTTAAGGAAGGAGAAAGACCACATATCATATGCTTCAAATGCGAGGAGAGGGACACATCATCAAAAATCTACGCCATGCCATTCAAAGCATGTTATAATTGTGGAAGAGAAGGTCACTTAGCTCGATTTTGTCGCCATCAAGACAAATTCAGCTAGGATGGAGGCACCAAAGGTCCGTCCCTAAAAAGTCAAAACCCAGAAAGGTAAGGGAGAGCGTTTGTTGTGACCTCCCAAAGAGCAAGGAATCCGAATGAGGTCATCACGTAAGCTTATCATAAACTCTAATGAAGTCTATACTTTATTTGATACTGGGTTCTACCCATTCTTTTATTTCTCCTACTTGCGCTCATCGATTAAATTTGACTCCGGAGAAATTAGACTTTGACTTATCTGTGGAAACTCCGTTGGGAGAAACCTTCATTACATCCACTGTTTATAAGTCTTGTTTGCTCAAATCGGTACCCTCACATTACATGTCGATCTTATTTCATTAAAAATACTTGCATTTGACGTGATTCTAGAGATTGATTGGTTAACTACTTATCATGCAAAAATTGATTGTTTTCGTAAGGTTGTTAGCTTTCATATTCCTAATCAACCTATTATGCGAATTCAAACGACCAAACCATTAAAATCAATCACGGTCATCTCAAGCCATAAAGCTATTCGTTTATTAAAAAAGGATGTCCAGCTTTCTTAACTCCATGTCACGATTTAAACAAAAATACGTTAGTTTTGAACGATATTTCTATTGTTAATAAGTTTCTGACGTATTCTCAAAGAACTTCCCGGTCTACCCCGAGGCGTGAAATTGAATTTTGTATCGACCTTGAACCCTAGACAAAAAACCTATTTCCAAAGCCCCATATCGAATGACTCTATTGAACTTCGTGAGTTAAAGACCCAACTACGAGAATTGTTAGACATTGGCTTTATTCGTCCTAGTACTTCTCCTTGGGGTGCTCCTGCTTCTATTCGTGAAGAAGAAAGATGGGAGTATGCGACTTTGTATTGATTATCGGGAGTTGAATCATGTCACCATCAAAAATAGGTATCCATTGCCACGTATTGAAGACCTGTTTGACCAACCGCAAGGAGCCAAATTCTTTTCAAAGATCGATCTTCGTTCCAGATATCACCAATTGAAGATTAGAATCACGACATTCCAAAGACGGCTTTAACTCCCCAGACGCGGCATTATGAATTCCTAGTCATGTCCTTTGGATTGACTAATGCTCCTCACGCCTTCATGGATATGATGAACCAAGTATTCAAGGAATATTTAGATCACTTTGTGGTCGCCTTTTATTGATGACATCCTTATTTATTCCAAAAGCCGTGAAGATCATGAGCAACACTTGAGGCTGACACTCCAAAAGCTTCATGAATATAAGCTTTATGCCAAGTTGAAGAAATGTGAGTTCTGGCTTGAAGAAGTAGCATTCCTTGGGCACGTGGTATCAAGTCATGGAATATCCGCTGACCCAAAGAAAGATTGAAGCTATTCAAAGTCGGGAACAACCTAAATTAGTGACCAAAGCAATCGTAGCTTTCTCGGTTTAATTGGTTATTATCGGAGATTCGTGGAAGGATTTTCTCGAATCGCTACTCCATCGACTCAAATTGATTCGGAAAGATACAAAGTTCGGTTGGAGCGAAGAATGTGAGAAGAGTTTTCAAGAACTCAAGAGGAGACTTATTTCAAGACTGCTCGACAATTCCATCCTGCTCGGAGGATTTGTCATCTCATGATGATGCTTCGAGCAAAGGGTTGGGATGTGTTCTCATGCAACATGGAAAAGTTATATCCTATGCCTCGCATGACAACTCAAAGAATATGAGAGGAATTATCCTACTCATGATCTAGAGTTAGCAAATACCGTTATCTTTGCACTTAAAATTTGGAGGCATTACTTGTATGGGAGAAAGTGGAGATCTTTACGGATCATAAAAGCCTCAAATATTTCTTCACTCAAAAGGAACTCAACATGCGACAACGACGTTGGCTTGAACTGTTGAAAGATTATGATCATACCATCCAATACCATCCTCGAAAAGCGAATGTGGTAGGCGGACGCGTTGAGTAGAAGATCATATGCAAGTACGAAAAGGTGCGATATTGTCAACGCAGGCCCATTTTGTGTGACTTGCAAAGGATGGAGATAGAGTTAAAGACTCTGAGGACGCATGTGATGATAAGCGAGTATACGAGTAGAACCGACGTTAATCGATAAAGTTAAAAGCCGCTTTTGCTACTACGGACACGGAGCCGATCGTATGAGGAAGAAAGTGCAAGAAGGTGCTATCCGAAGCAAGAATCGATGAAGAAGGAATACTTTGAGTCAACTCCAGACTTTGTGTTCCTAACGACCCCGATTTAAAGTATAATATCATGATGGAGGCGTCAACACACCATTTGCAATCCATCTCGGGAGTACCAAAATGTATCATGATATTCGGCGTACATTTTGGTGGAGCAATATGAAGAGAGAGATAAGCTACATTTTATCTCAAGGTGTCTAACTTGTCAACGAGTTAAAGCGGAGCATCAAGTACCAAAAGGTCCATTGCAACCACTTGAAATTCCGAATGGAAGTGGAGCACATTACCATGGATTTCGTTACTGGGCCTTCCTAAGGTTTCTCAAGGTATTGATGCGATTTGGGTCATTGTTGATAGATTGACCAAGTCTGCTCATTTCTTACCGATACGAGAAACTTATACACTTGAACGTCTTGCTCGTATGTATATAAACGAGATTATAAGACTGCATGGTATGCCGGTATCCATAGTTTCTGATCGAGACCCAAGATTCACTTCACGATTTTGGGTTAGTTTGCAAAAAGCTATGGGCACAGACTTACGATTTAGCTCGGCATATCATTCTCGAGACAGACGGACGATGGAGAGGACTATTCAAACTCTTGAAGATCTATTAAGACTCGTGTCCTTGATTTCAAGGGAGTTGGGACAAGTTCTTACCATTGGTGGAGTTTTCCTCAACAACAGCTTATCAAGCAAGTATTGGCATGGCTCCATTCAGCGTTGTATGGAAGAAAGTGTCGTTCTCGAAGATCTTTGGGATGAGGTGGGTGAAACAACGTTGTTGGGACCGAGTTGATACGTATGACTACGGAAAAAGATTCAAACGATCCGACAACGTATAAAAACCTCACAAAATCGACAAAAGAGTTATGCTGATCTTCATCGAAAGGACGTGGAATTCGATATAGGAGATCATGTGTTGTTAAGAGTTGCTCCATGGAAAGGAGTTACAAGATTTGGAAAGAGAGGAAAACTTAATCCTCGATTCATCGGTCCATTTTTAATCCTCGATCGAGTAGGAACTCGCGTGGCTCTATAGACTCGCTTTTTCCGCCAAATATGTCTCGTGTTCATAACGCTTTTCACATATCCATTTTACGTAAATATGTGAAAGATCCGAACCATATTATTGAGTTAGAACCGAATTTAAATAACGGAAGATTTGACGTATGAAGAGGTTCCTGTTCAAATTTTGGATAAGAAGGAACATATTCTACGCTCCAAGGTTATACCTCAAGTCAAAGTTTTGTGGAGGAACCACGATGTTGAGGAAATGACTTGGGAGTTAGAATCAAATAAAATCAAGGTATCCTTACCTCTTCGACATACCGTGCACGTACCCTAAATTCGAGGGCTTAAATTTCATAAGAAGGGAGGTTGTAAGACCCCACTTTTATAAATAAAGATGAATTTTCTATAAATATTATTTTTGAATATTATGGAATAAATTTGATATAATGTTATAGTTGTGGGTAATATTTATAAATTTTTCAAAGTAAGCAAGTTGTTATAAAATATTCGTTTGGTGGAGAATATTCTTTTTGTCGGGGAATATTCGCATGCGGCTTACTCAATCATTAGTGGACCCCATAACGGAAGTATTGTCGTAGTTAGAAAACGACAAAATTATCTTTCTATAAAATAATGGCGGAGGTGTTACTGTTAAAAAGCATTGAACTACCCGGTAAAAGTACAATGAATACGTGTGGTTGCATAGTAGCACACCGCGGTATTGATTATTGATGCTTACGTAAGAAGTCACTTAGCTATACTCAATTATTGCTACAAAGAATCTTTGCATCATATCTCTTATATTATTGATTCAATTATTGTCACAAAGATCATCCATATAATATGTTATATTATTAATTGAGACGACAAGTTATAAATGATTAATAATTGTTGAAAGATTAAATATGTGTTGATTAAAAATAAAATGATTTGTGGTGATATTTATTCAATCCTTGATGTATATAAAGAATCTGTTATGAGACATTTGTGGTAAGTTTGATTATTTTATGGAGGGGCCCATATGTCATCATCTAAGAGTCTCTTCGTCAATAGTAATTACCTTCGTCAATAGTAATTATCTTTGTGAATAGTAATTACCTTCGTCAATAGTAATTACCTTTACCAGACGTCGAACCACTTGTCGTTTCACATTACATGAGGCCGAACCACTTGTCGTTTCACATTACAAAGTGATCCGAACCACTTGTCGTTTCACATTACAGGCATCAAACCACTTTTCTTTTCATCACATCACCAAATCGTCAAGCCACTTGCCTTTTCACACGGTAAAGCTAAGCTAGAATTCTTCTATAAATAGAGGCCTAGTGCTTCATTATTTTTCACGAATTCATTCAAGCTATAGAGAGAAAGTATAGAGAGAATAAGAGAGAAAGAAGAAGAGTATTTTGTTACTACACTATCCGCGTATTCAATCTCCTACTAAAAGTAAGGGGTGTTATTCTTTTTATTCATGAAGAGAACTGTTGTTATTCCATTGCTTATTATTCTGTTGGAATAACTTTTGTATCGTGGTTTTACCCTATACTTGGTGACATTTCTATTATTCTGTTGGAACATCCTCATGCATGTGTTTTACACCGGACTGGTTCCGCTCTTTATTATTATTACATTGGAACATCCATGCATGTGTTTTACACCTAACTGGTTCCGCTCTTTTTATTATTATTATGTTGGAACATCCTGCTCATGTGTTTTACACCGCACTGGTTCCGCCTTTTATTATTATTCTGTTGGAACATCACGCTGCATGCGTTTTTACGCCGGATCTGGTTCCGTTATTTATTATTCTGTTGAATAACTTTTGCGCAGATACATCGCATGCATGGTGATTTCTTTTGTTATTCCATTCTTTATTATACCCAGGTTGGTTAAAACTTTGACTTCTAAACTCCATGAAATTAGTAGAATATCCTTGATATTTGCGTTTCATCCAATATCTTTTCATGAAAATATTCTTCCGATCATTCTTGAATTTTACTCTACAAAAACAAAGATTATCATGTTGATAATTTAGACGTTAATAATTCCGGATAAAATAATTCTTGAACTTGTTTTATTGAATTCTTATATCATTGTCATCATCCTCATGTTTATATTATGTTGAAAGTCATCATGGCACATGGTGCATAGATGGACTTGGTATGATTATGACCAGAGACTATTCGGTGTAATCATGACCGTAATGTTACAAATGATGTGATAAAAATCCTCGATGGTAGTAGTGCATTGATGGACAGATTGTTGGCATGATCATGACCATTAATGAATACACAACTATTCTCGGCCCGTAGTGCATGAATAATTGTGGTCGTGATACTAAAGAATATCTTTGGTAGTAGTGTGGGGGTGATTCGATGATGTGGATTATTTATTAAAGTTTGAGTCTCGGTATAATGATGATGAAAAACCTTTTAAATCATAAAAGATAGTAGATTTTATTTTTACTTGACTCTTTTAATGGATTGCTTGTTCATACCGCAGCTTAAACTTGATGTTTATTATATTTTATCGCTTAACAATTGTTAAAGGCTAATGATAATTTATTCTCGCAATATCTTAGTCATAATATTTCTTCTTCTGGGCTAGTTGAGCTCACCCTTTCTTTCACTGTTCTCTTCAGGAAATGAGAACATAGCTGGGACGAGTCGGGGAACGGAGTAATGGTCAAGAGGATAGCATTAGTAGTCCTCACTATTCTGTGAAATAGTGTGATAATAATTGTAATGAGGACTCCTTTTGAGTTTGTATAATATCTAGTAGATAATATTTGTATTCAAACTTGCAGTTTATGTCGTATTATACACGACAGTTATATTAGTAAGTTGTATTTAAATTCTGTACCATGTATCTGACTACCCAAGATGGGTGATGTATACCTAATTTTGGGGGCATCACACTATCAGTTATACTATAATTTCTAGGTCCAGTACTGCATTTTCCAAAAATAACCACCAAATTGAGGTAGCTTTCAATTTGAGCCTCTATTTCAACTATTGGCTTAGATATTGGCTCGGTTATGGAGATTGGCTCCTTCTTTACGATCTGTGGGCATCCTAATTCTTTTCTATCTGACATCTACACACCAACTATCTTGATTAGCACATAATATATATACACAACAAATAATAATTTTATATAAGTTATCTTTTATTTCGTTTTAATGATGAATTTATTCAATTCATCTCCTTATAAACTCTATATGAGTTATTTGTATTTTCAACGTTTCCCTTTGTTCTAAGGTTATAGCCTAAGGTCTAACCCACCTAAGGTTTTTAACCCTAAGCTCTGATACCAACCTATAAAGCCCCCAAATCCGGGTACTTGAAACCCGAACTCAGTGCTTTACGATACCATTTCTATGAACGGAATAATACTAATAATAATAACAATAATATAATTACCAATCTTAATTTACACATATCAAAGTCTAATCTCAGGTACACGACCTTTACTACACTTCATTACATGATAAATAATAAATATCATTGTCTTAATAATGTATAACTATTACAAAAGATATCATTAAACTTATATTGTTTGATTTCCTTTGTCCTTGTTCTTGCTTAAACCTTCTGGTTGATCACACTTAGTTGAAAACATTTAAATTAAGCAAGGATGAGCATTTGAGTGCCCAGCAAGTAATAACAATTATAAATATTAGCTTAAAGGATTAAATATTTTCTTTATACATCACGTCTACAACGATTCAATAGTTGTGAAGTAAACTAAACCGATAATAATAACATAATAACTTTATCTCAAAATTTTGAAACTACGTACTGACTACAAATGGGTATTAGTTGATAGGCTATGAACATTATTTTTAGTTTTCTCTAAGGTTTAGCAGAACTTCATCCGCAAACCGTCATAACTTACAGCTCGTGTGATCTGCCCAATGTGCCTTGTATTGATCAATACTACATACAAGAACGATATTATCGTTCACTTTGTCAGCCTTGGGCGCATAAAAGTTTTCCCTTGATCGGGATGTTCATACTTAGTCTAGAATCCGAACCAAAACAATTTAATTGGATACAAAAAGATTTTATCATATTCAATGATATTTCTAAATCCGTGTCTAGCTGGTCAAATAGCTTAGACGGCTTATATATATATATATATATATATATATATCAAAATGTGATTAAATGCAATGATTATCCAAGTGGGGACACTTGTATAACCATATTTCGAAATTAACGAACATAATATATATATGAGTTATATAATATCATGTTGATAAACAATGATCGGATATAATATATACGACAATAGGGTTAAAAATCTAGTACAATAATAATAGAAATCTGAAACTTTCTTACTTATGTCCATTGCATAAAGAAAATGCAAAGGTGGGATAATTGCCTGATCTGCTGCTTACAATACACAACTTAGTTTTATCTTTTGTATAACAACCTATCAGTAATAAGATCATTCGTTCGATTAGAATAACATACTATAACACATAGCACTGCTAATTACAGTCATCACATAACCTAATCACCTTGTCACACAAATATTCAATAGTCATTGAATCACAAAGAAACATTAATACAATCAGAATATCTAAGTCTAGATCAAATACTATGCATAATAAAATATAATATATTCTAATTATTGTTTAATAAAATGATAACTTTATAAAAGTATTCATTTTTTATATAAAAGATTTTACTGCAAAAACACTATGCAGACACTATGCAACACTATGCATAATAGAATATAATATATTCTATTTATAGAATAACTTTATAAAAGTATTCTGCTTTTATTACATTAATAATACCAATAAAACAAAACCGGTGACTTATCACGTAAGCATCAATAATCAATACCGTGTGCTACTATGCAACCACGCGTATTACTATACTTTTAACATCGGGTGTTTTAACAGTTAACGGTAAAACTTCCGTCGTTATTTTCATAAAAATATTTTTGTCGTTTTCTCATTCCGACAATAATTCCGTTGTGGGGTCCACCAATGATTGTACCATCGTACGGATATTCCCCGACAAAAAGAATATTCCTCGACCAATCGAATATTATACAACAACTTGTACACTTTGCAAAATTTATAAATACTACCCACAACTATAACATTATATCAATCCACACCATAATATTCAAAAAATTATTTCGAGAAAATTAAATCTTTATTCATAAAATCTGGGGTCTCATAATCTCCCCTCCTTATGAAATTTTTGTTAGGTTTGTAATATTCAAGAACGCAATCAAATTGCATAAAAAGTGCGGAATCGTGTAAAAATCAGAGTTTAAAATTTTACAAACCATATACCCGGATCACCCTTTATGCACAATTATTAATTAAATGAAAAAGAAAGAACAAGTATCATACCCTTGAAGATCCGAGCTTCCTCAGGTACAAGTTCACCTCCAATCCTTTTCGCATTCAACTTGAATCCACCGGGTTTGGTTCCTTCCTTTGATCAACGTTAGCCACCCAAGTGTTTGGCCTCTAGAGGTGATCCACCAAGGAAGAAGAAGAATTCAAGAAGATGGGTGGTTGGCTAAACCCTAGTTTTTCTATCTCTATAGAAAAGGAGCGTACTCTCCAACCATTGGAATTATAACGTAGTCTTGATATCTGATATAAGACTCCTCTTATAAAGATATCAAGTAACCCTATTAAAATAAGGTATTATTTAATTAAACCCTTTTAATTAAAGGGGCTCCCTAATCTTATTAGGGATAATTAATTAAACTCCTTTAACTAATTTTCCTTCCTAATCCAATTAGGAATAAATGAGAGTACTTATATTAAATTAATTCCTAAACTCTTTTAGAAATTAAAATAATAATAATAATTGTAATAATATTAATAAGACTCCTCTTATTAATTTATATTTAATGTTTCTAAAATATTAAATAATAAATATTAAGCTATTTAATTTATTCTATCACCATAGATTAAATTAAATATACATAACATATTATTACGATTATGTCATTAACTTCTTAAATAATTATTCTTCCTTTTATGGTGTGTGACCCTTTAGGTTCTCCATATTAAACCTATTGTGAATAAATCAATTAGAACAATTCTAATCTTATTTAAATAAATAAATTAAACAATTAATTTATTTAAATAAATAATATTTATTCTACAATAGGATAAGCCTCCCTAGCGATCAACGACTTTCTAGATAATATAGATTTCAACATTAATCATAAAAGAACCTTTGAGTAAATAGTTACCGTGATAATTCAATCCTTCCACCATACAATGTCCCAATTAAATATAAGACATGGAATTACTCACCAAGTCTTATTTTATTTAATTATATGTATTTCGATCCTTAAATGCACAACACCAAATAATGAAAATTAGAAACTCCTTTCTAATTTCATTCTGCCTTGGCCAAGGACTACCGGGTTGTCATTTATCGAATCACATAGGACATTTCTCTTCTTTTAATAGAAGTGGTAGATTCTTTATTGATCATACATTATCTCCATGTACAACTTATTATACCCAAGCATACCCTTTGATATACCCTAAGAGTTTTAAGGAATAAGTCCAAGTATAACTCATCATACATAAGATACTATGATGATCTCAAGTCCAAGGATCACTTGTACTACTATCACTACAGGAATTCCTATTGACAGGCAAGTAAAACTCCATTAGGTATTCCTTAGCGAGCCACGTTCAGTGAACTTATTCTCTAATAAGCACCTACAGACTTGATTTAGTGTTTCCACACAAATGATCATGAGATCAATCATCCTCATCCAATTAGCAAGCAACGTATGTACCAATCTATCCGGATTCACTAATCCCCAATTTAGTAATCCAATGATTGGGAACTATTTTAGTTTTAAGCTTTCTAAGAATTTAGATCTCATTAGAATGATCATCATCATTATTCTAAAAGCATTGCTTAAAACTATGGGTTTATCACATATTATAAAACAGCATCATGTAGATAATTAAAAGCCTTTAATAAATTAATACTTTTTATTAATAAATGAATAATATTGTTACAAAGTATATGCTTTATCATCAAACATGATTGGCTTGTATGCATACGACTTTCAATCTCCCACTTGCACTAAAGCCAATCTTTAAGGTATCCCATACTCTTCTTCTCTAAGTGACGATTATCCTGCTGTTGGATAAGCTTTAGTAAATGGATATGTAATGTTGTTCTTGAGAGTCCACTATCTCTATAGTGATTTCCCATCTTTCAATGATTCTTATAATCAAATGAAAGTGCCACAACACATGTTTAGATCCAAGATGAGACTTAGGAACTATTCCTAGTTCTGTAATGAACTTTTATCCAAACAATCAACTTGCAGCTTCATTTATAGCTACTTACATTGTCTTTATCACTAAACCAGCAACCTTTTCCTATTTGGAACCTTTCAAATTCACTACACCACTGTTCAAGGTAACACTTTACCTTAAAGTGGATTTTCGGTCGTCTTGGTCTGTCTTAAAAACCTGAGTCTGTAAAGCCCTCTAGTTTTAATTCAGACCCACCATGTTTGCTCACATCCTTAGTGCCGGTTAAGAACTTTAAGATGTTTTTCACTGTCTTACAGTGATCTTCTCCAGAATATGACCGATCAACATTAGATCTTGTATATTTCATTGCATATATGATAGTCATTCATGCGATCTCTCTTTTCAGGAGTCTGTGGGGACTATAAAGAGAGATACACTCCATAGCTTATCAACATGAGACATCTCTTGGAGTTTGCCATGCTAAACGACTTTAGCATCAAATGAATATACGTTCCTTGGGTTAAGTTGAGCATCCTTTTAAATCTATCTATATAGATTTGCATCCCCAATAATGATACTCTTCCCAAATCATTCATGGAGGATTGTTTAGACAACTTTCTCTTTACTGATTGTAGCATTGGTATGTAATTCCTCATCCGTAGTATATCAACATATAATACTAGAAATTTCACGATGCTCCCACTGACCCTTTTGTACACACTAGAACTCTTACCTCATCGTATGTAACTCTGGATCATCATCTTCTATGATGCGTACCTCATCATCATCATCCATGATGAATCCATACCTCCTAGGTATCTTCGGTACTATTCTATATTTATGATTCGGTTGTGGTACAATAGGTCTATCTACAGGTTCCTCTTATTTGACTTATAGTGTTTTGTGGATCATGAACTCTTCAAGATCTATAATCCTCCCACTAGCCCCTTCAATGATAAACACCTTTATCTTAGAAGGTAGTGTGTTTCGCAACAAACACCTTTTGCTAAGTAGGATTATAGAACATATACCCTAAACTTACTTTAGGATGTCCCATAAATTTACACTTGTCAAATCTTGTCCCAAGCTTATCCTTTGAAACTTTTTCACATAAGTTGGACAATCCCTTATCTTAACATACTTAAGATTAGGAATCCTCCATGTCCATAACTTTTATGGAGTCTTGGGGCTTGGATTTCGAGGTTACCCTTTTTTAGAGATATCACGACCATTTCTAGGACATTACCCTGAAGGATCTTTGGAATGTCGGTAAAATAATTATGGATCGCATGCCATGTCGAACAAGGTACGATTTTTCCTTTCGATACATCAATCAATTATTACGTATCGGGGGGCGTCCATTATGAGAAAACCATTTGAGATGATCTAGAAACTTATTGCTCAAGTATTTATTCCTTGATCTAATCAAAGAATCTTAATACTTTGTCAATTTGTTTCACTTATGAATTCTTTGAACTTTTCAAATAATTCACACTTGTATTTCATCAAATATTTTCACGTAAGTCAAGTATACAAAATCCATTAAGTGATATTCCAGTCCTATACAAAATATTATTATTATAAATAGAACAACAATTGTTCTTAAATATAATACCAAAGATGTCATTGTCCAACAATAAAATGGAAATAATGTTTCCAACGAGAACTGGAATACAATAACAACTTATTGACTTAATAGACTTGCCCGTAGGCATTGCTAAACTATAAGTTTCTATGGCTAATGTAGCAACCTTTGCTTCATTTTCCACACATAGGATTACTTATATTTGTTTAGCTTTCTACTTCTTATTTGGTCACTTCATAAATCTATATTTATGATAACCAAAGTCGGTATCCAATACCCAAGTAGAACCTTGACTTAAAGAAAAATTTATTTTAAATTATGAAAAAATTTCTATTTATAACCGAAACTTCACTAAGCTTCTTTGGTTAACCTCTGCAAGATGCTTCTCGCAGTTACTTTCCAGTGTTCAGGCTTATTGCAGTGGAAGCAAACTCCTTTGCTATCCATATCAGTTTTATTCTTATTATCCTTTGTTTTTGCCTTTCTATTTACCTTCTTTGAATCGTTCTTCTTTTCAGAAGATCCTTTGGCCCCTACCAGTAAGACATGGTCGTTGGAAAGTAACTCTCAACATTTTTAAACATGTTAAGCAAATCAGCTAGGCTGATATCTAGCTTGTTCATATGAAAAATTCACAATAATTGTGAAAGGAGTCAGTGAGTGAGTGTAAGATCAAATCTTGGCTCAACTCTCCATTCATGACAAAACCCGTTGTTCTAACTGTTCAATCAAATTGATCATCATTAGGACATGTGTCTGTAATGTAGTGCCTTCGGTCATTCTAGATCGGAAGAGCTCCTTAGATATCTGATATCTATTAGTCCTACTTTCCTCACCATCAACTACTTGATGTGCAAGAATATAGTAGGAGCATCCATAGTTTCATGCTGACGCTGAAGCTCGTTACTCGTGGATGCGAGCATGATGCATTGAGCCAACTGTGCATCATCTTACCACTTTCTAAAAGTAGCAATCTCTTCCTCAGAGGCATTGTTTGCAACCATTGCAGGGATAGGCGTATTAAGGACATAAGATAGCTTTTCAGCTATGAGAACTATTCTCAAATTCCTTAACCAATCCATTTAATTCGGTTTGGTTAATTTAGCATCTAATATGCTTCGCAGTGATAGTAATTTTAGACATTGTAAAATTTTGTAAATGAATTTGTAATTAACAACATTTTAACATACATTCTTTTATTAATTACCAAAATAAATTAGGTCTTGTTTTAAATTGGTATCTCCCACTATTTTCTTCAAACTATATTACCCTCACTTATATAGTTTGACAAAATCTAATTAAAGATTTGCTAGTGAGAATAAGGATCCCATTTCAAATGTATATAGCCTTGTGGTGACACAACAAACTATATATAAATAAATAGGTAGACAACTTTTGTCAATTACATCAACTATGCAACTCCTTTTCTTTTGCCTCTTAGCTTATTTTGATCAAGTGGTGGCACATCCGAATCAAAATTATCCAAGTTAAGTCAGACCTAGCACTCCATATATTCCAAAAAGAAAAATATCATCCTTGTGGTGACACAACAAAACAATATTGTTCAATTTTCTTTATAAGCATCAAATGTGATAAATTAACATCTTAAATACTTAATACTTGCCTTGTGGTGACACAACAAACTCATATTAAATATTTAATACTCTATTAATTTTATCATGCTAGAAGGCGACGTTCGATATTCCAAATATCTTTGAACACTTAGGACTTAATATAAAAAAATTGAGGGGTTTGTTATTAATTTGTCTCATCTTGTTTAGCGCGCATTTATTACATTTATATATAAAATACGCGTCATATTAATGAAGATGCTAAGCATGTTTGCATAATAATATATATATATATATATATATATATATAAGCATTCACATATAGAATACTATATTCTACCCGAATTGATTATGGACTTTTATTCTAGTTTGGTTCACTAGAACCACAAAGTGAACCAAAAGGTCAAACCCTAGGGTGCAAGAAATAATATTTAAATATAACTATTACATTTAAACCCCGGGCTCCATTACAACGGGTCTTCAAGCGCTCCTTGCTCCTTGATCTCCAATTCTTCAAAATTAATTCTAACTATTCCTATTACAAAACTATTTAAAATAAATAGAAACCTTGATCGTGATCGAGGGAAGTCCATAAGAGGAGTTAGAATTTACATTAAGAAAAAAATTAGAGAAGACAAGGCACGCACCCCATTTAATAAAACCCATACATTCATGCATCCAACTAAAATAAAATCCAATCACATTGGTCATAGTCCATAATCAATCCCATTTATTATCATACACATCATCATATGCATCAATAAATAACATTCATCTCATGAATAATAAACATTTAATATATATATTGATATCATTTAATGGGCAAATTTAGTTAGTATAAAATCTAATTTTGAATCAAAATAAACTCCTTTATTTTAATCCAAATTTAAATCAAAATAAAACTATTTTATTTTAATTTATCTAATTTTGAATAAAATAAACTATTTTATTTTAAATAAAATCTTTAATCAAAATAAACTCTTTTACTTTAATTAATTATGGAATCCAATTCCAAGTAAAAAAAACTTTATTAAAGGAAACATGGATTTTCTTTCCTATTCACAAATAAACTCCTTTTTTAAAATTAAAATAAACATTTTATTTTAAAATTAAAATAATCTTTTATTTTAATTATAAAATAGTTGAGAATATAAGTTATCATATATATATATATATAAGGTATATATGATATCCTTCCTGCCACGTTAGATTTTCGTGAAGGTCACATGAATCATGAAGTATAAAATATAATATATATGATAGTTAACTAGTTAACATATATAATATATTACGTTAGCATGCCATTGAAATCAAATGGTTACATGGATCACTGGTTTTCTTGAAGATTTATAATCACCACGCACAGAAAATCATGCGAATCACGGAAAATCAAAAAACAGGCTTCGCGATTAATTTCTTTTTTTTTAATAAATTTTATACAACAAAATTATACCCAATTAAATTGTTCTAAACACATATCAATATACATATCAAATTAAAACAATTAATAATTCGCGTAAAGGTTTGGCTCTGATGCCACTGTTAGGTTTGTAAAATTCAAGAACGCAATCAAATTGCATAAAAAGTGCGGAAACGTGTAAAAATCAGAGTTTAAAATTTTACAAACCATATACCCGGATCACCCTTTTTGCACAATTATTAATTAAACGAAAAAGAAAGAACAAGTATCATACCCTTGAAGATCCGAGCTTCCTCAGGTACAAGTTCACCTCCAATCCTTTTCGCATTCAACTTGAATCCACCGGGTTTGGTTCCTTCCTTTGATCAACGTTAGCCACCCAAGTGTTTGGCCTCTAGAGGTGATCCACCAAGGAAGAAGAAGAATTCAAGAAGATGGGTGGTTGGCTAAACCCTAGTTTTTCTATCTCTATAGAAAAGGAGCGTACTCTCCAACCATTGAAATTATAACGTAGTCTTGATATCTGATATAAGACTCCTCTTATAAGATATCAAGTAACCCTATTAAAATAAGGTATTATTTAATTAAACCCGTTTAATTAAAGGGGGCTTCCTAATCTTATTAGGGATAATTAATTAAACTCCTTTAACTAATTTTTCTTCCTAATCCAATTAGAAATAAATGAGAGTACTTATATTAAATTAATTCCTAAACTCTTTTAGAAAATAAAATAATAATAATAATTGTAATAATATTAATAAGACTCCTCTTATTAATTTATATTTAATATTTCTAAAATATTAAATAATAAATATTAAGCTATTTAATTTATTCTATCACCATAGATTAAATTAAATATACATAACATATTATTACGATTATGCCATTAACTTCTTAAATAATTATTCTTCCTTTTGTGGTGTGACCCTTTAGGTTCTCCATATTAAACCTATTGTGAATAAATCAATTAGAACAATTCTAATCTTATTTAAATAAATAAATTAAACAATTAATTTTTTTAAATAAATAATATTTATTCTACAATAGGGATAAGCCTCCCTAGCGATCAACGACTTTCCAGATAATATAGATTTCAACATTAATCATAAAAGAACCTTTGAGTAAATAGTTCTGCATATGATTCAATCCTTCCACCATACAATGTCCCAATTAAATATAAGACATGAAATTAAATTATCGAAGTCTTATTTTATTTAATTATATGTATTTCGATCCTTAAATGCACAACACACAAATAATGTAAATTAGAAACTCCTTTCTAATTTCATTACGCTGGTGTATCAAGGACTACCGGGTTGTCATTTATCGAATCACATAGGACATTTCTCTTCTTTTAATAGAAGTGGTAGATTCTTTATTGATCATACATTATCTCCATGTACAACTTATTATACCCAAGCATACTCTTTGATATACGCTAAGGGTCTTAAGGAATAAGTCAAAGTATAACTCATCATACACAAGATACTATGATGATCTCAAGTCCAAGGATCACTTGTACTACTATCACTATAGGAATTCCTATTGACAGGCAAGTAAAACTCCATTAGGTATTCCTTAGCGAGCCACGTTCAGTGAACTTATTCTCTAATAAACACCTACATACTTGTTTTAGTGTCTCCACACAAATGATCATGAGATAAATCATCCTCATCCAATGAGCAAGCAACGTATGTACCAATCTATCCGGATTCACTAATCCCCAATTTAGTAATCCAATGATTGGGAACTATTTTAGTTTTAAGCTTTCTAAGAATTTAGATCTCATTAGAATGATCATCATCATTATTCTAAAAGCATTGCTTAAAACTATGGGTTTATCACATATTATAAAACATCATCATGTAGATAATTAAAAGCCTTTAATAAATTAATACTTTTTATTAATAAATGAATAAGATTGTTACAAAGTATATGCTTTATCATCAAACATGATTGGCTTGTATGCATACGACTTTCAATTTTGCCCTAGAAATTTATGTACGTACCTGGTATGTCGAAGAGGTGAGGATACCTTGACTTCATTTCAAATTCTAAATCTTGAGGTATAACCTTTGAGCGTCGAATATGATCCTTCTAATCAAAGATGTTAACACGTATCTCTTCATATGTTAAATCTTCTGCTATCTTGTCCGGTTCTAAATTAATATTATGGTTTGGTTGTCCACATATTTACGTAACATTGATACGTAAAAAAAATGTTCTGAACACGAGACATACTTGGCGGTAAAACGAGTCTATAAGCCACAGTTCCTACTTGATCGAGGATTTTAAATGGGCCAATTAAATCGAGAGTTGAGATTTCCTCCCTTCGTCGATTCTTGCTTCTAGAATAACCCCCTCTTGAAACTTCTTCTTTTATCAGCTCTAAGTATGTAGCTTGAGCGGCTTTAACTTTATCGATTAAAGTCGATTCTAATCGTATATTCATTATCTTCACGTGGGTTCATATATTCACACTTGTAACCACATACGATCTTCTACTAAACGCGTCAGCTACCACGTTTGTACTTCCACGATGATATTGAATGGTACGATTGTAATCTTCAACAGCTCGAGTCAACGTCTTTGACACATGCTACGTTCATTTTAGTTGAAGAAATATTTGAGGGTTTAAGAAATGGGTTTTGTAATGGGGTCAATACAAAATTCGATTTCACGCTCTAGGGGTAGGCTAAGAAGTCTTCAAGAATACGTTAGGAAATTTATTAACAATAGAAATATCATTCAAACTGTGATCCTCATCCAAGACTTGGATAGTACGTCACATTGATACCTATCAACTTGCCATCGTCATTCACGACATCGCCTACAGAAAGTCTTCCTTCGGTGCATTCCACACAAGAAAGTCAACAACGAAAGGACCGTGCTCTTTACTTATGGCTTGATATGACAGTGATTGACTTTAGTGGTTTGGTTTCTTGAATTCGTATAACAGGCTGGTTAGGAATATGAAAGCTAACAACCTTACGAAAAGCATGATGAGTAGTTAACCAATCGATTCCTAAAATCGCATCAAAGGAAAGTATTTTCAAAGAGACAAGATCGACACGTAACGTGAAAGTGTTGATTTAAACAAGATTTATAAATAGTGGAGGTAACGAAGGTTTCTCCGAACTGAGTTTAAACAGATATGTGATGCCCCCAAAATAGGTCCATTCCATCCAACCCATTCTGAGTCGCCAAATAAATGGTACAGAAAATAACTACAACTTTATTACATCAATTGTCGTGCAAAATACAACAACACATATATTGTGAGTTTTGAAACTAAAATATACCAACTGTGGCTCTGGACACCAACATGGATAGCACTTCACCATGACACCTTACATAAAGGTACAGTCAAAAACTATTTTAGAAATTAAAACCTTTGGGAAGTGCTCAAGGAAACCTTCGTACATGGGAGGCCATGCGTCTAGGTTATTATAGATATCAAATGCCCACAAAATTATCCTTGGTTGACCCAATAGACCCCAAAAAAAACGAGAAGATTACTATCATATTCTTCCCAATGGTGTGTCTTCTCTTGACATATCATTTTCTCCACCGTCTCTAATTGAGAATTATACTTCAACCAATCTCCAAGATTATATAGGTAGTGCTCGTATATATACTCAGCAAGTGGATGAGCACATCCCTGTCTTATGATGATACGAGGTTATATGTCATTAGACATCTTGTATGATAGTGGCAAAACACCCTTCCAACATTGGGTTCACTTCACCCTATTTGATTCAACAAATATAACTACTAAATGATGACCACCGTTCTATTCCCCTGTTATCCCCGCTTGACCTAGCTACACTCGTATTACCTGATAGGGATTGTGAAGCAAAAGGGTGAGCACAACTAGCTCAGTAAGAATATTATGACTAAGATAAATAAATTATCAATAGTCTTCATCAGTAATAAATCAGAGATTTAGAACATATGGTAGATGATAAAACTTTTCAACCATAGTTGCAGCGGAACGAGCAATCCATTAGAAGAGTCAAATAGACCATAAAATCTATTATCTTCTCCATGTTAAAAGTCCATCAACAATGTTTTATCCCTATAACATCAATCAACAATTCCTTTCCACAATCATATGAATAACTCATAATCATAATTCTGATTCTAAATTCCTCTTCGCATCCAAGACGAAGATAATTTTCATCACCTGTCTTTACCTGAAACATCAAAGATCATGGTTATACCAAATCACAGTTCATGTTCATAATCCTACTAATAAATTCATCTTTGCACTACGGGCCAAAGATATTCATCAACTAGTCATCTTTGCACTATAGGCCAAAGATATTCATCAACAAGTCATCTTTGCACTACAGGCCAAAGATATTCATCAACAAGTCATCTTTGCACTACAGGCCAAAGATATTCATCAACAAGTCGTCTTTGCACTATATGCCAAAGATATTCAACAACAGGTCATCTTTGCATTACGAGCCAAAGATATTAATCAGAAATCATTCCTCTTTGCACTACAGGCCAAAGATATTCAGTTATATCATCATTTAGGACTGAGGATGATGCAAAATATTTTAAAGAAAACGAATCCAGTGAAACAAAAGAACAAATATTAAGGATTCGTACTTTAAACAACCCAAGTTCAAAAATACTTCATAAATAACCAGAGTGGAGTAAAATTCAAGAATGAAGACCAAAATATAGATCCAATCAAAGATAGGAATCATAACAGACAATCTTGGACACAGAGAAGAAAACTTAATTTTTCTGTGAATAATGTCATATTTGTGAATAGTGCCATATACGTGAATAGTAACTCCGACACCAAAAGATAGAAATTTCATAAAAAACATCATCATGCTTCGTGAATAGTACTCGTGAATAGTAACTCATAAATAGTAACTCGTAAATAGTAACTCATGAATAGTAAACCCGACATGAAAAAGTTCCAAATTTGATAAAAAGTTCAAACCAATATTTCGGCATAATGATATTGCAGAAATAATATCATTTATGAAGAAAATAATCTCCCTTACCTCAGAAAGAATAGTACTTTTGACTGAAATACTGGATATAGTGCTAAAAGAACTTGCATCGTATAGCAACACTCAAAGTATAAAAATACTCACAAAATACGCTCGATATTATAGATAGAGAAAGAGAGAGAAATCTTTAGTTTTTGGTGTGATTTTCAATTCTAACCTAAGCACCCTATTTATAGGAAAATGCTTAGAACATCAAAGCAGAAAATTTAATAAAATATTATTATATTTATATAAATTTCCTATGTACACCAAGAATCTAAATTTAGCATGCATTCAACACCAGTGGGGCCCACCAACAATATAAAAAATGTTTTTCCTAATAAAAATTATTAAAACTTCAAAAATCAATTATTCCGGAACTTCAATAATTCATAATAAATAACCCTTTTATCAGAAAATTTGAATCTCACGTCTTTTTATAGGAAATTCAATTCTCTACAACTTTGCAGAAGAAAGTTTTTCCAAATTCCAAATATAAATTGACCGAAATCCACATACTGAGACGATTTTACAAAATATAATCAAATTTCGATCAAGAAATGGGGTACACCGACACACAAAAACATGTGTTAATCATTTAATGCAACAAAATACTCTTCCTCCTCATATACTCATATATCACACATTCATTGTAAAAATATCATCATTATTATATTATAATAATATAATAAAATATTATTTTATCAGGAAAGATAAAATATCAATTTTCAACAACTGTCACTTTAAAAATTTTCTCCATCTATATCCACATAAAATGAATATTTTCCTCATCATATAAATCAATAATTAATTATTCACAAATAATATTACTGAGAATCACAATATTGACAACTGAGCGCGGTTCTAGGAAAGAGGGGCTTTTCAATAAGAATTTCTCCTTCTTGGCGCGCATGATTAGGTGACCAAACCTCTCCTTAGATGTAACTTTCTAGACATTGTCAATAATGTTATCTAATAATATTATTCAGATAATATGAATTATTGCTTCGATAATGGAAAATATTGTGTTGTGACAATTAAAACAACAGTAATATAAAATATCAACGCAGCAATTATTGAATCAATAAAATATTTGAGCAAGAATTACCGTAACAATTATTGAGTAGTGCCTTCTTACGTAAGAATCAATAATTGGTGCAATACTGGTAATGCTACTGTGCAACAACGCCGACATTCTTGTGTTTTAACCACCGGTATTCCAACAAGATAATTGGTAATAACTACTGTGTTATTTGTAAACAACTTATACTTGTCGTTTTCTTCATCCAATCGCTTTTCGTTATGGGGCCCACAAAAGGCTGCGTCATCGTATGAATATTCCCTGACAGGAAGAATATTCCACGACCAAACGAATATTCCCCGACAACAATGAGTATTTTATAACCACTTGCTTATTTAAAAAAAAATTCATATATCACCCTTAACTTTAAACTTTTATCAATTTAACTATTTACTGAATAGTAATTATAAGAAAAATTGAATACTTTTATTTCATAAAATTCGGGGTCTTAGAATCTCCCCTCCTTATGAAATTTCATCCTCGAAATTTACGTACCTAATATTTCAAAGAGTTGAGAATACCTTGCTTTCATTTCAGATTCCATCTTTCCGCATCATCATGATTTCTCCATTGCTCATCTCCTCGTATTTCCGGATATCATTCTAGAATACGACTTCAAAAACAAAGGTTAATTTAACAAATTAACATATCACATAATATCCCGATATTATGATGACCAACAAATAAGCTTAGGTAGGACACACTAGCGAAGGATTTACTCATCTTTCCCTCCTAGTTTCTAATCCCGATCTCCGCCGGAGATCATATCCCTAAGCTCGATATACCAACCGTGACTCCCCAAAACAGTCCATTCCATCCAACCCATTCTGAGTCGCCAAATACGTGGTACAGAAAACAACTACAACTTTATTACATCAATTGTCCTGCAAAATACAACAACACATATGTTGTGAGTTTTGATAGTAAAATATACCAACTGTGACTCTGGACACCAACTTGGATAGCACGTCACCATGACACCTTACATAAATGTACAGTCAAAAACTGTTTTAGAAATTAAAACCTTTGGGAAGTGCTCAAGGAAACCTTCGTACATTGGAGGCCATGCGTCTAGGTTATTATAGATATCATATGCCCACAAAATTATCCTTGGTTGACCCAATAGACCCCAAAGAAAAACGAGAAGATTACTATCATATTCTTCCCAATGGTGTGTCTTCTCTTGACATATCATTATCTCCACCGTCTCTAATTGAGAATTATACTTCAACCAAACTCCAAGATTATATAGGTAGTGCTCGTATATGTACTCAGCAAGTGGATGAGAACATCCCTATCTTATGATGATACGAGGTTGTATGTCATTATACATCTTGTATGATAGTGGCAAAACACCCTTCCAATGTTGGGTTCGCTTCACCCTATTTGATTCAACAAATATAACTACTAAATGATGACCACCGCTTCTATTCCCCTCATTATCCCCGCTCGACCCACTACACACTCAGTATTACATTACGAAAGGAATTGTGAAGCAAAAGGGTGAGCACAACTAGCTCAGTAAAGAATATTATGACTAAAGATAAATAAATTATCAATAGTCTTCATCAGTAATAAATCAGTGATTTAAAACATATGGTAGATGGTAAAACTTTTCAACCATAGTTGCAGCGGAATGAGCAATCCATTAGAAGAGTTAAATAGACCATAAAATCTATTATCTTCTCCATGTTAAAAGTCCATCAACAATGTTTTATCCCTGTAACATCAATCAACAATTCATTTCCACAATCATATGAATAACACATAATCATAATTGTGATTCTAAATTCCTCTTCGCATCCAAGATGAAGATAATTTTCATCACATGTCTTTACCTGAAACATCAAAGATCATGGTTATACCAAATCACAGTTCATGTTCATAATCCTACTAATAAATTTATCTTTGCACTACGGGCCAAAGATATTCATCAACAAGTCATCTTTGCACTACAGGCCAAAGATATTCATCAACAAGTCATCTTTGCACTACAGGCCAAAGATATTCATCAACAAGGCATCTTTGCACTACATGCCAAAGATATTCAACAACAGGTCATCTTTGCATTACGAGCCAAAGATATTCATCAGAAATCATTCATCTTTGCACTAAAGGCCAAAGATATTTAGTTATATCATCATTTAAGACTGAGGATGATGCAAAATATTTTAAAGAAAACGAATCCAGTGAAACAAAAGAACAAATATTAAGGATTTGTACTTTAAACAACCAAAGTTCAAAAATACTTCATAAATAACCAGAGTGGAGTAAAATTCAAGAATGAAGACCAAAACATAGATCCAATCAAAGATAGGAATCATAACAGACAATCTTGGACACAGAGAAGAAAACTTAATTTTTCTGTGAATAATGTCGATTTTGTGAATAGTGCCGTATACGTGAATAGTAACTCTGACACCAAAAGATAGAAATTTCACAAAAAACATCATCATGCTTCGTGAATAGTACTCGTGAATAGTAACTAGTAAATAGTAACTTATGAATAGTAACCCCGACATGAAAAAGTTCCAAATTTGATAAAAAGTTCAAACCAATATTTCAGCATAATGATATTGGAGAAATAATATCATTTATGAAGAAAATAATCTCCCTTACCTCACAAAGAATAGTACTTCTGACTGAAATACTGGATATAGTGCTAAAAGAACTTGCACCGTATAGCAACACTCAAAGTATAAAACTACTCACAAAATACGCTCGATATTATAGAGAGAGAAAGAGAGAGAAATCTTTAGTTTTTGGTGTGATTTTCAATTCTAACCTAAGCACCCTATTTATAGAAAAATGCTTAGAACACCAAAGCGAAAAATTTAATAAAATATTATTAAATTTATATAAATTTTGTTCGTACACCAAGAATCTGAATTCTGCATGCATTCAACACCAGTGGGGCCCACCAACAATATAAAAAACGTTTTTCTTAATAAAAATTATTAAAACTTCAAAAATCAATTATTCCGGAACTTCAATAATTCATAATAAATAACCCCTTTATCAGAAAATTCGAATCTCGCAACTTTTTATAGGAAATTCAATTCTCTACAACTTTGCAGAAGAAAGTTTTTCCAAATTCCAAACATAAATTGACCAAAAATCCACATACAGACGATTTTACAAAGGCTATAATCAAATTTCGGTCAAGAAATGGGGTCCACCGAACACACAAAACATGTTTAATCATTTAATGCAACAAAAATACTCTTCCTCCTCATATACTCATATATCACACATTCATTGTAAAAATATCATCATTATTATATTATAATAATATAATAAAATATTATTTTATCAGAAAAAATAAAATATCAATTTTCAACAACTGTCACTTTAAAAATTTTCTCCATCTATATCCACATAAAATGAATATTTTCCTCATCATATAAATCAATAATTAATTATTCATAAATAATATTACAGAATCACAATCATCGACAACCGTGCGCTTTCAGGAAAGAGGGGGCTTTCCAATAAGAATTTCTCCTTACTGGCGCGCAATTAGGTGACCAAACCTCTCATTAGACAGAACTTTCTAGACATTGTCAATAATGTTATCTAATAATATTATTAAGATAATATGAATTATTGCTTCGATAATGGAAAATACTGTGTAATGACAATTAAAACAACAGTAATATAAAATATCAACGCAGCAATTATTGAATCAATAAAATACTGAACAGTAATTATTGTAACAATTATTGAGTAGTGCCTTCTTACTTAAGAATCAATAATTGGTGCAATACCGTGTGCTACTGTGCAACAACGCTTATTACTGTGTTTTAACCACAAGGTATTCCAACAGTATTAACGATAACAACTACGCCGTTATTTGTAAACAACTTATACTTGTCATTTTCTTCATCCAATCCCTTTCCGTTATGGAACCCATAAAAGGCTGTGTCGTCGTATGAATATTCCCCGACAGGAAGAATATTCCACGACCAAACGAATATTCCCCGACAACAATGAGTATTTTATAACCACTTGCTTATTTAAAAAAAATTTCATATATCACCCTTAACTTTAAACTTCTATCAATTTAACCATTTACTGAATAGTAATTATAAGAAAAATTGAATACTTTTATTTCATAAAATTTGGGGTCTTACAAGATATATCAAAGTCTAGCTTCTCCGTAGTTAACTTCAAACATTGAACACAACTAGGTGAAATAAAAGAGTGAGTAGAACCGGTATCTTACACGGTATAGACTTCGCAAGAGTTTATGACTAACATACCCGTGATAATTTTATTCAGGTTCCTCGTCAAGAAAAAAAAAACGATCTCTCTTAAACTACCGGCTTTGGCTTGTCTAGGACATCCTTTGGTGCCTCCATCCTAGCTGAACTTGTCTTCAGTGAACGACAAAATCGGGCTAAGTGACCTTCTCTTCCACAATTATAGCATGCTTTGGACGACATCGCGCAGTTTGGACTAATGTGTCCCTCCCCTCCGCATTTGAAGCATATGATAGGTGGTCGTTCTCCTTCCTTAACAACGGGTGTTGGTGCTGACATCTTTCCATCATTGTTGAATCTCCTCTTCTTGAAATGTCCATTCTTATTATTTTGACCATGATTACCACCGAAGTGGTTACCATTTCTGGCATGTTGATTCCCTCCATGCTTATTGTCACCGCTTTGATGACTGTTATCACCGGCATTATCATTTTGCCAGCTGCTCTCTTTTGGTTGCATTGACTCGTTATCACGCTCCACTAACTGAGCCCTATTTACAACATCTGAATACAAACATAGTTTATGAGAAATAAGATATTGACGTATCTCCGGCTTCAAACCTTTTAAAAACATCCGCGTCATTCTCTCTTCATTATCAACCAAGTGGGACGCAAATCGGGACAACTCGTGAACATGGCTTCAGATCGCGATACGGTCATGTTGTTTTGCTCCAACTTGATAAATTCCACCTCCTTCATGTGACGAATGCTTTCGGAAAGTACTTGTCATTGAAACGACTCTTGGAACTTCTCCCAAGACATCTTGAGTCGGTCAGTCGAGTACGCTTTTACTGATTCCCACCAAAGATCCGCCTCTTCACGCAATATAAAGGTGGCAAAAGGAACCTTTTGCTCCTCGGAGAATCCCAAGACATCAAATATCTTGGTGATCTGCTTTAACCACGTCTCTGTCTTAAGTGGTTCTGGTTTTCCCAAAAACTCTGGTGGTCCCAGCTCCTTGAATTGCTTAGCGGTGACCAACCGTGGGTTGCCATTGTTTCCTCCTGCATTATGAACAGGAGTCGTCTTGGCCTGATGTTGTATGAATTCTAAAAAGCTCCTAAACGTACCGTCGTTCGTCATTTGGTCAGTGTTTTTTACAGGAGGATTATCGCCATCCTGTTGCACATTGTCCTGATTATTGATCTGTGGAGAATCAACAGTCTCATGTGCTCCATTGATATTCTCAACATTCTCGGATGTCATTTTCAGACACTGCCACAAAACAAAGGTTAATTGACATGTAACATATTATCCCTATATTCTGACCGACCAATTAAATACCAAATAAACTTAGGTAGGTCATACTAGCGAAGGAATTCCCCGTCTCTCCCCTCCTAGTTCTATTCTCACATCTTAGCTAGGGATTATATCCCTAAGCTTTGATCCCAACTGTGACGCCCCCAAAATAGGTATCCATCACCCATCTTGGGTCGCCAGATACATGGTACAGAATTCAAATACAATTTAATAATACAACTGTCGTGTACAATATGACAAAACATAAACTGTGAGTTTGAATACAAATATTATCTACTAGAGAGTATACAAACTCAAAAGGAGTCCTCATTACAATTATTATCACACTATTTCACAGAATAGTGAGGACTACAAATGTACCATCTAGGACCATCACTCCGTTCCCCGACTCGTCCCAGCTATATTCTCATTTCCTAAAGAGTACAGTGAAAGAAAGGGTGAGCTCAACTAGCCCATTAAAAAATTGTGACGCCCCCAAAATTAGGTATACATCACCCATCTTGGATCGTCAGATACATGGTACGAAATTCAAATACAACTTACTAACACAACTGTCATGTACAATACGACAAAACAAAATCGTGAGTTTGAATATAATTATTGTCTACTAAAGATTATACAAACTCAAAAGGAGTCCTCATTACAATTATTAACACACTATTTCACAGAATAGTGAGGACTACTAATGCTATCCTCTCGGACCGCCACTCTGCTTCCCCGACTAGTCCTCGCTATGTTTCTCATTTCAAGAGAACAATGAAAGAAAGGGTGAGCTCAACTAGCCCAGTAAGAAATATTATGACTAAGATAATGCATAATAAATTATCATTAGCCTTTAATAGTGTTAAACTGATAAAATATAACAATATCAAGTTTAACTGCAGCGGAACAAGCAATCCATTAAAAGAGTCAAGTAGAGAATAAAATCTACTATCTTTTATGATTTAAAAGGTTTTTCATGACTTTTATCGCTGGGACTCAGCTTAATAAATAATCCACATAATCGAATCACGTGTATTACTGTACTTTTACTACCGGGTAGTTCAACAGTTTTAACGGTAACACCTCCGCCGTTATTTTTATAAAGTATTTTTGTCATTTTCTCAATCCGACAATAATTCCGTTGTGGGGTCCACCAATGATTGTGCTGTCGTACGAATATTCCGCGACAAAAATAATATTCCCTGACCAAACGAATATTTTATAACAACTTGCTTACTTTGCAAAATTTATAAATATTACCCACAACTATAACATTATATCAAATTTACTCCATAATATTCAAAAATAATATTTATAGAAAATTCATCTTTATCTATAAAAGTTGGGGTCTTACAGAAATATTATAACTAAGATAATGCAGAATAAATTATCATTAGCCTTAAATAGTGTTAAACTGATACAATATAACAAACATCAAGTTTAACTACAGCGGAACAAGCAATCCATTAAAAGAGTCAAGTAGAGAATAAATCTACTATCTTTTATGATTTAGAAGGTTTTTCATCACTTTTATCGCTATGACTCAGCTTAATAAATAATCCACATCATCGAATCACCCCTGGACTACGACCAAGGATATTCTTTAGTATCACGACCACGAATTATCCATGCAATACGGCTAAAGATAATCATATTTTTATCAACGGTCCTGATCATGCCATAAAACAATTCATCTTTGCACTACGGCCAAAGAGAATCCATAGCCATAATCATACCAAAAACTGTCCATCAATGCACTACGGGCCAATGAGGACTTTTTCCACATCATTTGTAACATTACGGTCATGATTACACCGAATAATCCACAGTCATAATCATACCAAGTCCATCTATGCACTCTGGACCACAGATGACTTTCAACAAAATATAAGCATGAGGATGATGACAATGATATAAGAATTCAATAAAATAAGTTCAAAATTAATTTATCCGAGGAACTAATAACGTCGAAATTGTCAACATGATCTTCGCTTTGTAGAGTAAAATTCAAGAATGCTCGGAAGAATATTTCCATGAAAGATCTTTGGATGAAGCGCAAATATCAAGGATATTCCACTAATTTTATGGAGTATAGAAGTTAAAACTTTAACCAACTAAGTATAATAAAGAATGGAATAACAAAAGAAATCACCATGCATGCGATACTTCGCATAGATAGGTTATTCCAATAGAATAATAAATAACGGAACCGAAATCGAGCTTAATACGCATGCGAAGCGGGATATTCCAATGAATAATAAAGAATGGAATAACAACAGAAATCACCATGCATGCGGTGCTTGTGATGACAAAGTTATTCCAATGAGAATAATAAAAAGATTTTAACCAGTCCCAGGCGTAAAACGCATGACGAGGATATGCCAACAGAATAATAAAGATGGAACCAGGTCCAGCGTAAAAAGCACAGACAGGATATTCCAACAGAATAATAAAGAATGGAATAACAATAAAATTTCACCATGTATGTAAGACCCCAGCTTTTATAAATAAAGATGAATTTTTTTATAAATATTATTTTTGAATATTATGGAATAAATTTGATATAATGTTATAGTTGTGGGTAATATTTATAAATTTTGCAAAGTAAGCAAGTTGTTATAAAATATTCGTTTGGTGGGGAATATTCTTTTTGTCGGGGAATATTCGTGATGACTACTCAATCATTGGTGGACCCCATTAACGGAAGTATTGTCGTAGTTAGAAAAACGACAAAATTATTTTTCTATAAAAATAACGGCATAAGTGTTCTGCCATCAAAACTGCTTGAACTACCCTTGTAGTAAAAAAGTACGATGTCACAGGCGTAGTTGTATAGTACACGATATTGATTATTGATGCTTACGTGAGAAGTCACTTTCGGCTATGCTCAATTATTACTCTGATGAATTCTTTGCATCATATCTCTTATATTATTGATTCAATTATTGTCACAATGATCATCTTTTTAATATGTTATAGTATTAAATTATTAATTGAGACGACAAGTTATAAATGATTAATAATTATTGAAAGATTAAATATGTTTTGATTAAAAATAAAATGATTTGTGGTAATATTTATTCAATCCTTGATGTATATAAAGAGTCTGCATTATGAGACGTTTGTGGTAAGTTTGATTATTTTATGGGGGGGCATATGTCATCGCCTCAAGAGTCCCTTCATCAATAGTAATTACCTTTGTGAATAGTAATTACCTTCGTCGATAAGTATTTACCTTCGTCGATAGTATTTACCTTCGTCGATAGTAATTACCTTCTTCAATAAGTAATTACCTTCGTTAATAGTATTTACCTTCGTCGATAGTAAATTACCTTTGTGAATAGTAATTACCTTCGTCAATAGTATTTACCTTCGCCAATATAGTAATTACCTTTGTGAATAGTAATTACCTTTGTGAATAGTAATTACCTTCGTCGATAGTATTTACCTTCCGTCAATAGTAATTACCTTCTTCAATAGTAATTACCTTCAAGTCAATAGTAATTATCTTCGTCAATTGTAATTACCCTTCCATGAAATAGTAGTTGTCTCTTCAATATTACCAAGAGTCATTTTGACCCTTCGTTAAGACCAAGAGCCACCCTCGGTTTTTCTATAAATAGAAAGCTCATTCCTTCATTATTTCTTACTTAATTCAATTGAAATTCCAGAGAGAGAAACTATAGAGAGAAAGAAGAAAAGTATTTTGCTACTTCACTTTTCCAATATTCACTCTTCTAAGGTAGGGAATATTATTTGTTGTCTTTGGTAAGGGGTTATTTTTTATTCATGAAGAGAACTTACATTATTCCATTCTTCATTATTACATTGGAATAACTTTGTAAAAGTGGCATACCCTATACATGACACTGTATATCTGGAATACCTATACTTGGTGAAATCCTTATATTATTCCATTCTTATTTATTCTGTTGGAATAACTCAGTATATCTGAATCCCCTATACTTGGTGACATTCTTCTATTATTTTATTATTCCTTTGGAACATCCTATTCAGTGCTTTAAGCGGGACTGGTTCCGTCTTTTATTATTATTCTGTCTTTATTATTCTATTAGAATATCACATGCATGTGTTTTACACCGACACGGTTCCGCTCTTTATTATTACATCTTTATTATTCTATTGAATATCCTGGCTGCAGGTGTTTTACAGGACACAGTTCCGCTTTTATTATTCTCAGATTTATTATTACATTGGAATAACTTTGTCTATCTGATACCGCATGCATGGTGATTTCTTTTGTTATTTCATTCGCTATTATACTCAGTTGGTTAAAATTTTGACTTTTATACTCCATGAATTTAGTGGAATATCCTTGATATTTAAAGCTTCATCCGATATATTTTCATGAAAATATTTTCTCGAGCATTCTTGAATTTTACTCTCAAAGCAAAGATATCATGTTGACAATTTGGGCGTTATTAGTTCTGAAATAAATTAATTCGTGAACTTGTTTTATTGAATTATTATGTCATTGTCATCATCCTCATGTTATATTATGTTATCTTTGGCTTACGTGCATAGATGAACTTAGTATGATTATGACCGAGGATCATTCGGTATAATCATGGCTTGATTTAAATGATGTGACAAAAGTCCTCGATGGTCCAGTAATGCGATGATGGATAGTTTTGGTATGATTATAACCGGGGTGATTCTATATAGTCATGACCATTGATAATTTGATGAAGATCCTTGGCCAGTAGTGCGGGGATGATTAGATATTGTGGTTTATTCATTAAACTAAGTCTTAGTGATAAAAATTGAAGAAAACCTTTTAAAACCTAAATGATAGTAGACTTTATTTTCTACTTGACTCTTTTAATAGATTGCATATTCTGCTGCAGTTAAACTGGTTGTCTATTGTATTTTATCAGTTTAACATTGTTGAAGACTATTGATAATTTATTCTGCATTATTTTAGTTATAATATTTCTTACTGGGCTAGTTGAGCTCACCCTTTCTTTCACTGTTCTCTTCAGGAAATGAGAATATAGCTTGGACGAGTCGGGGAAAAGAGTGATGGTCCCGAAGATAGCATTAGTAGTCCTCACTATTCTGTTAAATAGTGTGACAATAAATGTAATGAGGACTCTTTGAGTATGGATATTGTCTAAATGACAATATTCCTATTAGAACTCTCAGTTTATGTATTGTCGTATGTTACACGACAGATGTATAATTAAGTTTGTATTTGTATTTTGTACCATGTATCTGGCGACTCAGAATGGGTGATGAATACCTAATTTTGGGGGCGTCACAGTTGGTATCAGAGCTTAGGGATATGATCCCTGGCTAAGATGCGAGATAAGAACTAGGAGGGGAGAGACGGGGAATTCCTTCGCTAGTATGACCTACCTAAGTTTATTTGTTATTTAATTGGTCGGTCAGAGTATAGGGATAATATTTGATATATTAATTAACCCTTGTATTGTGGCAGTGTTTGGAAATGGCAGCTGAAAATATTCAAAATGGAGTGAATGTGACCGTTGTGACACCTTTAATCACTAATCAGGTTAATGCAGTGTCAGACGAGGAACAAATTAGAGATATCCACGTAGTGAATGAAGAACTAATTGTTTACTTTTGAGCTAGCCTGCAGAGGTAGCAAAGAGAGTGAGGAAGAAGAGGAAGAAGGGGAAGAAGAGGAACTTTGAGGATAATTGGTTAGAAGAAGTTTATGATCAAAACTAAGAATTACAAAATCGTGTTCGTGAGCTAGAAGAAACGAGGTTGAAGAACGGCAAGCGGTCGTGGAACAAAGGGATACAACAATTCAAAATTTGGTTACCCGATATGATGCTCGAACAAAATCACGCTTTTCATGGGGTGTAAGATATTAAAGTTGGAATCGAGAATTTAAAAATCAAAGATCAGTTGAAAGAAGAAACAAGCTGAGCGAAGGAGAATAGAGCGATGCATGGGTAAAAAGGCACTGCACGCGTTGATAGTGTAGAAAAAGACGTCCGATCTAATAAAGCCAAAATAGATGAAATGGACTTTGCTTTTTGGACAGCAATTGGGAGAACCCAACATCGAATTTGGAATTACCCTGTGCATAGCGGTCGGCCCCCGAATTCGATATGGATCGAGAGAATAATGATTCATATCATGGATCGAGGAATGTGAAGAAGCACTTAAGGGTGGAATGTACCCTATAGTAAAGTCAAACTCGGTAATTTAAGCGAGAGCGTTTGTCGAGAAACCCGAACGAAGTTATTACGGGTAAATTAATTATAAATTATTACGAAGTCTATACTTTATTCAATACAAGTTCTACCCACTCTTTTATTCTACCTAGTTGTGTTCAATGTTTAAATTTGACTCAAAAAAAATTAGACTTTGATTTATCTATTGAAACTTCGTTGGGAGAAACCTTCGTTACCTCCACTTTGCTTTATTAATCTTGTTGTTTCAAATAAACACTTTAACGATCTTATCTCTTTGAAAATACTTGCCTTTGAGGTAATTTTTTGAAAACGATTGATTAACTACTCATTATTCTTTTTGTAAGGTTGTTAGCTTTCATATTCCTAACCAACTTGTTATACGAATTCAAAGTAACCAAACCCTAAAGTTAATCGTTTGTTATATCAAGCCATAAGTAAAGAGCCCCGATCCTTTCGTTGTTGACTTCCTTGTGTGGAATGCAAAGCGAGGACTTTACGTAGGCGACGTCGTGAATGACGATGACAAGTTGATAGGTATCATTGTGAGGTGCTATCTAGGTTAAAAGATAGAAGTCACAGTTGGTATCAATGTAACGTACTATCCAAGTCTTGGATAAAAGTAGCAGTTTTGAATGATATTTCTATCATTAATAAATTTCTTGATGTATTCTTGAAGATTTCTAGCCTACCCTAGAGCGTGAAATTGAATTTTGTATTGACCCCAAAGATAAAAACCCATTTCTTAAACCCTCAAATATTTCTTCAACTAAAAGGATCTATTTACGAGGATTATGATGAAAGTCATAATAAAAGCATTGGACTAATGAAAATCATGGGTATATGAAGTATTAGTAAGTGTTATGATGAGTTATGTGGTTATTATGTGAAAACATGAAAGTTTCTTAGAAATCACAAAGGGTTGAAAAATCGAGATTTTGGTAAAACGTAACATGAAATTCAATTGACCATATCTCCTATTATATTTTGAATTTTTGAGTGTGGTCAAGTCCTAGAGTTAGATCTATGAGTTTTGTAGCTTATCCAAGTGGAATCACTTTGGAAAAGGTGTTGTAGATTTTGTGTGGACCGAATTTAGGAAAAGAGTCCAAAGCTGCAAATTACAAAAAAACGCGCTACGCCCAGAAACTTTAAGGGGCTGTTTCGGCCACTAAATTTATGTGAAAAATTCTGGCCTTTTGGGACATGAAAATATATGTTATAAAGTACCTACTGTCCAAAAATGAGCTCATTCTCGACTTAAAATGAACAAGTTATGACCATTTCAATATTTAGGTTTTTTTTGAAAAAATGCTATAACTGGAGTTCTATAACTCAAATGACCATGAAATTTAAATCGGAGGCTCACATTAACATGTGTAAGGTCCTGCCAAGATTTGGGAATTTTGGAGTTAAACTTGAGGTAGCTAATTTCTTAAGGAATTAATTAGCAATTGATTTTTGAAAAATAGTAAATGAATTTTAAAATTCCGAGAAAAATATATTTTATTATGGGACTATATTATGCTAAATCCCAGAAAAAAAAATATTTTTGGGACTGATTTGGCATTTTCATGAAAATAGTTTGGTTACAAACATATGAGTTAAATATGTTATGTGAAGTAACAAAGTTGAAAATAGGATTTTATGGCTAGAGAATCCTATATAGAATATATGCATTTTTTTTTGATGAGGATTTGATAATTGGTGATGATATCTTATGAGTATGGCATTTTGAATGATTAAATGCATTATATGGTAAAAGCGTAAACAATTGAGATTAATTGTTTATAAATTTAAGAAGTGATTAAAATATTGTTATAATATTAATGATATTAGATTATGAGATTATTAAGTGATTGATAACATGGGGATATTCTTGAATCTGGATAAATTATATTATAAATGTTTAATATTTATCCTTTATCTCATTTGATTGATTCTTTATATCATTATCCTCATGCTTATATTGTGTTGAAAGTCATCTACGTGGCTTACGTGAATAGATGGACTTGGTATGATTATGACCGAGGATTGTTCGGTATAATCATAACCGCAATTGAAAAAACACGATTATCTTTGGTAGTAGTGCATGGATAATTTGTGGTCGTGATACTAATGAAAACACGATTATCTTTGGTAGTAGTGCATGGATAATTTGTGGTCGTGATATTAATGAATACACGATTATCTTTGGTAGTAGTGCATTGATAATTCGTGGTCGTGATACTAATGAATATCCTTGGCTTTAGTGCGGGATGATTCGATGATATGGATTAATTATTGAAATGAGACTCAAAGAATGAAATATTAATTCATGGATGTGGTAAAAGTCATCTTTGGTAGTAGTGCATTGATAGACTTTGGTATGATTATGACCGGGGATTATTCGGTATAATCATGACCAGTAATTGAAAACACGAATATCCTTGGCGATGAGTGCGTGGATAATTAGGTGGTCGTGATACTATTAAGTCAAGTCTCAAAGATTATTGGTTTTATGATTTGTATATCTTTGGCCCTGTAGTGCAAAGATGAATTGTTAATGAATATCTTTGGTAGGATTGCCAAGATGAATTTAATATTTTAACGATAAAGGTATTCAAGGTATCCTCACCTCTTTATCATATCAGTATCGTACTTAAATTTCGAGGGCGAAATTTCATAAGAAGGGAGATTGTAAGACCCCAGCTTTTATAAATAAAGATGAATTTTTTTATAAATATTATTTTTGAATATTATGGAATAAATTTGATATAATGTTATAGTTGTGGGTAATATTTATAAATTTTGCAAAGTAAGCAAGTTATAAAATATTCGTTTGGTCGGGGAATATTCTTTTTGTCGGGAAATATTCGTACGACGACTCAATAATTGGTGGACCTTACAACGAAAGTATTGTCGTAGTTAGAAAACGACAAAATTATTTTTCTATAAAAATTACGGCAGAAGTGTTACCGTCAAAACTGTTAAACTAACTTAGGTAATAAAAATACGATGTCTGGCGTAGTTGTATAGTAGCACTTACGATATTGATTATTGATGCTTACGTGAGAAGTCACTCACTATGCTCAATTATTGCTACGATAATTCTTTGCATCATATCTCTTATATTATTGATTCAATTATTGTCACAAAGATCATCATCATATAATATGTTATAGTATTAAATTATTAATTGAGACGACAAGTTATAAATGATTAATAATTGTTGAAAGATTAAATATGTGTTGATTAAAATAAAATGATTTGTGGTAATATTTATTCAATCCTTGATGTATATAAAGAGTCTATTATGAGACGTTTGTGGTAAGTTTGATTATTTTATGGGGGCCCATATGTCATCATCTAAGAGTCCTTCAATCAATAATAATTACCTTTGTGAATAGTAATTATCTTTGTGAATAGTAATTACCTTCGTCGATAGTAGTATTTACCTTCAATCAATAGTAATTACCTTCTTCAATAGTAATTACCTTCATCAATAGTATTTACCTTCAATCAATAGTAATTACCTTTGTGAATAGTAATTACCTTTGTGAATAGTAATTACCTTCGTCAATAGTATTTACCTTCGTCGATAGTAATTACCTTTGTGAATAGTAATTACCTTTGTGAATAGTAATTACCTTCGTCGATAGTATTTACCTTCGTCAATAGTAATTACCTTCAATCAATAGTAATTACCTTCTTCAATAGTAATTACCTTCGTTAATAGTAATTACCTTCGTCAATAGTAATTACCCTTCAAATAGTAGTTGTCTCTTGATATTACCAAGAGTCATTTTGACCCTTCGTTAAGACCAAGAGCCACCCTCGGTTTTTCATAAATAGAAAGCTCATTCCTTCATTATTTCTTACAAATTCAATGAAACTCTAGAGAGAAACTATAGAGAAAAGAAGAAAAGTATTTTGCTACTTCACTTTTCCAATATTCAGACTCTTCTAAGGTAGGGAATATTATTTATTGTACTAAATAAGGGTGTTATTTTTTTTATTCATGAAGAGAACTCACATATTCCATTCTTTATTATTACATTGAATAACTTTGTAAAAGTGGCATACCCTATACATGACCAGTATATGCTGAATACCCTATACTTGGTGAAATCCTTATATTATTCCATTCTTATTTATTCATTGGAATAACTCAGATATGCTAAATCCCCTATACTTGGTGACATTCTTCTATTATTTTATTATTCCGTTGGAACATCCTTGCTCATGCTTTACGTGGGACACAGTTCCGCTCTTTATTATTACATTTTATTATTCTATTGAATATCTTTCTCATGTTTTACACCTAACCGGTTCCGTCTTTTTATTATTCTGCCTTTTATTATTCTATTGGAATATCCCATCGGTTGTGTTTTACACCGGACCGGTTCCGCTTTTTATTATTTTGTATTTATTATTCTCGTTAGAATAACTTTATCATCTTGCCAAGTACTTAGCATGCATGGTGATTTCTTTTGTTATTTCATTCGCTATTATACTCGGTTGGTTAAAATTTTGACTTTTATACTCCATGAATTTAGTGGAATATCCTTGATATTTAAGCGCTTCATCCAAAGATATTTTCATGAAAATATTTTCTCGAGCATTCTTGAATTTTACTCTACAAAGCGATATCATGTTGACAATTTGGGCGTTATTAGTTCTGAATAAATTAATTCGTGAACTTGTTTTATTGAATTATTATGTCATTGTCATCATCCTCATGTTATATTATGTTATCTTTGGCTTACGTGCATAGATGAACTTAGTATGATTATGACCAGGGATCATTCGGTATAATCATGACTTGATATAAATGATGTGACAAAAGTCCTCAGTGGCACATGTAATGCGTTGATGAATAGTTTTTGGTATGATTATGACCAGGGGTGATTCGGTATAGTCATGACCATTGATAATTTGATGAAAATCCTTGACCGTGGTACAGGGATGATTAGATATTGTGGTTTATTCATTAAATTGAGTCTTAGTGATAAAAATTGATGAAAACCTTTTAAAACCTAAAAGATAGTAGACTTTATTTTCTACTTGACTCTTTTAATGGATTGCATATTCCGCTGCAGTTAAACTGGTTGTCTATTGTATTTTATCAGTTTAACATTGTTGAAGACTATTGATAATTTATTCTGCATTATCTTAGTTATAATATTTTTTCTTCGGGCTAGTTGAGCTCACCCTTTCTTTCACCGTTTTCTCTTGAAATGAGAATATAAATTTGGGACGAGTCGGGGAAAAGAGTGATGGTCCCAAGATAGCATTAGTAGTCCTCACTATTACTCATTAAATAGTGTGACAATAAATGTAATGAGGACTCTTTGAGTATGGATATTGTCTAAATGACAATATTCCTATTAGAACTCTCGGTTTATGTATTGTCAGTATGTTACACGACAGATGTATAATTAAGTTTGTATTTGTATTTTGTACCATGTATCCGCAACTCGAATGGGTGATGAATACCTAATTTTGGGGTGTCACAATGTATGCAAGATTGCAATAGACAAAGTTATTCCAATGTAATAATAAATAATGGAATAATGTAAGAATTTCACCAAGTATAGGGTAGACCGCGTATACAGGTTATTCCAACATAATAATAAAGAATGGAATAACAGAAGTTCACTTCATGAATACAAAAGAAATAATACCCCTTACGAGTACAACAAATAATATCCCCTACCTTAGAAAGAAGAGTAGTGTATATAGAAGTAGTGAAATAGCAGAAACACTTTTCTTCTTTCTCACTATAGTTTCTCTCTCAGTAGTTTCAAAGAATTGTAAGAAATAATGAATGAATGAGCTTCTATTTATAGAAAAATGGATCCAAGATAAGAACTAACTCATGAATCGGTCCAGATTGATTTACTTTAACTGACGGTCCATATTTAAAGCAAAATCTTTTAAATAAAATATAATATATTCTATTTATAATCTAATAAAATGAATAACTTTATAAAAGATTTTACTATACAAACACTATGCAGCACTATGCAAATACTATGCATAATAAAATATAATATATTCTAATTATTGTCTAATAAAATAGATAACTTTATAAAAGTATTCATTTTATATAAAAAGATTTTACTATGCAAAACACTATGCAACACTACTATATAATAGAATATAATATATTCTATTTATAGAATAACTTTATATAAGTATTCTGCTTTTATTACATTAATAATACCAATAAAACAAAAAACGAGTGACTTATCACGTAAGCATCAATAATCAATACCGGTATGCGACTATGCAACCACGCCAGACATCTTGATTTCTTTAACATTGGATGTTTCAACAGTTAACGGTAAAACTTCCGCCGTTATTTTCATAAAAATATTTTTATCGTTTTCTCATTCCGACAATAATTCTGTTGTGGGGTCCACCAATGATTGTACCATCGTACGGATATTCCCCGATAAAAATAATATTCTCCGACCAATCGAATATTATACAACAACTTGCACACTTTGCAAAATTTAAAAATATTACCCACAACTATAACATTATATCAAATCCACACCATAATATTCAAAAAATTATTTCGAGAAAATTAAATCTTTATTCATAAAATCTGGGGTCTCACATTAACCTTACACACATAACATACATATTTATAACACCTGAAAAATAATAATATTCTCTTTCCTTGATCAAACTCCAAAATTAGGGTTTGGATTCCATATCTGATTTATTCTTCCATATTTAACCTTAATAATTAAGGTAAAATAATTAACTTAATAATCATGTATAAAATTCATTTAATAAAATAATTATTATAATTATTCTAAAAATCATTTCATATATTATTTAAATAATATATAATTATATTTTCATGGAAAATAATTAATAAAAACATTTCTATTATAAAATTAATTATTATAAGAATATAATTTAATATAATAATAATTAAATTAATTACACCTTATCTTGTACAAATCCTCATCCTTAAAATAATAATAATAATAATAAAATTATACATAAAAATTTTTGATTTAATTATAAAGAAAATATCGGGTTGTTACAAACAAAATGTTTATATGTAGGTAACAAATCACAAAGGTATGATTATATTGTTTACTTGTTATATGTGATTTTGTTATAACCTTGCTCCAATGTCATTCTTTGTGCTTAATTTTTTCAATTTGAAAATGGGGTGAGATAACTAATTATATGAATTATTTTTTGTTGATGAGAAAGGGGGAGAGATATAACTTGATGATTTATTTATAATGACAAAGGGGGAGAGATATTTGGGTATATTTGAATTATTATTGAGATGTTATATTGTCTTGGAATATGCAATGATAAAGTCATTTTATTTTGCTCTTTGATATGCATAATTTAGGGGGAGTCATATACTTAGGGGGGTCATGTTGATTAAAGTGGTGCATAAATTGTCATCATCAAAAAGGGGGAGAATGTTAGTTTTTGATTTTATGATGTTTTGAATGATGACTAATTTCATTATATTAGACGTGTGCATGGTTCATGGTTTGTTATAATATTATTAATATGCATGGGTTATGGTTATTACATGAATACTTGTTACTGATTTCCTTCAGTTGGTAAGTTGGATTGGTTTAAAATCATTGAAGTTTATTAAGGAAGGTTGGTATTCTAAGAAATTTGTTTTGGTTTTAAAATGTCCATCTATTAAGGAAACATGTATTAACAGATCTTTAACAAATCCTTGAGAAATTTGTTTTGGTTTTAAAATGTTTATCTATTAAGGAAACATGTATTAACAGATCTTTAACAAATCCTATCAATCTCCTTTAATCAAGTTTGGATATGTTATCTGTTAGTTTGGGATATGATATCTATTTGTTACATGTTGAATATCATGTTGGACTTATTTATTTGTTTCTTGTTAGATATTATATCTGACTTCTTTGTTTCCCTATTTGTTATGGAAATCTTATACGCATAAATTTAGGGGGAGCATATATTTAGGGGGAGCATATAAACGGGATAATATTTTGTCATCATCAAAAAGGGGGAGAATGTTGGTATTTATTATTTTAATGATGTCAAATATTATGAATTTATGATTAATTGTTTTTTCCAGCTGGCCCAAATTTAGTCTACTGAATATGTGAGTTGAACTAAATTTATTTAAGGATATAGAATTGGTGGGACCCACAACAGTTAGTGGTACTTTGTATTCTATTTTAATAAGGAACAACAAAGTTGTTGCTGGTGCGCTGACTAGTTCCACCAACTTCTTTATAGCGTCTGATGTTTTTCCTTTAGCAAGAGTTTCCAAGTATTTCCCCAGCAGTACAAATGTTATCTATTGGTATTTATTATTTTAATGATGTCAAATATTATGGAGGAAGACTTGTCGTGGTTCGTGATGGATCGTAGGACGACATGTCGTATTATGGAGGAAGAGCGCAAGGAAGCCTCTCGACGTCTTAATATGCATAGATAAGAAGAATAAGAGTGATAATAATATGTGGTTATTATGTGAATAAATAAAGTTTTAAATCCCTTATTTTGAGATGAATAAAGGGGTAGTATAAGTATGTAATCCTGAAACTTGTTTAGTTCAGGAAAATGGATGTTAATAGCAGATATGCTATCTTTTATATGTTTTAAAATATTATGAATGAATAAAATATCAAAGTTATTTGAAATGTTATGTGTTATAGATTTAATCTTAGAATGTTTAAAGTTAAACTTTAAAACATTCAGGGAGTTGAATAAATGAACTAATAAGCATATATTTTAACAGAAAATGCCTCCTAGAAGAAGACAACCACGTCAACAACCACCTCCTGAGGGTTCTACTAACAATAACAACGAGGCCAATGCTAACCCAGTTCAGCAGTTGGTGACTTTGTTGACGGGAGCACTTGCGAATCAACCGCAAGCTCAAGTTGCGACCTTAAAGGAATTCAAAGCGGTTGGACCGCTAGAATTTCAAGGGTATAAGAATTTAGTGGAAGGCCTAACCTGGATCATTGAAATGGAGAAGGTGTTTGATGGTGCTAGAGTTAACGAAGATCAGAAGACTGCATTCGCGACATTCATGCTGAAGTCCGAAGCTAGCTACTGGTGGCAAATAAATAAGGTTCGTGGGGGACAAGGAGTGATAATGTGGGATAGATTTAAGGAGATGTTTTTTGAAATGTACTTTCCAAATGAGTTCTCGGAATCACTTGGAGGTGCATTTTTGAGTTGAAGCAAGGAACCATGATTTGCGCGAATATCTCATGAAGTTTAATGAGTTGGCAAGGTTTGCCACTTATCAAGTCAATACGGATGAGCGTAAGGCGAGAAGGTTCGAACAAGGATTGAAACCCTGGTTGTATAACGAGATTTCAATGTTCCAGTTAATTACATTTGCGGCTGTACTGGAAAAGGCAATTATCGCAGAAGGTGGAAGCGATGCCTTGACCAAGTACAATTAAGAACAAAAGAAGAAGAAGAATGAGAGTGAGAATATGGCTGGTGGAAGTAACAATCAGAAGAGGAAGTAGAACGAGAATTCGACTACAGGAAGACAGCAAGGAAGTCAGCAGAAGAAAAAGTTTGATGCTTGTGCTACCTGTGGAAAGAACCATACTAGGGTATGTTTGAAGCAAACGCGGGTGTGTTTCAACTATAGTCAGGAGGGACACATTTCACCGAACTGTTTTAGCCCAAAGAAAGGAGCATGTTTTACCTGCGGTTCGAAGGATCACATGGCTCGTGATTGTCCTAAAAAGCCAGCGGGGAGTGAAAGTGGAGGAAAGGGAAACAACAACGGGGGTGGTGCATTGACTATCATTTGACCCAAGACACAGTCAATGAGCCTACTCATGAGAACTTTCAATATGACCGTGCAGGAGGCTGTTCAGTCTAAGGATGTGGTGTCAAGTATCATTCCGATTAATGGTATTAATGCTTATGTACTGTTTGATTCGGGTGCTACTTGTTCATTTATATCCGATGAATTTGCTCAAAACTTAGATTCGCCTCAGGAAGAATTAGATTATCCTTTAAGCATAGAGATTGCAAATAGGGAAGTGATTCCTGTTAAATTCATATATAAGAATTGTAGAGTTGTTATAAAGGGTCGAGAGATGATGGTAGACTTGATACCAATTTGACTGGGTGAGTTTGATGTTATCTTGCGAAATGGATTGGGTATTCAATCACGGAGCAGTAATTGATTGCCAAAGAAAATGTGTTAACCTTATGACTCCGTCAAAGGTTGTGTTTTATGGCAGTAAGTCACCTCGATAAACAAGTTGTTTGACGGTGATGCAAGCCAATAAGTTGTTAAAATAAGGATGTGTAGGATACTTAGCCTACATAGTTGATACACAAAAGAAAAGTGCGAAGTTAGAAGAGATAGCGAAGTTAGAAGAGATACCGATCATAAGAGATTTTGCAGACGTATTTCCAGAAGATTTGCCGGGTCTTCTGCCAGATCGACAAATCGAGTTCGTGATTGATTTTGTACCAGGAATGGGCCCGATATCTACGGCACCATACAGAATGGCCCCGATAGAGATGAAAGAGTTGATGGTTCAATTGCAAGAATTGCTCGACAAGAAGTATATCCAGCCGAGCATATCGCCATGGGGAGCGCCAGTGTTATTTGTTAAGAAGAAAGATGGATTGATGCGGCTTTGCATTGATTATATAGAATTCAATAAGGTCACAATTAAAAATAAGTATCCGTTATCGAGAATCGATGACTTGTTTGATCAACTGAAGGGCGCGAGGTATTTTTCAAAGATAGACTTGAGGAGTGGTTATCATCAGCTGAAGGTGAGTGTTTATCATCAGCTGAAGGTAAGGCCAGAAGACGTACCGAATATAGCATTCAGAACTCGATATGGTCATTACGAGTTTCTGGATATGTCATTTGGTTTAACCAATGCACCTACAGCGTTCATGGATTTGATGAACAAGGTGTTTAAACCATTCTTAGATAAACTTGTGGTGGTGTTTATTGATGATATCCGATTGTATTCAAAGACCAAGGAGGAACATGTAGAAACCTTAAGAGTGGCGTTGGAGACATTGAGAAAAGAGAAGTTGTACGCAAAATTTTCAAAATGTTAGTTTTGGTTGGAACTTGTACAGTTTCTCGGGCACGTTATTGATAAAGACGGAATTTCGGTAGATCCATCAAAAGTTGAAGCTGTAGTAAACTTGGATCAGCCGAAGACACCGTCAGAGATAAGGAGTTTCTTAGGATTGGCAGGTTACTATAGGCGTTTTATTCATGATTTTTCCAAGATCGCGACCCCGTTGACGAATTTAACCAGGAAGGTAGTTAAGTTTGTTTGGACGGAGAAGTGTGAGGAAAGTTTTCACGAATTAAAGAAGAGGTTCAGTACGGCACCTGTGTTGTCATTGCCTGATGATACAGGGAATTTTGTGTTGTATAGTGACACATCCTATAAAGGACTAGGCTGTGTGCTTATGCAGAACGGCAGAGTTATTGAGTATGCATCACGTTAATTAAAAGATTATGAAAAATGGTATCCGACTCATGACTTAGAGTTGGTTGCGGTGGTGTTTTCCCTGAAGATTTGGAGACATTATCTTTATGGAGAAAGGTGTGAGATATATATTGACCATAAAAGTTTGAAGTATATCTTTACACAAAAAGATTTGAATATGAGGCAAAGAAGATGGTTGGAGCTGATCAAGGACTATGACTGGGAGATTTTCTATCATCCTGGAAAGGCGAATGTTGTTGCTGATGCTTTAAGTAGAAAGGGATGGGAGAAGTTAATGATGTTGACAGCTCAGGAGAAGTTAGTGTCAGAAATGGCTAAAATGGAATTGGAAATTAAATATTCGGCAGAGTCCGATGAAAAGTTATTTCAGATAGGAAACAATTCAACGTTGGTAGATAAAGTGAAGAATGCACAACTTCAGGATGAAGACTGCGAAAAGATAAAACAGAAAGTATTTGACGGGGAGGAAAACAAATTCTAAATCGATTCAGAAGGGTTACTTCGATTCGAAGGGAGAATTTGGGTTCCACCAATACTGGAAGTTAAAGAGGAAATTCTGAGTGAAGCTCACAACTCAAGATATTCGATTCACCCTAGAAGTACGAAAATGTACCAAGATCTTAGACATCATTTTTGGTGGCCGAATATGAAAAAGGATGTGGCTGAGTGTGTGGCGAAATGCTTAACGTGTCAGAAAGTTAAAGCTGAACACCAAAGGCCAAGCGGATTATTGCAAACATTGGAGATACCGGAATGGAAGTGGGAGCATATCACAATAGATTTTGCGGTAGGCCTTCCAACGACTCAACAAGGTTATGACATCGTTTGGGTGATTGTTGATCGATTGACAAAGTCAGCACACTTCTTACCAATCAAGATTAGATTTAACCTAGATCAATTGGCAAAACTTTACGTGAAGGAGATTGTTTCAAGAAATGGTGTACCTGTGTCCATTGTATCAGATAGAGATCCACGTTTCACATCAAATTTCTGGAAACAATTACAAGAATGCTTGGTGTTGGGAGAGTGCATATTTTGATTTGATGTTTGAAAGTAAATGCTCATGATTATATGTAAAGTCCTTCGAGAAATATATATACAAGGACTTAGTGATAGATCAAATTTGTTAGGTTGATCTACATCTTAAAGTGTAATAGATAGGCTTCAACAAGAATCGTAGTCTATTAAGCTGATAAAGATTATAGAAGCCAAGGCAGAAATGTAGAGCTTAGAGGATCGTAGTGTGCCTGCCTTGAAGGACCTCTTCAGAAATCATAGAGTGGTCCCAACATTTGCCGAGCCAACTCAGAGATCCTAGTGTACAAGTCTTTAGGAGAAATCATAGTGCTCTTATTTGATAGCATCAAACCAAGCACTAAGGTGATAAGACACCACGATCTTGATCATAGAGTATTATCTGTCTTGTGTCAGAAGCATCGAGCCCTACCTTTTGTTTGGAGACAAATTCCAACAAATGTGGAATGGGTTTTAAACGTTGAAGTCCTCACCAGTCCCAATGGCACAAAAGATATCCTTAGTATACAACAAAAGGAATGTATTCAAGAAGCTAAGGAAAGGACCATAGGACAGAGGAAAACACCTTTTCAGGTGTTAGGTGAGAAAGCAGTTTGCTGTATCAGTGGGCCAGAATGCAATTAAGAAGGTGTGCAAAAAAGTCTCCATCAAAGTTCAAAAATGTCAAACGCATTTAATGCTTCATCAAATGGCTTCAACGGATAGATTTCAAAGATCACATATATGCAGAACATATACACATGAGAAAAAGAAGCAAGCATTGAACAAAACAAACAATAACACTCAACGCTCAACTCTACGATCTGAGAAAAAGAGAAAGCTTGCTCAGCTACTCAATTCTTTTGAACAAGTGTGTTAGTTCCTAGTAGGCACAATAGATCTAGAATGGGGGGGTTGAATAGATCCTTTTTCGTTTCAAATACTTTTCTCTTTTATTTTGTATTGCTATTAAATTAGTATATGATAAACAAAAGAATCTTTTCAAGCACAGCAGAATAAGTAAAAGATCCCCTTCATTGATATATTCATAATCATACATACATTGTTCGTAGAGTTAATTCGGTTGTAAATAGTTAGAACATACATAGCAGTTATAGTACATAATGTAAATGACACAAGGGGTTTTAAGTGGTTCAGAGACTCAAGCTCCTAATCCACTCTTTTGTTTTCAACTAGCAGGATTTCCACTAAGGAAGGGCAGCACCCTGAATCACTAAGATTCCTTCAAGGCCAACAGCCTTAGGACTTCAGTTCACTAAGAACTCTTCAAGGCCAACAACCTTGGAACTCCTCTAGTTCCCTAGGAACTCTTCAAGCCCAGCAGGCTTGGAACTTCATTTAGTCCCTCCGGACAAGGACCCTGGCTTCTGTTAAGTTGTTTGTTTATTTGTTGGAGTTGGTGCTGAGCTGCTAAGATGTCTTCATGCTCTGAACATCTTTTATACTTAGCAGCTTTGCGTGATCACCCTTGAAGTGCAGTTGAGTGTTGCATGATGCTCAGCTTCTTCAGTTACTCAACCACTTCAGATGATCCCTTGATGACTGCCTTGAAGATCGTTCCTCTTGATACATGATGGCAACATGATGACGTTTATGATCTCCCTTCTTGATACTTGATGTCTTCTCATGATGGACTTGCTAAGATGACTGTGAGCTCTTCTCTATGGTACTTAGAGTCTTCCCATGATAGACACCAAGATGACATGATGCTCTTCTTTCTCTCGGCAGTTCAGAACACTCTTCATGTAGTAGAACTCTCACTTTTACATTGTAGAACTCTCACTTCTACTTCTTTCTTTGTATGACTCTAAGTTTTCTTAGTGGATCATAGAGTGAGCCGTCGAACTCACTATCTTACATGGTTTAGAACAGTCCCCCGTTACTCCAAACTCGGCAACTCCAACAACCTTCGATCTTTGAAGCTCGAGCAGATTTATAATCCTTCCCAATCCTTTCGTTGTAAAGTAGCCGTTGAAAGCTATTCAAATGTCTTCACAGATCTTGAGTTGACAGAGGTACACTGCTGATGTGACAAGTCATACTTTCTCTGACATTGCAGTCTACTATTTCACCTACCCATCAGAGATGTCACTTTAATGTCTTGGGCAGGTCGAAGACTTTATTTCCTCCTTCTGATTTTTCGATCAAAGGTTGTCCTTTTGCATCGATGCTCTCAATAAGCTCTTGTCCGAATATTACCCTTCAGATTGAACCGTTGCCAATGCTTTAGTCTTCAGCTATTCGAACTCTACGATTCTGATGCATGTCTTCGAGGACCTGATCGTAGTGTCATATTGACTGGTAGAGACAACACTACGATCTCAAAGAGTGTTGATAGGATCTTCAATGTGGAACACCTCTTCCTTCTCTTGTGCAGTACTTCAACACTTCTGTTTGCCTCAACAGTTCTCAGATACTGATGACTTGAATTCCTTATTTTGGCCTCTTCTGAATAACAAGACACTTCAGATTTGTAGCGTATCCAGCTCGCTTTCTCCTTGTGATCTCTCATTCACTGATCATCAATGGACTGACCCAATGCTTAATCACTTTAGCCTTATTCTTCAGAAGCTATCCAGTATCTCTGTATGTACTTCATCAGTTCTTTCTTTGTTTGGCAAACACTATGATCCTGGTTACTTCTAAGATCGTTGTCTTCTGGTTCGCTTGATACCATCGCACTTCTTGACTTTTCTTAGTCGATTCCATCAAGTCTTCTTCTGATCTCATTGTGGAAGACTTCACCTCGAATGGCTTCACAACTCAATCTTGATGCTGATTGGGTTGGTGCTTAGATCTTCTGTTAGCTTGTATATCATTCGTTGAGTGCTCTCTGGTTCCCTTCAGGTGTGATGTATCTTTGTAATGCCAACCAGAGGCTTCATTCCTTTGGATATTCTGGGAGTGCTCATTAGTTGAGAATCGTATTTGCTCAATGATTTTGCCTATGCATTGTAAGCACAATGATTAAGGTCGTAGTTCTGCACTCTATGATTCAGCTTCGGCTGTGCAGACAGTACGACTCCTAGATCAGATCTCGACACTCTACGATTTCTGCCTTGTGCTTGTTGTCTTTATTTGATCTTGCTCGACTTCAATCTCTACATGTAATCAATAGACTCTACGAACTCAGAGTGTGATCTACGATCCTTGACTTGGCTTCGGCATCAGTAGACTCTACGACTCTGAGTGTAGCCTACATTTCTGACTTGGCATCGACAAAGGTTCAGTCAGATCGTAGGCAGGCTGTCTCTACGATTCTGAACATGACTTCCTCAGTAGACTACGGCTCTGAGGAAGCTCTACTCGACACACTACGATCCTTCCTCGTCTCTCCTGGCCGTCTATGAACTCTGAGATCTACTATCTTGCAGACTACGATTCTGCCTCGATAGTTCTCGAGTTTTCCTTGACTCTCCTGGCATACTACGATTTTTGGTATAGTGCTCGACGATCAGACAAGCCTATCTATTACATCATAAGATCAACCTAACATGCTCGATCTTTCTACTTTTATAGTCCTTGTACATCATTTCTTTTTAAGGACTTTACAGAGCTATTTTGCTTATGTAGGTTCAACCTAACATACTTGATCAATTAATTCCAAGTCATTGTGCACATATTTCTATTATCTATCAAAGGACTTTACAGCTTTTCTTAATGCAAGCATACTTGCATATTCATTCATATATATATATATATATATATATATATATATATATATATATATATATATATATATCATAATCAAATCATATATAAATAGGAATAACATTCACATGCTTATTCCTGACAAAGTGCCTAAACAACAACTGAGTAGCACCAACCAAGAACTCAACAACTACCAATAAACTGAAGTAAGAGTTCCAAGTCAGAAGGACTTGATGAATTCTAAGTGAACTGTGAAGAGCCAAGTCTGTTGGACTTGAAGAGTTCAAGAGTGAACTCAGAAATGCCTAGACTGCTGGTCTAGAAGGAATCTGTGAGATTCAGAAAGTGTAAAAGACATCCTTAGTGGATTTCCTACTCGAGGAGTATAAGAGTGGACTAGGAGCTTTAAGTGCTCAGAACCACTTAAAACTGATGTGTCTATTACATTCTTGCTATAACTTTTATATCTGCCATAATTGCTATAACTGCCCCACTCTCATTAATTCACTATCTTAAAGGAGATTAAAATAAATATTAATTCCGTTGTGTTTTAATCATTATCATACTAACAAAGTAAAACAAAAAGATTTTTTAAATATCTATTCAACCCCCCTCCCCTTCTAGATAACTATTGTCCCTCTGGGAACTAACAATTGGTATCAAAGCATGTTCTATTATATAGCCTACAAAGCTTAAGTAGAATTATGGCACACTTACCAACCGAATCAAGAACTAGAGGAGGCAGCAAGCCACCAATGTGCAACAAAGATAAATTCGCAAATTGGAAAGTTCGGATGCAAGCATACATGGACTTAATAGATGAAGATCTATTTGAAACTGTTCAAAATGGGCCCTACGTTCCAACAAAGCTTGCACTAACTACAGACGACCCAAACAGAATAAAAATCAAAGTCAAAGAGGAGTGGACAGATAACGAAAAGAGAGCTGTTCAACTTGACAAAAAGGCCAACAACATTTTGTTCCAATCATTAGAAGATGACTTGTTCGAAAATGTGGTCAACAACAGAATAACAAAGGAGGTTTGGGAAGCACTGCTCATCATGCATGAAGGAACGGAAGAAGTCAAAGAAAACAAACAATCTCTCCTGACACAGCAATATGAAATGTTTGTACACGTTCAAGGAGAAAATGTCACTGCCACCTATGAGAGATTCAACGTTCTACTCAATTCTCTACGAGCCTATGGAAAGAATATCTATCCAAACAAATATTGAATCATAAAGTTCATGAGAGCCTTACCAAGCATGTGGGATGCCAAAACCACTGCTATTAGAGAGTCAAAGAATCTTCATGAGATGACTGTTCAACAGTTATATGGCAACCTTCTTACATACGAACTGGATCTGACTCAATGAACAGAAACTCTATCAGAAGGAAGAAAGAAGAATAAGGGTGTTGCTCTCAAAGCAACTGAAAGTACCTCCAAGGTCAACACTGAAATTGACTCTGACTATGATGAAGATGATGATGAAGACTTTGCAATGCTGGTAAAAAGACTCAGAAGGTTCATGCGTCAAGGCAAAACCAACAAGCCAAAGAAGGTCAGCAACTACAGCAGTCAGGAGAAAATGAATGATCTATGCTACAATTGCAAGAAGCCGAGCCATTTCATTGCCAACTGCAACAAACCTCTCAGAGAAGAACTAAAGAAGAAATCACATCCAAAGAAGGAATACAAGGGCAACAAAAGGCCTTAAAAGAAAGACAAAGGCCTTGTAGCTGGAGGATCGTGGAGTGATTCAGACAATGACTTAACTCCTGAATCTGGAGATGATGAAGATCCTCAAATGGCAAATCTGTGCCTGATGGCCAAACATGCAAAGGACAAACAGAACTCCAACATAAATGAAGTAAGTATCGATGATGTATTTGACTTTAACTCTCCTGATGTAGACATTAATGATTTAAGAACTGCACTGCATGGCATAACATCTGATCTGCATCAATACTTGAAATGGTTCAGAGTTTTGTCGAAGGATTATTAACTTCTTCAAGAGGAGAAAAAGAAAGTTCAAGAAGAATTGGAAACAACCCTTCTAAGTACTAACTCTCTCTCTAAGCTTGAGGCTGAGAATGAGCTCTTAAAACACACCAATGAGCTCAATGCATAAAGAGAGTCAATTCTAACCTCTAAAATTGAGGAACTAGAAAAGACTATCTCCACATGGAATAAATCCTCATCATCCATGGACTCCCTGCTCTCTAGTCAGATAAGTGCATCTAACAAAATATGCTTAGGCTTTGGGGGATACACCTCAGAGCCATGTGTATAAAAGATAAAGGAAACTAGCACTAGTAATGCTTCAAGTTTTAGTAGAGGCATTACATTTGTGAAATCCTAACAAAAGGAAGAACCAACCCAACCCTGTTTTACTAATTCAATACATACTCCGAGGAGTAAAGGATCTCATACTGGCCTAGGCTTCAGAAAAGAGAAGAGTAACCCATCCACTACTCACCAACCTCGAATCATCGTAGAGTCGAGTAAGACCAACTCTACGAATCAACTGGGAAGGTACAGTAGAGGTAAGGTACACTCCTCATAATTCATGAAACCCAAAGACACGTGGAAAAAGGAAAATTAGTTTAACAGAAGGATGACTAAAGAACCACACAAGTCCAAATGGAGGATGAATTCTCACACACACAAACAGGCATGCATCATGCTAGATGTTTTATGTGAAATAAAGTTGTTCACAAGGCTGCAAAATAATATTATAATTCCATGCATGTGACACCCAAAATCAAGTAGATTTGGGTTCTCAAGGGTACTAACAAAGTAGGACCCACGCAAGTATGGGTGCCAAAATGAAAGTTTAATATTATCACAAGAAAAGAGCTCCACGATCACAACCTGTTATCTGGACAATGGATGCTCAAGGCACATGACTGGAAACAAATGTAAGACCCCAACTTTTATGAATAAAGATTAATTTTTCTCGAAATATATTTTTGAATATTATGGTGTGGATTTGATATAATGTTATAGATGTGGGTATTATTTACAAATTTTGCAAAGTAAGAAAGTGGTTATATAATATTCGATTGGTCGGGGAATATTCGTTTGAACAGGGAATATTCATACGATGGCACAATCATTGGTGGACCCCACAACGAAAGTATTGTCATAGTTAGAAATCGACATAATTATCTTTTTATAAAAATAACGACAAAAGTTTTACCGTTAAACTGTTGAACTACTCGGTGGTAAAAGTACAGTAATACGCGTGGTTGAATAGTAGCACACGGTATTGATTATTGATGCTTACGTGAGAAGTCACTTAGTTATACTCAATTATTGTTACAGTAATTGCTACATCATATCTCTCATATTATTGATTCAATTATTGTCACACTATCATCTGCATAATATGTTATATAATTAAATCAATAATTGAGACGACAAAGTTATTCATATTATTATTTGCAATATTGACAATGTCTAGAAGTTCACAAGGAGAGGTTTGGTCACCTAATCAAGGCTACCAATAAGGAGAAATCCTTATCGAAAGCCCCCTCTTTCCTGGGAACAACCCTGGTTGTTAAATATTGTGAGTTATAATATTAATGATAAATAAGTTCGTGTTGATTAAAGATGAAATTGATAGTTCCATTGTATGGGGATTATTAGTGTTAGTGGAAATCGACATTTATTTCGATAATAATTGATGTCTGGAGGTTATATTGATGACCAATTGGGTAATTAATCGGATAAATGAGAAATTAATTGCTATTATTTCACATCAATATAACTATTTGTTCATATGTGTGTACTATTGATTCACATTCATGTACTATTAGGGGAGGTGGTGCAAGATTGATAATACTTGCATGACTAAATTAAAAATAGAGGTATAGATGAAGGTACTATACTGTAATTAGTTTTTTCACATGATTATACTATTAGTCACATGAATGAACTATTAATTCACATTATTTTACTATTAGGGGAGGTGGTGCAAGTTTGATAATACTTGCAGGACTAAATTAAAAATGAAGAAAAAGAGGAAGGTATTATACTGTAATATTTCGAGCCCCAAAACGTGCAATTATCAAAACTATATTTTCCTATAAATAGAAGCTCATTCTTCTTTCATTCTCACCAATTCACTAAGTCTCACAAGAGCAATTATTATAGAGAGAAATTATAGAGAGAAAGAAGAGAGAAGTCTGCTACCTCACTATTCCAGTATCCAGTTTCTTCTAAGGTAAGGGGTATTATTTCTTTCGTATTCATGAAGAGAGTTATTTTCTTTCAATACTCATAAGGGTTGTTATTCCATTCTTTATTATTGTGTTGGAATAACCTGTATGTGTGGTCTATCGCATGCCTAGTGAATTCTTCTGTTATTCCATTCTTTATTATTCTGTTGGAATAACCTGTCTGTGCGGTCTATCGCATGCATGGTGAATTCTTCTGTTATTCCATTCTTTATTTTTCTATTGAAATAACCTGTCTATGTGGACTACTGCATGCATGGTGAATGATCCTTCGTATTCATTCCTTATTAAATTGTTGAAATGATCTCGTCTTACGTGGATTACTGCATGGCGTAAAAAAATCCATTTACGCTTCATATATTCTATTATACTTAGTTGGTTAAAGTTTTGGCTTCTATACTCCATGAAATTAGTAGAATATCATGGATATTTGCGCTTCATCTAGTATCTTTTCATTGAAATATTCTTCTGAGCATTCTTGAAATTTACTCCACAAAACAGTATCATGTTGACAATTTGGACGTTATTGATTTCTGGATAAATTAAATTATAAATCTTTTAAATTTATCCTTGAACTTGTTTTATTGAATTCTTATATCATTGTCATCATCCTAATGTTTAGAATATGTTGAAAGTCATCTGTGGCATATAGTGCATAGATGGACTTGGTATGATTATGACCAGGGATTACTCGGTATAATCATGACCGTAATGTTACAAAAAATGTGGTAAAAGTCCTCATTACCCATAGTGCATTGATGGACAGTTGTTGGCATGATCATGGCCATTGATGAATACACGAATATCATTAGCCCGCAGTGCATGGTTAATTTGTGGTCGTGATACTAATGAATATCATTGGCCGGAGTGCAGGGATGATGTGGATTATTTATTAAGCCGAGTCTCAGCGATAAAAAGTGATGAAAACCCTTTTAAATCATAGAAGATAGTAGATTTTATTATCTACTTGACTCTTCTAATGGATTGCAGGTTCCGCTGCAGGTAAACTTGATGTTTGTTATATTTTATCAGTTTAACACTGTTGAAGGCTAACGATAAATTATTCTGCATTATCTTAGTCAAAATATTTCTTACTAGGCTAGTTGAGCTCACCCTTTCTTTCACTGTTCTCTTCAGGAAATGAGAGTATAGATGGGACAAGTCAGGGAACGGATTGACGGTCAAGATGGTTGTTTTAGTAGTCCTCACTATTCTATAAAATAGTGTGACAATAAATGTAATGAGGACTACATTGAGTGTGGATATTGTCTAGATGACAATATTCTCATTAAAACTCATAGATTATGTTTTGTCGTATTTTACACGACTGTTGTATAATTAAGTTATATTTGAATTTTGTACCATGTATTTGGCGACTCAAGATGGGTGATGTATACCTATTTTGGGTGCGTCACAGTTAGTATCAAAGCTTAGGATATGATCCCAGCTAAGATGTGAGACTAGAACTAGGAGGGAGAGACAGGGAATTCCTTCGCTAGTATGACCTACCTAAGTTTATTTGGTATTTAATTGGTCGGTCAGAGTATAGGGATAATATGTTGCATGTCAATTGACCCTTATTTTGTGGCAGTATTTGAAAATGACATCCGAGAATGTTGAGAATAGCAATGGAGCACAGGAGACCGTTGAGTCTCAACAGATCAATAATCAGGATAATGTGCATCAGGAAGGTGACAATCCTCATGCAAACAACAACACTGGCCAAATGATGAATGATGGAATGTTCAGAGGCTTTATGTAATTCATGCAACATCAGGCGAGAGTGGCTCCTGTCCAAAATGTAGGTGGAAACACTTGAAACTCTCGGACGGTCACCGCTAAACAGTTCAAGGAGCTGGGACCACTGGAGTTTATTGGAGAGCCAAAACCACTTATGGCGGAAGCGTGGATAAAGCAGATCACCAAGATATTTGATGTCTTGGGATTCTCCGAGGAGCAAAAGGTTCCCTTTGCCACCTTTATGTTGCGAGGAGAGGCAGATTACTGGTGGGAATAAGTAAAGCGTACTTAACCTGCCGCATAGAAGATGTCTTGGGAGAAGTTCTAAGAACTATTCAATGACAAGTACTTTCCCGAAAGTATTCATCACATGAAAGAGGTAGATTTTATCAAGTTGGAGCAGAACAATATGATCGTGTCACAGTATGAAGCTAAGTTTATCGAGTTGTCCCGGTTTGCGTCTCACTTGGTTGATAATGAGGAGAGAATGATGCGGATGTTTCTAAGAGGTTTGAAACCCGAGATACGTCAATATCTAATTTCTCATAAACTGTGTTTGTATTCAGATATTGTAAATAGGGCACAGTTATTGGAGCGTGATAACGAGTCAACCCAACCAAAAGAAAGCAGCCGGAAAAATGATAATACCAGTGGTAGCAGTCATAGAAGCGGTGACAACAAACGTGGAGGGAATCAACATGCCAGAAATGGTAACCACTTTGGTGGTAATCATGGCCAAGACAATAAGAATGGACATTTCAAGAAGAGGAGATTCAACAATGATGGAAAGACGTCAGCACCAATACCCGTTGTTAAGGAAGGAGAACGACCACCTATCATATGCTTTAAATGCGGAGGGGAGGGACACATCAGTCCAAACTTTGCACAACAGTCCAAAACGTGTTATAATTATGGAAGAGAAGGTCACTTTACCCGATTTTGTCATGCACAAAAGCCAAGTCTAGCTGGGATGGAGGCATCAAAGGCCGTCCCAGACAAGATAAAACCGGTAGTTCAAGGGAAAGCGTTTATCGTAACCTCCCAAAAAGAGAGGAATCTGAACGAGGTGATCACGGGTAAGCTTATCATAAACTCTAGCGAAGTCTATACCTTATTTGATACCGGTTCTACCCATTCTTTTATTTCTCCTACTTGCGATCAACGTTTAAATTTGACTCCGGAGATATTAGACTTTGACTTATCTGTTGAAACTCTGTTGGGAGAAACCTTCATTACATCCATTGTTTATAAGTCTTGTTTGGTTCAAATCGGTACCCTCACATTACCTGTCGATTTTATCTCCTTAAAAATACTTGCATTTGACGTGATTCTAGGGATTAATTGGTTAACTACTCATCATGCTAAAATTGATTTTTTTCGTAAGGTTGTTAGCTTTCATATTCCTAATCAACCTATTATGCGAATTCAAGCGACCAAACCATTAAAATCAATCACGGTCATCTAAAGCCATAAAGCTATTCGTTTATTGAAAAACAGATGTCAAGCTTTCTTAGCTCATGTCACAGATTTAAACAAAAATACGTCAGATTTGAATGATATTTCTATTGTTAATAATTTCCCTGAAGAACTTCCTGGCCTACCCCCAAAGCGTGAAATTGAATTTTGTATCAACCTTGAACCCGGTACAAAACCCCTTGATTACCCACGAATCAGCCATAAAGCTATTATATATATATTATATAAGCCATCTGTGCATGTCATCCTGAGACATCCTGTTACCCACGAATCACATGGGCACCACCCCTTGATTACCCACGAATCAGCAGCTTATTTTTACAAAACGCAGTAATGCAATTTCGCGATTTTTTTTTATTAAAATAATTTTATACCATAAAATTATGCCCAATTAAATTGTTCTAAACACATATCAATATACATATCAAATTAAAAATAATTAATAATTTGCATAAAGGTTTGGCTCGATGCCACCGCAGTATGTTTGTAATATTCAAGAACGCAATTAAATTGCATAAATAAGCGAAGCGTGTAAAAATCGTGAGTTTAAAATTTTACAAACCATATACCCTTGATCACCCTTTATGCACAATTATTAATTAAAAGAAAAGATGAATAAGAAACATACCCTTGAAGATCCGAAGCTTCCTCAGTACAAGTTCACCTCCAATCCTTTTCGCTTCAACTTGAATCCACCCCACCTGTTTGGTTCCTTCCTTTGATCAACGTTAGCCACCCAAGTGTTTGGCCTCTAGAGGTGATCCACCAAGGAAGAAGAAGGATTTAAGAAGATGGGTGGTCAAGCTAAACCCTAGTTTTTCTATCTCTATAGAAAAGGCGTATCTCCAACTATTGAAAAATAACGTAGTCTTAATATCCGATATAAGACTCCTCTTATAAAGATATCAAGTAACCCTATTTTAAATAAGGTATTATTTAATTAAACTCTTTTAATTAAATGGGCTCCTAATCTTATTAGGAATAATTAATTAAACTCCTTTAATTAATTTTCCTCGTAATCCTATTAGGAATAAATGAGAGTACTTATATTAAATTAATTCCTAAACTCTTTTAGAAATTAAAATAATAATAATTGTAATAATATTAATAAGACTCCTCTTATTAATTTATATTTAATATTTCTAAAATATTAAATAATAAATATTAAGCTATTTAATTTATTCTATCACCATAGATTAAATTAAATATACTTAACATATTATTACGATTATGCCATTAACTTCTTAAATAATTATTCTTCCTTTTATGGTGTGACCCTTTAGGTTCTCCATATTAAACCCATTGTGAAAAAATCAATTAGAACAATTCTAATCTTATTTAAATAAATAAATTAAACAATTAATTTATTTAAATAAATAATATTTATTCTACAATAGGGATAAGCCTCCCCTAATGATCAACGACTTTCCGGATAATATAGATTTCAATATTAATCATTAAAGAACCTTTGAGTAAATAGTTACCGCACAATTCAATCCTTCCACCATACAATGTCCCAATTAAATATAAGACATGGAATTACCACAAGTCTTATTTTATTTAATTATATGTATTTCGATCCTTAAATGCACAATTCCAAATAATGCAAATTAGAAACTCCTTTCTAATTTCATTCTCGCCTTAACCCAAAGGACTACTTTGGGTTGTCATTTATCGAATCACATAGACATTTCTCTTCTTTAATAAAGTGGTAGATTCTTTATTGATCATACATTATCTCCATGTACAACTTATTATACCCAAGCATACCCTTTGATATACCCTAAGGGTCTTAAGGAATAAGTCAAAGTATAACTCATCATACACAAGATACTATGATGATCTCAAGTCCAAGGATCACTTGTCACTACTATCACTACAAGAATTCCTATCGACAGCAAGTAAAACTCCATTAGGTATTCCTTAGCGAGCCATGTTCAGTGAACTTATTCTCCAATAAGCACCTACATACTTGCTTTAGTGTCTCCACACAAATGATCATGAGATCAATCATCCTCATCCAATGAACAAGCAACGTATGTACCAATCTATCCGGATTCACTAATCCCCAATTTAGTAATCCAATGATTGGGAACTATTTTAGTTTTAAGCTTTCAAAGAATTTAGATCTCATTAGAATGATCATCATCATTATTCTAAAAGTATTGCTTAAAACTATGGGTTTATCACATATTATAAAACAGCATCATGTAGATAATTAAAAGCCTTTAATAAATTAATACTTAATAAATGAATAAGAGTGTTACAAAGTATATGCTTTATCATCAAACATGATTGGCTTGTGTGCATACTACTTTCAATCTCCCACTTGCACTAAAGCCAATCGTCATGGTATCTCATACTCTTCTTCTCTAAGTGACGATTATCCTCGCCATTGGATAAGCTTTAGTTAATGGATATGTAATGTTGTTCATGAGAGTCCACTATCTCTATAGTGATTTCCCATCTTTCAATGATTCTAATAATCAAATGAAAATGCCACAACACATGTTTAGATCCAAGATGAGACTTAGGAACTATTCCTAGTTCGTAAATGAACTTTTAATCCAAACAATTAACTTGCGACTTCATTTATAGCTATATACTTTGTCTTTATCACTAAACCAAAGAACTCTTTCATTGTTTGGAACCTTTCCAATTCATCGCACCAATTGCTCAAGGTAACCCTTTACCTTAAAGTGGATTTTTCTGTCGTCTTGGTTTGTCTCGAAAAACTTGAGTCTCATTAAGCCCTCTAGTTTTAATTTAGACCCACCATGAATATGATCACATCCTTAGTGCCTAAGTTAAGCACTTTAAGATGTTTTTCACTGACTCATAGTGAACTTCTCCATAATATGATCGATCAACATCAGGTCTCGTATATTTCATTGCATACATGATTGTTACTCATGCGATCTCTCTTCTTTTAATAGTTTGTGGGGACTATTAAGAGAGATACACTTCATGGCTCATCAACATGAAACATCTCTTGAGCTTGCCATGCTAAACTACTTTAGCATCAAATGAATATCGTTCCTCGGGTTAAGTTGAGCATCCTTTTAAATCTATCTATATAGATTTGCATCCCCAATAATGATACTCTTCCCAAATCATTCATGGAGGATTGTTTAGACAACATTATCTTTACTGATTGTAGCATTGGTATGTAATTCCTCATCCATAGTATATCAACATATAATACTAGAAATTTCACGACTCTCCCACTGACCCTTTTGGAAAACCTTGAACTCTTAACTTATCCTTTGTTACTCCGGATCATCATCTTCTATGATGCGTACCTCATCATCATCATCCATGATGAATCCATACCTCCTAGGTATCTTCTGATACTATTCGGTTTATGATTCTGGTTGTGGTACAATAGGTTCATCTACATGTTCCTCTTATTTGACTTATAGTATTTTGTGGATCATGAACTCTTCAAGATCTATAATCCTCCCACTAGCCCCTTCAATGATAAACACCTTTATCTTAGAAAGCGCTGTTTTCAGTAACAAACACCTTTTTGCTAAGTAGAATTATAGAACATATATCCTAAACTTACTTTTGGGATGTCCCACAAATCAGACATGTCAAATCTTGTCCCAAGCTTATCCTTCAAACCTTTTCACATAAGTTGGACAACCCCTTATCTTAACATACTTAAGATTAGAAATCCTCCCTGTCCATAACTTTTATGGAGTCTTGGGGCTGGATTTTGAGGTTACCTTTTTCATAGATATGCAGCCATTTCTAGGACATGACCCTAGAAGGATACTGGAATGTCGGTAAAATCATTATGGACCTTACCATGTTCAACAAGGTATGATTTTTTCTTTTAGATACATCAATCAATTATTACGTATCATGAGGTGTCCATTATGAGAAAAACCATTTGAGATGATCTAGAAACTTATTGCACAAGTATTTATTCCTTGATCTAATCAAAGAATATTAATACTTTGCCAATTTGTTTCACTTCTAAATTCTTTGAACCTTTCAAATAATTCACACTTGTATTTCAACAAATACATACATTCAACTCTTTGAATGATCATCTCCTTTTCTTATACTAGTTTGTTCAATTTACAAAATATATTTTCACGTGAATCAAGTATACAAAATCCATTAAGTAATATTTCATTCTATACAAAACATTATTATTATAAATAGAACAACAATTGTTCTTAATTATAATACCAAAAATTTTATTGTCCAACAATAAAATGGAAATAATGTTTCTAACAAGAATTGAATACAATAACAACTTATCGACTTAATAGATTTGCCGTGGCAGCGATGCTAAACTATAAGTTTCTATAGCTAATGCAAAGAACCTTTGCTTCATTTTGCACACATAGGATTACTTATCTTTGTTTAACTTTCTACTTCTATTTGGTCCCTTCATAAATCTATATTTATGATAACCAAAGTCGGTATCCAATACCCAAGTAGAACCTTGACTTAAAAAAATTATTTTAAATCATGAACAAATTTGTATTTGTAACTAAAACTTCACTAAGCTTCTTTGGTTTAGCCTCTGCAAGATGCTTCTTGCAGCTTTCTTTCCAAAGTCCGTGCTTATTGCAGGTGGAAGCAAACTCCTTTGCTATCCGTGACGCTTTTGCTCTTATTATCCTTTGTTTACGCCTTTCTATTTACCTTCTTTGAATCGCTCTTCTTTTCGTAAGATCCTTTGGCCCCTACCAAGAAGACTTGATCTTTCTTGGTTGAAAGTGACTCTCGACATTTTTCAATATGTTAAGCAAATCAAATGAGGTCGATATCTAGCTTGTTCATATGAAAATTCACAACAATTGTTAAAGGAGTCCGGAGTGAGTGCAAGATCAAATCTTGCTCAACTCTCCATCCATGACAAAACTCGTTGTCCTAATCGATCAATCAAATTGATAATGTTAAGGACTTTTTGTTCTGCATTTATAATGCCATTGGCCATTCTAGATCGGAAGAGCTCCTTAGATATCTCGATATCTATCGGCCCCATTTTCCTCACCATCAAATACTTGATGTGCGTGAATATAGTAGAGCATCCATAGTTTCACGTCGACGTCAAGCTCAAGCTCATGGATGCGAGCATGATGCATCGAGCCAATCATGCATCATCTTCCCACTTTCTAAAAGTAGCAATCTCTTCCTCGAGGCATTGTTCGCAACCATTGCGAGGATAGGCGACATTAAGACATAAGATAGCTTTTTCACCTATGAGAACTATTCTCAAATTCCTTAACCAATTCGCTTAATTTGATTCAAGTTAATTTAGCATCTAATATGCTTCGCAGTGATAGTAATTTAGACATTGTAAAATTCTATAAATGAATTTGTAATTAACAACATTTTAACATACATTCTTTTATTAATTACCAAAATAAATTAGGTCTTGTTTTAAATTGGTATCTCCCACTATTATCTTCAAACTATATTACCTCACTTATATAGTTCTAAAAAATCTAATTAAAGATTTGCTAGTGAGAATAAGGATCCCATTTCAAATGTATATAGCCTTGTGGTGACACAACAAACTATATATAAATAAATAGATAGACAACTTTTTGTCAATTACATCAACTATGCAACTCCTTTTCTTTTGCCTCTTAGATTATTTTGATCAAGTGGTGGCACATCCGAATCAAAATTATCCAAGTTAAGTCCGACCTAGCACTCCATATATTCAAAAAAGAAAAATATCATCCTTGTGGTGACACAACAAAACAATATTGTTCAATTTTCTTTATAAGCATCAAATGTGATAAATTAACATCTTAAATACTTAATACTTGCCTTGTGGTGACACAACAAACTCATATTAAATATTTAATACTCTATTAATTTTATCATGCTAGAAGGCTGACGCTCGATATTCAAAATATCTTTGAACGCTTAGGACTTAATATAAAAAAAAATTGAGGGGTTTGTTATTAATTTGTCTCATCTTGTTTAGCGCGCATTTATTATATATATATAAAATACGCGTATATTAATGAACATGCGAAACATGTTTGCATAATATATAATATATATAGTATAAGCATGCACATATAGAATACTATATTCTACCCGAATTGATTATGGACTTTTATTCTAGTTTGGTTCACTAGAGCCACCAAGTGAACCAAAAGGTCAAATCTTAAGGTGCAAGAAATAATATTTAAATATAACTATTACATTTAAACCCTGCTCCATTACAAACGGGTCTTCAAGCTCCTTGCTCCTTGATCTCCAATTTTCAAAAATTAATTCTAACTATTCCTATTACAAAACTATTTAAAATAAATAGAAACCTTGATCGCAAATAAGGGAAGTACATAGGAGGAGATAGAATTTACATTCGTAAAAAATTAGAGAAGACGAGGTACGCAGACCCCATTTAATAAAACCCATACATTCATGCATCCAACTAAAATAAAATTCAATCACATTGTCAATAGTCCATAATCAATCCCATTTATTATCATACACATCTCCATATGTATCAATAAATAACATTCATCTTATGAATAATAAACATTCAATATATATATTGATATCATTTAATGGGCAACTTTAGTTAGTATAAAAATCTATTTTTGAATCAAAATAAACTCCTTTATTTTAATCCAAATTTAAATCAAAATAAAACTATTTTATTTTAATTTATCTAATTTTGAATAAAATAAACTATTTTATTTTAATCAAAATCTTTAATCAAAATAAACTCATTTATTTTAATTAATTATGGAATCCAATTCCATGTAAAAAAAAACTATAAAAGGAAACACGGATTCTCTTTCCTATTCACAAATAAACTCTTTTATTTTGAATAATATGAAATCTTATTCCATATTTAAATAAACTCCTTTATTTAATGAAATTAGGAATTTCTTTCCTATTCACAAATAACTCTTTTATTTTGAATAATATGAAATCTTATTTCATATCTAAATAAACTCCTTTATTTAAGGAAAGATGAAATTCAATTTCAACTCCAATTAGTTATCATGGAATCCAATTCCAACTCTAATTAGTTAGCATGAAATTCTAATTTTAAAATTAAAATAAACCTTTTATTATAATTATAAAATAAATAAGAATAATATATATATATATAACTATTATATATATATATATATATATATATATAATATAAGCCATCCGTGTATGTCATCCTCGAGACATCCTGTTACCCACGAATCACATGGGCACCACCCTTGATTACCTACTTTAATCGCCACTTGTGTTTTACAAAACGCAGTATTGCAATTTCGTGATTTTTTTTTATTAAAATAATTTTATACCATAAAATTATGCCCAATTAAATTGTTCTAAACACATATCAATATACATATCAAATTAAAAATAATTAATAATTTGCATAAAGGTTTGGCTCTGATGCCACTGTGTATGTTTGTAACATTCAAGAACGCAATCAAATTGCATAAATAAGCGGAAACGTGTAAAAATCAGAGTTTAAAATTTTACAAACCATATACCCGGATCACCCTTTATGCACAATTATTAATTAAAAGAAAAAGATGAATAAGAAACATACCCTTGAAGATCCGAGCTTCCTCAGGTACAAGTTCACCTCCAATCCTTTTCGCGTCAACTTGAATCCACCGGTTTGGTTCCTTCCTTTGATCAACGTTAGCCACCCAAGTGTTTGGCCTCTAAGAGGTGATCCACCAAGGAAGAAGAAGGATTTAAGAAGATGGGTGGTTGGCTAAACCCTAGTTTTTCTATCTCTATAGAAAAGGCGTATTCTCCAACTATTGGAAAATAACGTAGTCTTAATATCCGATATAAGACTCCTCTTATAAAGATATCAAGTAACCCTATTTTAAATAAGGTATTATTTAATTAAACTCTTTTAATTAAATGGGCTCCTAATCTTATTAGGAATAATTAATTAAACTCCTTTAATTAATTTTCCTCGTAATCCTATTAGGAATAAATGAGAGTACTTATATTAAATTAATTCCTAAACTCTTTTAGAAATTAAAATAATAATAATTGTAATAATATTAATAAGACTCCTCTTATTAATTTATATTTAATATTTCTAAAATATTAAATAATAAATATTAAGCTATTTAATTTATTCTATCACCATAGATTAAATTAAATATACTTAACATATTATTACGATTATGCCATTAACTTCTTAAATAATTATTCTTCCTTTTATGGTGTGACCCTTTAGGTTCTCCATATTAAACCTAAGTTGTGAAAAAATCAATTAGAACAATTCTAATCTTATTTAAATAAATAAATTAAACAATTAATTTATTTAAATAAATAATATTTATTCTACAATAGGGATAAGCCTCCCTAGCGATCAACGACTTTCCAGATAATATAGATTTCAATATTAATCATTAAAGAACCTTTGAGTAAATAGTTACCGTACAATTCAATCCTTCCACCATACAATGTCCCAATTAAATATAAGATAATGGAATTACTGTCAAGTCTTATTTTATTTAATTATATGTATTTCGATCCTTAAATGCACAACTCCAAATAATGCAAATTAGAAACTCCTTTCTAATTTCATTCTGCCTTGGCCAAGAACTACTCTGTTGTCATTTATCGAATCACATAGACATTTCTCTTCTTTTAATAAGTGGTAGATTCTTTATCGATCATACATTATCTCCATGTACAACTTATTATACCCAAGCATACCCTTTGATATACCCTAAGGGTCTTAAGGAATAAGTCAAAGTATAACTCATCATACACAAGATACTATGATGATCTCAAGTCCAAGGATCACTTGTACTACTATCACTACAAGAATTCCTATTGACAGGCAAGTAAAACTCCATTAGGTATTCCTTAGCGAGCCATGTTCAAAGAACTTATTCTCCAATAAGCACCTACATACTTGCTTTAGTGTCTCCACACAAATGATCATGAGATCAATCATCCTCATCCAATGAACAAAGCACGTATGTACCAATCTATCCTGGATTCACTAATCCCCAATTTAGTAATCCAATGATTGGGAACTATTTTAGTTTTAAGCTTTCAAAGAATTTAGATCTCATTAGAATGATCATCATCATTATTCTAAAAGTATTGCTTAAAACTATGGGTTTATCACATATTATAAAACAAAGATCATGTAGATAATTAAAAGCCTTTAATAAATTAATACTTTTTATTAATAAATGAATAAGAGTGTTACAAAGTATACGCTTTATCATCAAACATGATTGGCATTATGTGCATACTACTTTCAATCTCCCACTTGCACTAAAGCCAATCGTCATGGTATCTCATACTCTTCTTCTCTAAGTGACGATTATCCTGCCATTGGATAAGCTTTAGTTAATGGATATGTAATGTTGTTCATGAGAGTCCACTATCTCTATAGTGATTTCCCATCTTTCAATGATTCTAATAATCAAATGAAAATGCCACAACACATGTTTAGATCCAAGATGAGACTTAGAACTATTCCTAGTTCGTAAATGAACTTTTAATCCAAACAATTAACTTGCAGACTTCATTTATAGCTATATACTTTGTCTTTATCACTAAACCAAAGAACTCTTTCTTTGTTTGGAACCTTTCCAATTCATCGCACTACTTGCTCAAGGTAACCCTTTACCTTAAAGTGGATTTTTCTCGTCGTCTTGGTTTGTCTCGAAAAACTTGAGTCATTAAGCCCTCTAGTTTTAATTTAGACCCACCATGAATATGATCACATCCTTAGTGCTTGCTAAGCACTTTAAGATGTTTTCAACGACTCATAGTGAACTTCTCCATAATATGACTGATCAACATCAGGTCTCGTATATTTCATTGCATACATGTTTGTTACTCATGCGATCTCTCTTCTTTTAATAGTTTGTGGGGACTATTAAGAGAGATACACTTCATGGCTCATCAACATGAAACATCTCTTGGAGCTTGCCATGCTAAACTACTTTAGCATCAAATGAATATACGTTCCTTGGGTTAAGTTGAGCATCCTTTTAAATCTATCTATATAGATTTGCATCCCCAATAATGATACTCTTCCCAAATCATTCATGGAGGATTGTTTAGACAACATTATCTTTACTGATTGTAGCATTGGTATGTAATTCCTCATCCATAGTATATCAACATATAATACTAGAAATTTCACGACTCTCCCACTGACCCTTTTGTACACACTAGAACTCTTACCTCATCGTATGTTACTCTGGATCATCATCTTCTATGATGCGTACCTCATCATCATCATCCATGATGAATCCATACCTCCTAGGTATCTTCGGTACTATTCCAGATTTATGATTCGGTTGTGGTACAATAGGTCTATCTACATGTTCCTCTTATTTGACTTATAGTATTTTGTGGATCATGAACTCTTCAAGATCTATAATCCTCCCACTAGCCCCTTCAATGATAAACACCTTTATCTTAGAAGGCAGCGTGTTTCGTAACAAACACCTTTTGCTAAGTAGAATTATAGAACATATATCCTAAACTTACTTTAGGATGTCCCACAAATCTGTACATGTCAAATCTTGTCCCAAGCTTATCCTTCGAAACCTTTTCACATAAGTTGGACAACCCCTTATCTTAACATACTTAAGATTAGAAATCCTCCCTGTCCATAACTTTTATGGAGTCTTGGGGCTGGATTTTGAGGTTACCTTTTTCATAGATATGCAGCCATTTCTAGGACATGACCCTAGAAGGATACTGGAATGTCGGTAAAATCATTATGGACCTTACCATGTTCAACAAGGTATGATTTTTTCTTTTAGATACATCAATCAATTATTACGTATCATGAGGTGTCCATTATGAGAAAAACCATTTGAGATGATCTAGAAACTTATTGCACAAGTATTTATTCCTTGATCTAATCAAAGAATATTAATACTTTGCCAATTTGTTTCACTTCTAAATTCTTTGAACCTTTCAAATAATTCACACTTGTATTTCAACAAATACATACATTCAACTCTTTGAATGATCATCTCCTTTTCTTATACTAGTTTGTTCAATTTACAAAATATATTTTTCACGTAAATCAAGTATACAAAATCCATTAAGTAATATTTCAGCCTATATAAAAAACATTATTATTATAAATAGAACAACAATTGTTCTTAATTATAATACCAAAAATTTTATCATCCAACAATAAAATGGAAATAATGTTTCTAACAAGAATTGAATACAATAACAACTTATTGACTTAATAGATTTGCCAGTAGGCGATCTTAAACTATAAGTTTCTATAGCTAATGCAAAGAACCTTTGCTTCATTTTGCACACATAGGATTACTTATCTTTGTTTAACTTTCTACTTCTATTTGGTCCCTTCATAAATCTATATTTATGATAACCAAAGCTCAGTATCCAATACCCAAGTAGAACCTCGACTTAAAAAAAAATTTTTTAAATCATGAACAAATTTGTATTTGTAACTAAAACTTCACTAAGCTTCTTTGTTAGCCTCTCGCAAGATGCTTCTTGCGCTTCTTTCCAAAGGTCCGTGCTTATTGCGGTGGAAGCAAACTCCTTTTGCTATCCGTGATCGCTTTTGCTCTTATTATCCTTTGTTTACGCCTTTCTATTTACCTTCTTTGAATCGCTCTTCTTTTCGTAAGATCCTTTGGCCCCTACCAAGAAGACTTGATCTTTCTTGGTTGAAAGTGACTCTCACATTTTTCAATATGTTAAGCAAATCGGTGAGGTGATATCTAGCTTGTTCATATGAAAAATTCACAACAATTGTTAAAGGAGTCCGGGAGTGAGTGCAAGATCAAATCTTGCTCAACTCTCCATCCATGACAAAACTCGTTGTCCTAATTGATCAATCAAATTGATAATGTTAAGGACTTTTTGTCCGCATTTATAATGCCATTAGCCGTATTCTAGATCGGAAGAGCTCCTTAGATATCTCGATATCTATCGGTCCTACTTTCCTCACCATCAAATACTTGATGTGCGAATATAGTAGGAGCATCCATAGTTTCATCTTGTGACTGAAGCTCGTTACTCATGGATGCGAGCATGATGCATCGAGCCAATCATGCATCATCTTCCCACTTTCTAAAAGTAGCAATCTCTTCCTCGGAGGCATTGTTCGCAACCATTGCGAGGATAAGCGATTATGGACATAAGATAGCTTTTCAACTATGAGAACTATTCTCAAATTCCTTAACCAATTCGCTTAATTCTATTCAGTTAATTTAGCATCTAATATGCTTCGCATGATAGTAATTTAGACATTGTAAAATTCTATAAATGAATTTGTAATTAACAACATTTTAACATACATTCTTTTATTAATTACCAAAATAAATTAGGTCTTGTTTTAAATTGGTATCTCCCACTATTATCTTCAAACTATATTACCCTCACTTATATAGTTCTAAAAAATCTAATTAAAGATTTGCTAGTGAGAATAAGGATCCCATTTCAAATGTATATAGCCTTGTGGTGACACAACAAACTATATATAAATAAATAGATAGACAACTTTTGTCAATTACATCAACTATGCAACTCCTTTTCTTTTTGCCTCTTAGATTATTTTGATCAAGTGGTGGCACATCCGAATCAAAATTATCCAAGTTAAGTCCGACCTAGCACTCCATATATTCAAAAAGAAAAATATCATCCTTGTGGTGACACAACAAAACAATATTGTTCAATTTTCTTTATAAGCATCAAATGTGATAAATTAACATCTTAAATACTTAATACTTGCCTTGTGGTGACACAACAAAAACTCATATTAAATATTTAATACTCTATTAATTTTATCATGCTAGAAAGCGACGCTCGATATTCAAAATATCTTTGAACGCTTAGGACTTAATATAAAAAAAAATTGAGGGGTTTGTTATTAATTTGTCTCATCTTGTTTAGCGCCGCATGCACATATATATATAAAATACGTCATATTTAATGAACATGCGAAACATGTTTGCATAATATATAATATATATAGTATAAGCATGCATATATAGAATACTATATTCTACCCGAATTGATTATGGACTTTTATTCTAGTTTGGTTCACTAGAGCCACCAAGTGAACCAAAAGGTCAAATCTTAGGGTGCAAGAAATAATATTTAAATATAACTATTACATTTAAACCCTGGGCTCCATTACAAATCTAAGTCTTCAAGCGCCTCCTTGCTCCTTGATCTCCAATTTTTCAAAATTAATTCTAACTATTCCTATTACAAAACTATTTAAAATAAATAGAAACCTTGATCGCCAAATCGAGGGAAGTACATAGGAGGAGATAGAATTTACATTCGAAAAAATTAGAGAAGACGAGTACGTGAATTCCATTTAATAAAACCCATACATTCATGCATCCAACTAAAATAAAATTCAATCACATTGTCAATAGTCCATAATCAATCCCATTTATTATCATACACATCTCCATATGTATCAATAAATAACATTCATCTTATGAATAATAAACATTCAATATATATATTGATATCATTTAATGGGCAACTTTAGTTAGTATAAAATCTATTTTTGAATCAAAATAAACTCCTTTATTTTAATCCAAATTTAAATCAAAATAAAACTATTTTATTTTAATTTATCTAATTTTGAATAAAATAAACTATTTTATTTTAATCAAAATCTTTAATCAAAATAAACTCATTTATTTTAATTAATTATGGAATCCAATTCCATGTAAAAAAAACTATAAAAGGAAACACTTGATTCTCTTTCCTATTCACAAATAAACTCTTTTATTTTGAATAATATGAAATCTTATTCCATATTTAAATAAACTCCTTTATTTAATGAAATTAGGAATTTCTTTCCTATTCACAAATAACTCTTTTATTTTGAATAATATGAAATCTTATTTCATATCTAAATAAACTCCTTTATTTAAGGAAAGATGAAATTCAATTTCAACTCCAATTAGTTATCATGGAATCCAATTCCAACTCTAATTAGTTAGCATGAAATTCTAATTTTAAAATTAAAATAAACCTTTTATTATAATTATAAAATAAATAAGAATAATATATATATATATATATATTATATATATATATATATATATATATTATATAAGCCATCCGTGCATGTCATCCTGAGACATCCTGTTACCCACGAATCACATGGGCACCACCCCTTGATTACCCACGAATCAGCAGCTTGTTTTTACAAAACGCAGTATTGCAATTTCGTGATTTTTTTTTATTAAAATAATTTTATACCATAAAATTATGCCCAATTAAATTGTTCTAAACACATATCAATATACATATCAAATTAAAAATAATTAATAATTTGCATAAAGGTTTGGCTCTGATGCCACTGTGTATGTTTGTAACATTCAAGAACGCAATCAAATTGCATAAATAAGCGGAAACGTGTAAAAATCAGAGTTTAAAATTTTACAAACCATATACCCGGATCACCCTTTATGCACAATTATTAATTAAAAGAAAAAGATGAATAAGAAACATACCCTTGAAGATCCGAGCTTCCTCAGGTACAAGTTCACCTCCAATCCTTTTCGCGTTCAACTTGAATCCACCGGGTTTGGTTCCTTCCTTTGATCAACGTTAGCCACCCAAGTGTTTGGCCTCTAGAGGTGATCCACCAAGGAAGAAGAAGGATTTAAGAAGATGGGTGGTTGGCTAAACCCTAGTTTTTCTATCTCTATAGAAAAGGCGTACTCTCCAACTATTGGAAAAATAACGTAGTCTTAATATCTGATATAAGACTCCTCTTATAAAGATATCAAGTAACCCTATTTTAAATAAGGTATTATTTAATTAAACTCTTTTAATTAAATGGGCTCCCTAATCTTATTAGGGATAATTAATTAAACTCCTTTAATTAATTTTCCCTCGTAATCCTATTAGGAATAAATGAGAGTACTTATATTAAATTAATTCCTAAACTCTTTTAGAAATTAAAATAATAATAATTGTAATAATATTAATAAGACTCCTCTTATTAATTTATATTTAATATTTCTAAAATATTAAATAATAAATATTAAGCTATTTAATTTATTCTATCACCATAGATTAAATTAAATATACTTAACATATTATTACGATTATGCCATTAACTTCTTAAATAATTATTCTTCCTTTTATGGTGTGACCCTTTAGGTTCTCCATATTAAACCTGGTTGTGAAAAAATCAATTAGAACAATTCTAATCTTATTTAAATAAATAAATTAAACAATTAATTTATTTAAATAAATAATATTTATTCTACAATAGGATAAGCCTCCCTAACGATCAACGACTTTCCGAGATAATATAGATTTCAACATTAATCATTAAAGAACCTTTGAGTAAATAGTTACCGTACAATTCAATCCTTCCACCATACAATGTCTCAATTAAATACAAGACATGGAATTACTGTCAAGTCTTATTTTATTTAATTATATGTATTTCGATCCTTAAATGCACAACTCCAAATAATGCAAATTAGAAACTCCTTTCTAATTTCATTCTGCCTTGGCCAAAGACTACTGGGTTGTCATTTATCGAATCACATAGGACATTTCTCTTCTTTTAATAGAAGTGGTAGATTCTTTATTGATCATACATTATCTCCATGTACAACTTATTATACCCAAGCATACCCTTTGATATACCCTAAGGGTCTTAAGGAATAAGTCAAAGTATAACTCATCATACACAAGATACTATGATGATCTCAAGTCCAAGGATCACTTGTACTACTATCACTACAAGAATTCCTATTGACAAAAAAGTAAAACTCCATTAGGTATTCCTTAGCGAGCCATGTTCGGTGAACTTATTCTCCAATAAGCACCTACATACTTGCTTTAGTGTCTCCACACAAATGATCATGAGATCAATCATCCTCATCCAATGAGCAAGTTAACGATGTACCAATCTATCCGGATTCACTAATCCCCAATTTAGTAATCCAATGATTGGGAACTATTTTAGTTTTAAGCTTTCAAAGAATTTAGATCTCATTAGAATGATCATCATCATTATTCTAAAAGTATTGCTTAAAACTATGGGTTTATCACATATTATAAAACAGCATCATGTAGATAATTAAAAGCCTTTAATAAATTAATACTTTTTATTAATAAATGAATAAGAGTGTTACAAAGTATATGCTTTATCATCAAACATGATTGGCTTGTGTGCATACTACTTTCAATCTCCCACTTGCACTAAAGCCAATCGTCATGGTATCTCATACTCTTCTTCTCTAAGTGACGATTATCCTGCTGTTGGATAAGCTTTAGTTAATGGATATGTAATGTTGTTCATGAGAGTCCACTATCTCTATAGTGATTTCCCATCTTTCAATGATTCTAATAATCAAATGAAAATGCCACAACACATGTTTAGATCCAAGATGAGACTTAGGAACTATTCCTAGTTCTCAGAATGAACTTTTAATCCAAACAATTAACTTGCGACTTCATTTATAGCTATATACTTTGTCTTTATCACTAAACCAAAGAACTCTTTTGCTTGTTTGGAACCTTTCCAATTCATCGCACTCATGCTCAAGGTAACCCTTTACCTTAAAGTGGATTTTTCTGTTGTCTTGGTTTGTCTGCGAAAAACTTGAGTCATTAAGCCCTCTAGTTTTAATTTAGACCCACCATGAATATGATCACATCCTTAGTGCCTAGGTTAAGCACTTTAAGATGTTTTCAACGACTCATAGTGAACTTCTCCATAATATGATCGATCAACATCGTCTCGTATATTTCATTGCATACATGATTGTCACTCATGCGATCTCTCTTCTTTTAATAGTTTGTGGGGACTATTAAGAGATACACTCCATGGCTCATCAACATGAAACATCTCTTGGAGCTTGCCATGCTAAACTACTTTAGCATCAAATGAATATACGTTCCTTGGGTTAAGTTGAGCATCCTTTTAAATCTATCTATATAGATTTGCATCCCCAATAATGATACTCTTCCCAAATCATTCATGGAGGATTGTTTAGACAACATTATCTTTACTGATTGTAGCATTGGTATGTAATTCCTCATCCATAGTATATCAACATATAATACTAGAAATTTCACGACTCTCCCACTGACCCTTTTGTACACACTAGAACTCTTACCTCATCGTATGTTACTCGATCATCATCTCTTCTATGATCATGTACCTCATCATCATCATCCATGATGAATCCATACCTCCTAGGTATCTTCTGTACTATTCCGGTTTATGATTCTATTGTGGTACAATAGGTCTATCTACGAGTTCCTCTTATTTGACTTATAGTATTTTGTGGATCATGAACTCTTCAAGATCTATAATCCTCCCACTAGCCCCTTCAATGATAAACACCTTTATCTTAGAAGGCGCGTGTTTTCGTAACAAACACCTTTTGCTAAGTAGAATTATAGAACATATATCCTAAACTTACTTTAGGATGTCCCACAAATCAGTACATGTCAAATCTTGTCCCAAGCTTATCCTTCAAACCTTTTCACATAAGTTGGACAACCCTTATCTTAACATACTTAAGATTAGAAATCCTCCTCATCCATAACTTTTATGGAGTCTTGGGGCTTGGATTTTGAGGTTACCTTTTTCAGAGATATCGACCATTTCTAGGACATGACCCTAGAAGGATACTGGAATGTCGGTAAAATCATTATGGACCGTACCATGTTCAACAAGGTATGATTTTTTCTTTCAGATACATCAATCAATTATTACGTATCATGAGGTGTCCATTATGAGAAAAACCATTTGAGATGATCTAGAAACATATTGCACAAGTATTTATTCCTTGATCTAATCAAAGAATATTAATACTTTGCCAATTTGTTTCACTTCTAAATTCTTTGAACCTTTCAAATAATTCACACTTGTATTTCAACAAATACATACATTCAACTCTTTGAATGATCATCTCCTTTTCTTATACTAGTTTGTTCAATTTGCAAAATATATTTTTCACGTAAATCAAGTATACAAAATCCATTAAGTAATATTTCAGTTCTATACAAAACATTATTATTATAAATAGAACAACAATTGTTCTTAATTATAATACCAAAAATTTTATTGTCCAACAATAAAATGGAAATAATGTTTCTAACAAGAATTGGAATATAATAACAACTTATTGACTTAATAGATTTGCCCGTAGGCAGTGCTAAACTATAAGTTTCTATAGCTAATGCAAAGAACCTTTGCTTCATTTTCCACACATAGATTACTTATCTTTGTTTAACTTTCTACTTCTGCTTGGTCCCTTCATAAATCTATATTTATGATAACCAAAGTCGGTATCCAATACCCAAGTAGAACCTTGACTTAAAAAAAAATATTTTAAATCATGAACAAATTTGTATTTGTAACTAAAACTTCACTAAGCTTCTTTGGTTAGCCTCTGCAAGATGCTTCTTGCAGCTTTCTTTCGATGTCCGAGCTTATTGCAAAGTGGAAGCAAACTCCTTTGCTATCCGTGATCGCTTTTTGCTCTTATTATCCTTTGTTTACGCCTTTTATTTACCTTCTTTGAATCGCTTCTTCTTTTCGAAGATCCTTTGGCCCCTACCAAGAAGACTTGATCTTTCTTGGTTGAAAGTGACTCTCAACATTTTCAATATGTTAAGCAAATCAATGAGGCGATATATCTAGCTTGTTCATATGAAAATTCACAACAATTGTTAAAGGAGTCCGGAGTGAGTGCAAGATCAAATCTTGGCTCAACTCTCCATCCATGACAAAACTCGTTGTCCTAATTGATCAATCAAATTGATAATGTTAAGGACTTTTTATGCATCTTATAATGCCATTGGCCATTCTAGATCGGAAGAGCTCCTTAGATATCTGATATCTATCACCCTACTTTCCTCACCATTAAATACTTGATGTGCGGAATATAGTAGGAGCATCCATAGTTTCATCTTGTGTTGACGTGAAGCTCGTTACTCATGGATGCGAGCATGATGCATCGAGCCAATCAGTGCATCATCTTGCCACTTTCTAAAAGTAGCAATCTCTTCCTCAGAGGCATTATGCGCAACCATTGCGGGGATAGCCGTATTATGACATAAGATAGCTTTTCAGCTATGAGAACTATTCTCAAATTCCTTAACCAATCCGTTTAATTCGGTCTGGTTAATTTAGCATCTAATATGCTTCACAGTGATAGTAATTTAGACATTGTAAAATTCTATAAATGAATTTATAATTAACAACATTTTAACATACATTCTTTTATTAATTACCAAAATAAACGTATGTACCAATCTATCCGGATTCACTAATCCCCAATTTAGTAATCCAATGATTGGGAACTATTTTAGTTTTAAGCTTTCAAAGAATTTAGATCTCATTAGAATGATCATCATCATTATTCTAAAAGCATTGCTTAAAACTATGGGTTTATCACATATTATAAAACAGCATCATGTAGATAATTAAAAGCCTTTAATAAATTAATACTTTTTATTAATAAATGAATAAGATTGTTACAAAGTATATGCTTTATCATCAAACATGATTGGCTTGTGTGCATACTACTTTCACCCTTTCCAAAGCCCCATATCGAATGGCTCCTATTGAACTTCAGGAGTTAAAGACCCAACTACAGGATTTGTTAGACATCAGTTTCATTCGTCCTAGTACGTCTCCTTGGGGTGCTCCTGTTCTATTCGTAAAGAAGAAAGATGGGAGTATGCGTGTGACACCCCCAAATCTGGGTACTTTAATTTCCACATGATTTGGTGTTCACTATTCAAACATCATATATCTATCTACCCATAATTAATGCAAACCATGCAATAGATAGAAATAAATCCTCACCTTATGGGGTTACAACATCTGAAAAATAAATACAATCCCAGGTCAAACTAACCTTAAACATCTGTGTGGAAACATAAACAAATAATAAGTCTTAAACAACATCAAGTCTTGACAATAACATTCTTAAAATTAAATAACAAGTCTTCATCACTTATTATCTTTGCCCTTGCCTTTACTAGTAGAAGGCTCATCGTACCTTTCGTTCTTAACTGCAATGTTATTATTACGCAAGAGTGAGCATGATTGCCCACAAGTATAAAAGTGAAATAACAATATATAATAACATGCGAGTGAATCAAAGACTTCTGAAAATAAAAGCTCAACTTTTGAATCAAGAATGAATAACAAGAATTCAAAAGATTTCTGAGGGTCATAAGACCTTGAACTATGTCCTAGGTTATCAAGGGTTATACTTGAAACCTTTAACAGTCATAAGACTTTGGACTCTTCTACTCGTACTTAGGGGGATCAGCCCTTAGTACCATATTGTGCACAATATCTTAACGCTAACGCATAAGTAATCCCTATACAAGGTTGTTCATCTCAGTTTGACATTAGAGTCCGCACCAAAGGAAGTTTGGTTTGGATAAATCAATAAGAGTTCTGAAATTTAGAACGTTCATCAACTATGGACTAGTCGAATCAAATAAGGTTCACTAGTCTAATATGGTTCAACAATAAATGATATTTAAATTGAATAACAATCTCAAGAGGTATACAATAGAACAAGTATTGTATAACAGAATCATACTTTGAAAAGATAAATAATCTTCAATATAACAATTTGAACTTGATTTAATAATAACGAGAATTTACTCGGTGTAATTTATAAGCTTGAATAATGATAACAAGTAGGGTTTGAAAACTTGCCTCGTGCGTAGGCTAAAAAATTACTACTTCCGTTCACCACAAATCCTACACACATACCATATGTATTCACGACATTCATTAGTTACATTTTTACTTAATTATTTAATATAAACTCCACTTTATTTAACAAATCATTACCCTTCTAATTTAATTACTTAATTAAATTAGAATATTTTCATTCTCTTACTATTATTACACTCGAATAAATTATTTCATAATAATTTCCATCGAATATTTATTTTATTCCATAAATATCTCAATTAAAATATTTACTTTATTTTATAAATATTTTAATAATAATTTTCATCGAATATTTATTTTATTCCATAAATATCTCAATTAAAATATTTAATTTATTTTATAAATATTTTAATAATAATTTTCATCAAATATTTATTTTATTCCATAAATATCTCAATTAAAATATATAATTTATTTTATAAATATTTTAATAATAATTTTCATCGAATATTTATTTATTTTTTATTTTTTTATTTTTTTATTTTTTTATTTTTTTATTTTTTTTTTACGGGGGGTGGTAATTTAGTTTAGTAACGCCTGCCAAAGAGGTTACCAGACTCGCTTTTGTAATTTCTGCAGTTCTGCAGTTCGCAAACATAACAAGGCAAAAAATCTCTCACAAGTAAAATTATACGTTCTGTGAAGAACACATAATATGGTCATAACTTCCAATTAGTTTATTTTTACACGAATTTAGACATACCCAAACACTGTAATACACATATAACTACTACTCAACCCTTCTAGCATAATTTTAACATGTTAAAACACATAATTTGTAGAATCAACACATGTAATTTACTGTTCTTGGTGTTTTTGAAAGGTTTGAATACAGAACATGAAAATCAACACTACGGATTCGTTATAACACTGAATCCATTCATTTGAAGTTTGGTCTCTTCGTTTTAATATGCATAATTATATACAAGTATAAAATTTATGACACAATATATGTTTGACGTATTAAAATTGCTAGTAAGGGCCATATTGCCATATTTCTATACTCTGTAATTTTGCAGCAACAATATACGACATATATTTTATGAAACTGATGTTATGGTTCATATAACATAGTAAAAACATACTACGTTAACATATTAACACATATATGTGTAAATTTATAATACAACTTATGATTATCGTGTTAAATTTGGTATGTAAGGCCATATGACCATATTTTCATACTCTGTAATTTTGTAGGAAGTATATACGACATGTTTTTATGAAATTGATGATATGGTTTATACAATATATATAATAAAACACGATATGATAACATTTATCATGTAATTACCATATAATCTTTACTCCTTTTTCCACTATAGAGCTTTTACAGAACATAAAAACCATTTTTCTTAAAAAACTTAAACAACGTAAAAATAGAAATTGGGTTAAAGGAATTACCCAGAGTATAAAGTATAGATTATGAGAGGCTTGATACTCCTTTCTCAGTTACTAGATCAATCACACACTCACAAATTCTCTCAACTTCAAAATTTCTCTCTGTGATAGCTTTGTTCCAGACTTAGAAAATAAAAGAGACGTATACGATTTTTTTATAAAAAGAAACTGAGCGTAGAGTGGATGGTCAGTTACCCAGTAATGGTTAACTGCTCTCAACCTCCACTAAGGCCTCGTTTGGCAAGCCTAAAATGGCTCAAAACCATTTAATTTAATAAATCCTTTATACCATAGTTTAATAATGTCACACTCATTTATACAATAACTCAAATATATTATTTAATTTAATTTAAATAAAATATAATAATTTCTCATTAATTCACATAGTCATATAATTAATTTTCTCATTAATTATAAAATAATATTAGGCTTATTAAATATTTTTTTAATTCAATAAACTCATATAATTACATATTTTGAATAATAAATTCTCCACATTAATTTAATAAATATAACACATAAAATTAAATTAATCTATCACAATTGCATTAATTAATTATTTAATCTAATAATTAAATCATCAAAATATTTATTTAATTCAATAAATATTAAAATTAAATTACAAAAATCTTGTTCGTCACATCTTTCCCCCCTAAAAGGATTACATCCCCGTAATCATCACGACTCAAATAAATTCAACCTGCTACATTCTCCCTTACAAAGATTACGTCCCCAGAATCGCTTACACATAATTTAAGTAAATAAATGAGGTAATTCTTCATCATATTCTCTTGAGTTCCCGTTACTTCTTGACATTGTGGTTCCTCCAAATTACCTTAATGAAGGTATTACTTTATTTCTGAGAACTTGTTCTTTTCTGTCGACAATTTGAATAGTAATTTCTTCGTAAGATAAGTCTTTTCCAAAATGTAGGACTTCGTATTCAATTACATGCTTGTAATCGGGTTTGTAGGGTCGTAATACAGAGACATGGAAGACGTTGTGGACATTCTCGAGTGCTGGAGGTAAGGCTACCTTATACGCAACTTCTCCGATTCTTCGCAGTACTTCAAAGGGTCCAATGAATCTTGGGCTTAATTTCTCTTTCTTTCTGAACCTGATCTTTTCCTTCTAGGGAGAGACTTTCAAAAACACATAACTACACGGTTTAAACTCAACATTTTTACGGTGTGGATCGACGTATTTCTTCAGCCTATCTTGAGCTGCTACCAGTCTTGTTCGGATCACTTTAACTATCTATGTTGTCTGCTGTACGAGTTCATAACCTAATAACTGTCTCTCGCCAACTTCATCCCAGTATAGCGGAGTTCTGCACTTTCTGACGTATAACGCTTCATAAGGAGGCATGCCAATACTAGCATGGTAACTGTTGTTGTAACCGAACTCTACGAGCGGTAGGTGATCATCCCAATTTCCTTTAAAGTCCATTACACAGGCTCTTAGCATATCTTCTAATGTCTGAATTGTTCTTTCGCTCTGTCCATCTATCTGAGGGTGATATGTTGTACTCATTCGCAATTGCGTACCCATGCATTCCTGTAGACGTTTCTAGAAGTTCGATGTAAAGCACGGATCCCTATCAGAAACAATTGACACCGACACTCCGTGCCTCGAAACAATCTCTTTCACATATAACCTTTCCAACTGGTCTAAGTTTAATCTGATTTTGATCGGAAGAAAATGTGCGGATTTCTTCAATCGGTCAACGATAACCCATACTGCGTTATAGCCTATCTGAGTTGTCAGAAGGCCAACCACGAAGTCCATCGTAATATGTTCCCATTTCCATTCTGGGATCTCCAATGGTTGTAGCAACCCACTCGGTCTCTGATGTTCTGTTTTCACTTTCTGACAAGTTAGACATTTGGCAACACACTCTGCAACATCTCATTTCAGATTTGGCCACCAGAAATGTTGTCGAAGATCTTGGTACATCTTGGTACTACCAGGGTGAATCGAATATCGTGAGCTATGAGCCTCGTTCAAAATGTCTTCCGTAATCTCTGGTACTGGTGGTACCCAAATTCGGTTTGCAAATCTTAGTATTCCGTCCTTGTCCATCTTGAATCTCGGTTCGGTTCTTTCAGATATCTTCTTTTTCACCTTTTTACATTCTTCGTCCTGAAGTTGAGCCTCTTTAACTTTGTCTAGTAAGGTTGTACTAGATTGCATCTGGAATAGCTTCTCATCAATTTCCATAGGATACTTCACTTCCAACTCCAGTTTCTCCATTTCTAAAATTAGCTCCTCCTGAGCAGTCAACATCATCAATTTCTCACGACCCTTTCTAGTTAAGGCATCGGCAACCATATTTTCCTTACCCGGATGGTATAAAATTTCACAATCATAGTCTTTAATTAACTCCAACCACCTTCTTTGGCGCATATTCAAGTCCTTCTGTGTAAAAATATATTTCAGAGTCTTGTGGTCTGTATATATTTCACACTTCTCCCCATAGAGATAGTGCCTCCAGATTTTTAAAGCAAAAACCACTGCAACTAACTCCAAGTCGTTGGTCGGATACCCCTTCTCGTAATCCTTCAATTGTCGTGACGCATATGCAATGACTCTGCCGTTTTGTATAAGCACACAGCCAAGTCCTTTATGCGACGCATCACTAAAAACAACAAAATTTCATGTATCGTCCGGAAGAGACAACACCGATGTTGTTGTGACGCCCCCAAAATAGGTCCATTCCATCCAACCCATTCCGAGTCGCCAAATACATGGTACAGAAAACAACTACAACTTTATTACATCAATTGTCGTGCAAAATACAACAACACATATGTTGTGAGTTTTGATACTAAAATATACCAACTGTGACTCTGGACACCAACTTGGATAGCACGTCACCATGACACCTTACATAAAGGTATAGTCAAAAACTGTTTTAGAAATTAAAACCATTGGGAAGTGCTCAAGGAAACCTTCGTACATGGGAGGCCATGCGTCTAGGTTATTATAGATATCATATGCCCACAAAATTATCCTTGGTTGATTAATAGACCCCAAAGAAAAATGAGAAGATTACTATCATATTCTTCCCAATGGTGTGTCTTCTCTTGACATATCATTATCTCCACCGTCTCTAATTGAGAATTATACTTCAACCAAACTCCAAGATTATATAGGTAGTGCTCGTATATATACTCAGCAAGTGGATGAACACATCCTTGTCTTATGATGATACGAGGTTGTATGTCATTAGACATCTTGTATGATAGTGGCAAAACACCCTTCCAATGTTTGGTTTGCTTCACCCTATTTGATTCAACAAATATAACTACTAAATGATGACCACCGTTCTATTCCCTTGTTATCCCCAACACCCAAATACACTCGTATTACACCGAAGGAATTATGAAGCAAAAGGTGAGCACAACTAGCTCAAGAAAGAATATTATGACTAAAGATAAATAAATTATCAATAGTCTTCATCAATAATAAATCAGAGATTTAGAACATATGGTAGATGATAAAACTTTTCAACCATAGTTGCAGCGGAACGAGCAATCCATTAGAAGAGTCAAATAGACCATAAAATCTATTATCTTATCCATGTTAAAAGTCCATCAACAATGTTTTATCCCTGTAACATCAATCAACAATTCCTTTCCACAATCATATGAATAACTCATAATCATAATTGTGATTCTAAATTCCTCTTCGCATCCAAGAAGAAGATAATTTTCATCACCTGTCTTTACCTGAAACATCAAAGATCATGGTTATACCAAATCACAGTTCATGTTCATAATCCTACTAATAAATTCATCTTTGCACTACGGGCCAAAGATATTCATCAACAAGTCATCTTTGCACTACATGCCAAAGATATTCATCAACAAGTCATCTTTGCACTACAGGCCAAAGATATTCATCAACAAGTCATCTTTGCACTACAGGCCAAAGATATTCATCAACAAGTCATCTTTGCACTACATGCCAAAGATATTCAACAACAGGTCATCTTTGCATTACGAGCCAAAGATATTCATCAGAAATCATTCATCTTTGCACTACAGGCCAAAGATAATCAGTTATATCATCATTTAGGACTGAGGATGAAGCAAAATATTTTAAAGAAAACCAATCCAGTGAAACAAAAGAACAAATATTAAGGATTCGTACTTTAAACAACCCAAGTTCAAAAATACTTCATAAATAACCAGAGTGGAGTAAAATTCAAGAATGAAGACCAAAACATAGATCCAATCAAAGATAGGAATCATAACAGACAATCTTGGACACAGAGAAGAAAACTTAATTTTTTTGTGAATAATATCGTATTTATGAATAGTGCCGTATACGTGAATAGTAACTCCGACACCAAAAGATAGAAATTTCACAAAAAACATCATCATGCTTCGTGAATAGTACTCGTGAATAGTAACTCGTGAATAGTAACTCATGAATAGTAACTCATGAATAGTAACTCATGAATAGTAACTCATGAATAGTAACCACGACATGAAAAAGTTTTAAATTTGATAAAAAGTTCAAACCAATATTTTGGTATAATGATATTGAAGAAATAATATCATTTATGAAGAAAATAATCTCCCTTACCTCAGAAAGAATAGTACTTCTGACTGAAATACTGGATATAGTGCTAAAACAACTTGCACCGTATAGCAACACTCAAAGTATAAAAATACTCACAAAATACGCTCGATATTATAGAGAGAGAAATCTTTAGTTTCTGGTGTGATTTTCAATTCTAACCTAAGCACCCTATTTATAGGAAAATGCTTAGAACACCAAAGCAGAAAATTTAATAAAATATTATTATATTTATATAAATTTCCTACGTACACCAAGAATCTGAATTCAGCATGCATTCAACACCAGTGGGGCCCACCAACAATATAAAAAATGTTTTTCTTAATAAAAATTATTAAAACTTCAAAAATCAATTATTCCGGAACTTCAATAATTCATAATAAATAACCCTTTTATCAGAAAATTTGAATCTCGCGATTTTTTATAGGAAATTCAATTTTCTACAACTTTCCAGAAGAAAGTTTTTCCAAATTCCAAACATAAATTGACCGAAATCCACATACGGACGATTTTACAGGTTATAATCAAATTTCAGTCAAGAAATGAGGTCCACCGACACACAAAACATGTGTTAATCATTTAATACAACAAAAATACTCTTCCTCCTCATATACTTATATATCACACATTCATTGTAAAAATATCATCATTATTATATTATAATAATATAATAAAATATTATTTTATCGTAAAAAATAAAATATCAATTTTCAAATAACCGTCACTTTAAAATTTTCTCCATCTATATCCACATAAAATGAATATTTTCCTAATCATATAAATCAATAATTAATTATTCATAAATAATATTACGAGAATCACAATATTGACAACCAAGCGCTTCACAGGAAAGAGGAGCTTTCCAATAAGAATTTCTCCTTCTCGGGCGCAATTAGGTGACCAAACCTCTCCTGTATGTAACTTTCTAGACATTGTCAATAATGTTATCTAATAATATTATTCGGATAATATTAATTATTGCTTCGATAATGGAAAATACTTGTAAATGACAATTAAAACAACGATAATATAAAATATCAACGCAAAGAATTATTGAATCAATAAAATTACGAACAAGAATTATCGTAACAATTATTGAGTAGTGCCTTCTTACGTAAGAATCAATAATTGGTGCAATACCGTGTGCTACTGTGCAACAACACGCATTACTGTGTTTTAACCACCGGGTATTCCAACAGTATTAACGGTAACAACTACGTCGTTATTTGTAAACAACTTATACTTGTCGTTTTCTTCATCCATTCGCTTTTCGTTATGGGGCCCACAAAAGGCTGCGCCGTCGTATGAATATTCCCCGACAGGAAGAATATTCCACGACCAAACGAATATTCCCCGACAATAATGAGTATTTTATAACCACTTGCTTATTTAAAAAAAATTCATATATCACCCTTAACTTTAAACTTTTATCAATTTAACCATTTACTGAATAGTAATTATAAAAAATATTGAATTCTTTTATTTCATAAAATTTGGGGTCTTACAGCTGTACTCAACCTCTTCTTCAATTCTTGAAAGCTTTCTTCACACTTCTCCGTCCAAACAAATTTCACAGCTTTTCTAGTCAAATTTGTTAACAGAGTTGCGATCTTGGTAAAGTCTTGAATGAATCTTTTGTAATATCCTGCTAATCCAAGAAAACTTCATACGTCCGATGGCATCCTCGGCTGATCCCAGTTAAACACGGCTTCGACTTTGGATGGATCTACCGAAATTCCATTTTTATCGATCACGTGCCCAAGAAATTATATCCGCTCGATCCAAAATTCGTATTTCAAAAACTTGGCATACAACTTCTCCCTTCTTAACACTTCCAACATTAATCTCAAATGCTCTTCATGTTCCTCCTTGGTTTTCGAATATACCAAAATATTGTCTATAAATACCACTATGAACTTGTCCAAAAACGACATGAAAACACCATTCATTAGTCCCATAAATGCCGCATGAGCATTTGTTAGACCAAACGACATTACCAAAAATTTGTAGTGACCATATCATGTTCTGAACGCTGTCTTCGGTACATCCTTTGGCCTCACCTTCAGTTGATGATAACCACTCCTCAAGTCTATCTTGGAAAACTATCTCGCTCCCGTCAATTAATCAAACAGGTCTTCGATCCTCGGTAATGGATATCTATTCTTAATCATGACCTTATTCAGTTCTATGTAATCAATGGAGAGTCGCATTGTTCCGTCCTTCTTTTTCACAAATAACACCAGCGCTCCCCACGGCGATACGCTCGGCTGAATGTACTTGTTGTCCAGTAATTCTTGTAGTTGTACCATTAATTCTTTCATCTCTACTGGTGTCATTCGGTATGGTGCCTTCGATATTGGAGCAGTTCCTGGCACTAAATCGATCACGAAATCAACCTCTCTATCTGGTGGAAGTCTTGGCAAATCGTCTGGAAATACGTTGGCGAAGTCCCTCACTACTGGTATCTCCTCTACTTTCGGATTTTCTTTACGACTGTCGACTATGTAAGCTAAATATACTACGTTGCCTTTTCTTAACAACTTCCTGGCCTGAATCATCGTCAGATAACTCGCTTGTCTAGCTGACTTGCTACCATAAAACATAACCTTTGACGGAGTCATAAGGTTAATACGCTTCTTCTGAAAATCAATTATTGTGACGCCCCCAAAACAGGTATACATCACCCATCTTGGTTCGCCAGATACAAGGTACTGAATTCAAATACAACTTAATTATACAACCGTCGTGTACAATACGACAAAACATAACCTGTGAGTTTGAATATAAATATTGTCTACTAGAGAGTATAAAAACTCAAAAGGAGTCCTCATTATAATTATTATCACACTATTTCACCGAATAGTGAGGACTACTAATGCACCATCTAGAACCATCACTCTGTTTCCCGACTAGTCCCTGCTACGTTCTCATTTCCTGAAAAGAACAATGAAAGCAAAAGGGTGAGCTCAACTAGCCGAGTAAGAAATATTATGACTAAGATAATGCAGAATAATTTATCTTTAGCCTTCAACAATGTTAAACTGATAAAATATAATAAATATCAAGTTTAACTGCAGCGGAACAAGCAATCCATTAGAAGAGTCAAGTAGAGAATAAAATCTACTATCTTCTATGATTTAAAAGGGTTTTTCATCACTTTTATCATTGGGACTCGACAAATAAATAATCCACATCATCGAATCACCCCGCACTTTTCTGACCAAGGATATTCTTTAGTATCACGACCACAAATTATCCATGCACTACGGGCTAATGACATTCGTGTATTCATTAATGGTCATGATCATGCCAACAACTGTCCATCAATGCATTACGGGCCAATGAGGACTTTTACCACATCATTTGTAACATTACGGTCATGATTACAATCAATAATCCTCGTCATAATCATACCAAGTCCATCTATGCACTACAGGCCACAGATGACTTTCAACAAAATAATAACATGAGGATGATGACAATGATATAAGAATTCAATAAAAACAAGTTCAAGAATTAATTTATCTAGGAACTAATAACGTCCAAATTGTCAACATGATACTGCTTTGTAGAGTAAAATTTAAGAATGCACAGAAGAATATTTCCATGAAAAGATACTGGATGAATCGCAAATATCAAGGATATTCCACTAATTTCATGGAGTATAGAAGTCAAAGTTTTAACCAACTGAGTATAATAAAGAATGGAATAACAAAAGAAATCACCATGCATGCGATAGAATCAGACATGCGGGTTATTCCAATGAATAATAAATAACGGAACCGGTCCTACAGTAAAACGCACCGGCGTGATATTCCAATGTAATAATAAAGAATGGAACTAGGTCCTGTTAGTAAACGCATGCCTGAATTTGGATATTCCAATAGAATAATAAAGACTGGAACCGGACCGCCAGAAAATGCATGCATATATGATATTCCAAATGTAATAATAAAGAACGGAATAATGTAAGAATTTCATCAAGTATAGGGTAGCTTGCAGATCTGAGTTATTTCAATGAATAATAATAAATAATGGAATAATGTAAGTTCTCTTCATGAATACAAAAGAAATAATACCCCTTACGGGTATAACAAATAATATTCCTACCTTAGAAGAAGCTGGATATTCAAAAGTGAAGTAACAAAATACTTTTTTCTTTCTCTTTATAGTTTCTCTCTCTAGAGTTTCAAAGAATTAAATAAAAATAATTAAGGAATGAGCTTCTATTTATAGGAAAATGAACCTAAATAGTAACTAATTCATGAACGGTCCAGTTGATTTACTTTTAAACGGACGGTCCATATTGGTTTACTATTAAAACTTAAAGCAACGGTCCATACTGATTTACTATTAAAACTTTAAACCAACGATCTATATTGATTTACTATTATAACTTTCCACCAGCGGTCCATATTGATGTACTATTATATATTCAACCAACGGTCTGAAAAATTAGCACATCTCCTCATGAAATAATATTGTACCCAAAAATTATTTGGACCAAAAAGAAATATATCTTACGGGTGAATAGTACCCCGTCAATAGTAACATGTGAATAGTAACTCGTGAATAGTACTCCGACACGAAAAGTGTCCCAAATACCCGATTGAACAATATATCCTCCAGACATCAAATATACTAACACAAATAAGTCCAACACAATGGAACTATAAAATTCATCTTTAATCAACACGAACTTATTCATCATTATTATTATAATTCACAATATTTAACAACCAGGTCGTTCCCAGGAAAGAGGGGGCTTTCCGATAATGATTTCTCCTTATTAGCGCTCAATTAGGTGACCAAACCTCTCCTTGACAGAACTTCTAGACATTGTTAATATTGAAAATAATAATATGAATAACTTTGCTGTCTCAATTATTGATTTAATAATATATCATATTATTCAGATGATATTGTAGCAATAATTTAATCAATAATATGAGAGATATGATGCAGCAACTACTGTAGCAATAATTGAGTATAACTAAGTGACTTCTCACGTAAGCATCAATAATCAATACCATGTGCTACTATGCAACCACGCGTATTACTGTACTTTTACTACCGGGTAGTTCAACAGTTTTAACGGTAACACCTCCGCCGTTATTTTTATAGAAAGATAATTTTGTCATTTTCTAACTACGACAATACTTCCATTGTGGGGTCCACTAATGATTGTCTTTGTCGTCATGCGAATATTCCCTGTAAAAACGAATATTCCCCGACCAATCGAATATTATATAACCACTTGCTTACTTTGCAAAATTTGTAAATATTACCCACAACTATAACATTATATCAAATCAACACCATAATATTCAAAAATATAATTCGAGAAAATTATTCTTTAATCATAAAAGTTGGGGTCTTACAACCTCCCCTTCTTATGAAATTTCATCCTTGAAATTAGGGTACATACTGTAACATCCCCATATTCGGGTCCCAAATCACCACGAATCCGGTATACTATTTCTATAACTATTGCGGAAGATATAAACATAAATTGTTTATACATTAAACATTACACACTATCCCCAAGGTCGAGAACCTTCACATAATACCTAAATCAATATCCTATCAGACATACAAAGCTATTATCATACATTCTTTTACAACTTTAGTTGCACATATAATCCAAAGCTGACTTGTCTTGGACTTTTCTTATGTAGTGTATTCGCTATAATCAGAATGTTTATCATGATATAGCAAGGGTGAGCAACAATTTTGCCCAAAGAAGTATAAGTACGCGATTAAGGATATATCATGATCGAAAGAATTGAACAATAAGTTGGCTAACTTTTTACAATATATACATTGCGAAAGAGCATGAATAAATTTTCATAGTTGAACGAACAATGAACATGAATAAATCAACTGGACCAAATGGTAATGAAGGTGATCAGCCTTTCATACCTGATGAATACATGAAATGTGCACAGAGTGAGAATCAATAATTCATAGACATGGTCTAATCAGTAATGATTAACCCCAAGCATATTTCAAAAATATCAATTCGAGATCGAGTTAGAGAACTTGCCTGTACCATTGATTACCGTTACGCAACCTATATCGCTTTTTCTGAAGACCTAATATAGATAATACAGATCTCCAAGTATTAGAATATCATCACAGTATAGTACTGTTAAATACAGTTATAATATAACCTAACAAATTACCACATAATCCTATCAGTCTATAAAATACCTAAAATTCTAGATCAAGTCAAACTATTTCATGCGAAAGTTAAATTTAGGTATAATTTCTGACATCCCAAAAAGTATAATCAGATAATTCATGAGTCTAATTTCCATAAGACTTTGCCTAAATGCTTTACATTTACCTTAGATAATTTCATTTTCAAATAAAAATATTTTTCAATGACTTATAATAATTTTCGGATAATTATTATCATTTATCATGATTTTTCAATCATTAATATCATATTAATATGAATTAAATACTAATTAATTCCGTTATCATTAATATTAATTTATTAATGAAATTCATTACAAAATATTAAAAGTCATAAAAAATAACTTAAAATATTTCCTTACACTTTAATATAATTTCAAATGATTTTTAAAGTATTAAAATCATTTTTATGTAATTTATTTAATATAATAATTAAATAAATTAACTATCATTAATATTTAAAAATATTAAAATATCAGTGAAATATATTCCAAATTATTAAAAACCCATTTTTAGGCTTTAAAATAATTTTTACAAATTTATTATGAATTTCTAATATTTATTTTCTGTTTATTCTATAATTTTCATTTAAAGTTGGGGTCCTCCACAGAAACACTTGTAGACGGTGATCTACAAGTCCGATTTGGGCCCACTTGGTATTGTTAGAACCGTGGCTTCCCGAGCTACGTTTTAGGCTCAAGAAACGGTCCATTTGGCACAGTATAGCACCCTGAAAACAGGCCAATACCGACTGACCATTACATGCCTTGTAAACATTTTCAGTTTTGGAGTCTTTTACAGAAACGCTTGTATTACGAGATCCACAACTCCGATTGAGGCCCAATCAAACTCATTGGATCCATATCTTCTTGAACTACAGTTTTCAGTTATCAAATACCAAATTCCGATCTGTCTAGGTCCCTGAAATCAGGCCCAAAGTGACTGGTCCGCAAGGTTTTCTTCAACAGTTGGTTCATTTTCCAGATTTGGGGTCCTTAACGGAAACGCTTATAAAACGAAATCTACAAATCGGATTTAGGTCCAATAGGTATCGTTGGATTCGTAATTTCCCGACCTACAGTTTCCATGTATCAAACATCTATTTTGATTCTGTTTTGGTCCCGGAAAAATGGACAGAAGTGGCTGATCAGTAGCTTGTGTTCAACAATTAAGGTAGTTTGGGATTTAATTCATAACTTGCTCATTTCTTAACATATTTGAGTGATTCCAAAGGAGTTTTTCCCTTAACTCATGTATCTAGCATTCTAACATGTTTTAAACCATTAATCACATGAACCCAAAGAATCTAACATAAAAAATATATATATAGCATACAAAGGGAAACTTTTTCTTAAACCTTTAGGTACAAAACTTGATTTCCTCACATTGGATCTAACTTTTGATTTCAAAAATACTTTGATACACATATAAAATACCAATACTCATGTAAATCATGAGTTTTTAATGATCCAAAACAAAAGTTGCTTGGTTCATAAAGATCTAACAAAAAGAGCACAAAAAGTGAAAACTTTCATTTTCTTACCTTTTTTTTCTTGCAAGCCTTCTTGATCCTTCAAAGTAGGTTATGATTTTAAGTTTTATGAAGATCCAAGACCCCTCCTAGACTCCCTATAACTACCGAAATATGCAGCCTCCTTTCTCTCTCTATTGTTCTTAGTTTAGACTTAGGTTTAAAAATTAACATAACTTAGTGTATATACAATATACATATAACACATATAATTATAGAATATGTAACTCCCAATATAATTACATATACTTATTATCAATTTAATATATAAGTTACAAAAATTAGAATTTTAATGCCCTAAGGCTTGTTTGGCAAAACCATATTAAAATAATGACTTAATCATTCCTTAAGCCTTTTTTGGCAAAACAAGATTAAAATAAGAATTTCAAAAGCTCTAAGGTTTTGTTTGGTAAAATCAAATTAAAACTCTTTTAATAAATATAGTTTATTGTCCCACATTGTTTACTTGGATTTTCATACCAATCTTAATTAAATAAACTAATTACCACATACTAAATAAATTTCCCACTTAACTAAATATCACAAAATTATAATCTCATTATAATTTTATTTAACAATTAATATATCACTTTAATTATTAAATTACGACATCAATATAGCAACTCATGTAATCTTTAACAACTCTCTAACTGTTAAATTAAATTAGAGTATTATTTAATTCACAAATATATACTAACAACAATCACATAAATAAAATATTAATTTAATTTAATAAATATTTTAAATTACAAATAAAATTTTGGATTGTTACATCATTCCCTTCTTACAAGGATTCTGTCCCCAGAATCACAACTCAAATAATTCATTCGTCTCATTCTTCCTTCCTTATAAGGATTCCGTCCTCGGAATCACCGAAACCCTACCTTACTCAGGTTTTCGTCAAATCTCTTCATTGAATAAGTTCAACACATGACCTTAATATAGATTTTATATTTCCTACTACATTCATTTCTTCAACAAATTCTAGGTTTTATTTCATAACTTTCACTTTAACTCAATTATATTCTGAGTATTATATATTCTTTAATCCAATTATTTCCTTTTCTAAAGATTGTTATCATAAACACTCGGGATATTACATTCACCCATTCTTCTAAGAATTTTGTCTTCAAAATTTTTATTTATTAATCTTTATTCATTCATTCTATCAAAATAGATTTTACGTTAATATTTTATTCACTCATTGGGTTTTATAACCACTTCTTTCCACAAAGGTCTTTCTTCAATTATTAAACTTTTCTATGAAGAGATTTATATTATTCTTTGATAACTCATCTCTTTCTCATTTCAAAATTTCTTTTCTAACCTATTCCATATATTCATCATTTAGTGTCGCATTCTACGATTTACTTCTTTCTAAGGAATATCATCCTTACCACATTCACCTTTAAGAATTGCAAGAATCTTCCACAATTGCTCAATAATTGGGAAGAAGTATGAATAACTCAGGAATTTTAAAAGATTCCAAATCATGCTGAGGGGTCACAAGACCGTGAACTCTATTCTTGGTTTACTAGTGCTTCAACTCAATCCTTCACACTGCAAACCAGAGTGTTTATCAATCACAAAGACCGAAAACACCCTCCTCACGTATACTTAGGTGGCTAGCCTATTGTATTTACTACGCTTAGTCGCAACGTAGTGTTTTTATAACGACTATATGCATTACGCTTCTAACCATTGTCCCCGAAAACATGTCCCCTTATAGGGTTGTTCACCTCAGCTTTTCAACATCTGAATCCGCACCAAAATAATTTGGTTTGGCATAACTTTTCAATAAACACTTGAATTTCATGAACATCTTTCAATATTCGTCTAGCTGAATCAAATAGCATAGACTTTTACAACAATTCGGACATCAATCGAAATATACATACATATATATATATATATTCTCATATCTTAAAGAAATCTCAAAATCTTTTTATGACGTCACGATACCGCATCTTTGTATTTACAAATTCGCCGAGGATTCCGTCATTTGGTGATTTTATCATACTACATCATACCATAGTGGGCTGACGATCCTTAGATCACATCCAACACTAGGTAATACTGCATTGATGAATCGAGGATTGAGCTTCCCTCTCTTTTCAAATCTCGTAACTCCTTTCCATGGAGCAATACGTAACAACACATGATCTCCTATATCGAATTCCACGTCTTTTCGATGAAGATCAGCATAACTCTTTTGTCGATCTTTTGAGGTTTTTATACGTTGTCGGATTATTTGAATCTTTTCTGTAGTCATTCGTACCAACTCCGGTCCCAACAACGTTGCTTCACCTACCTCATCCCAGCATACTAGAGAACAACACTTTCTTCTATACAACGCCTCAAATGGAGCCATGCCAATACTTGCTTGATAACTGTTGTTGTAGGAAAACTCCACCAATGGTAAGAACTTGTCCCAACTTCCCTTAAAGTTAAGGACATAGAGTCTTAATAGATCTTTAAGAGTTTGAATAGTCCTCTTCGACTGTCCGTCCGTCTGAGGATGATATGCCAAGCTAAATCGTAAGTCTGTGCCCATAGCTTTTTGAAAACTAACCCAAAATTGTGAAGTGAATCTTGGGTCTCGATCAGAAACTATGGATACCGGCATACCATGCAGTCTTACAATCTCGTTTATATACATACGAGCAATGAGCAGACTTGGTCAATCTATCAACAATGACCCAAAATCTATGCCTTGAGAAACTTGAGGAAGGCCGGTAACGAAATCCATGGTAATGTGCTCCCACTTCCATTCTAGAATTTCATGTGGTTGCAATGGACCTTTTGGTACTTGATGCTCCGCTTTAACTCATTGACAAGTTAGACACCTTGAGATAAATAGCGCTATCTCTCTCTTCATATTGCTCCACCAAAATGTATGACGAAGATCATAATACATTTTGGTACTCCTAGGATGGATTGCAAATGGTGTGTTGTGCGACTCCATCATGATTTTATACTTTAAATCAGGGTCGTTAGGAGCACAAAGTCTGGAGTTAACTCAAAGTATTCCTTCTTCATCGATTCTTGCTTCCGGCATAGCACCTTCTTGCACTTTCTTCCTCATACGCGCATCGCCTCCAGTCTCAGAGCTTGAGCGGCTTTTTAACTTTATCAATTAAAGTTGGTTCTACTCGTATATTCGCCATCATCACATGGGTCCCTGGAGTCTTTAATTCTATCTTCATCCTTTGCAAGTCACACAAAATGGGCCTTTGCGTTGACAATATCGCACTCGTACTTGCATATGATCTTCTACTTAATGCGTCAGCTACCACGTTCACTTTTCCAGGATGGTATTGGATGGTATGATCATAATCTTTCAACAGTTCAAGCCATTGTCATTGTCGCATGTTGAGTTCCTTTTGAGTGAAGAAATATTTGAGGCTTTTATAATCCGTAAAGATCTCCACTTTCTCCCATACAAGTAATGCCTCCAAATTTTAAGTGCGAAGACAACAGCTGCTAACTCTAGATCATGAGTAGGATAATTCCTCTCATATTCTTTGAGTTGTCTTGAGGCATAGGCTATGACTTTCCGATGTTGCATAAGAACACATCCCAACCCTTTGCCCGAAGCATCACTGTAGATCACAAATCCCTCCGAGCCAGATGGTATTGTCAGAACAGGTGCTGAAATGAGTCTCCTCTTGAGTTCTTGAAAATTCTTGTCACATTCTTCGCTCCAACCGAACATTATATCTTTCTGAGTCAGCTGAGTTAATGGAGTAGTGATTCGAGAAAATCCTTCCACGAATCTCCGATAATAACCAGCTAAACCGAGAAAGCTACGTGCTTTTAGTCATCGCTTTAGGTTGCTCCCAGCTTTGAATAGCTTCAATCTTTGCCGGGTCAACAGATATTCCATGACTTGATACTACGTGCCCAAGAAATGTTACTTCCTCAAGCCAGAACTCGCATTTCTTCAACTTGGCATAAAGCTTGTATTCACGAAGCTTTTGGAGTGCCAGCCTCAAGTGTTGCTCATGATCTTCATGACTTTTGGAATAAATAAGGATGTCATCAATAAAGACGACCACAAAGTGATCCAAATATTCCTTGAATAATCGGTTCATCATATCCACGAAGGCAACAGGAGCATTAGTCAATCCAAAGGACATGACTAGGAATTTATAATGCACGTACCGAGTTTTGAAAGCCGTCTTTGGAATGTCATCGGTTCTAATCTTCAATTGGTGATATCCGGAACGAAGATCAATCTTTGAAAAGAATTTGGCTCCTTCCAACTAGTCAAACATGTCATCAATACGTGGCAATGGGTACCTATTTTTGATGGTGACATGATTCAACACCTTATAATCAATACAAAGTCGCATACTCCCATCTTTCTTCTTCACGAATAGAACAGGAGCACCCCAAGGAGACGTACTAGGATGAATGAAACCAATGTCTAATAATTCCTGTAATTGGGTCTTTAACTCCTGAAGTTCAATAGGAGCCATTCGATATAGGGCTTTGGAAATGGGTATTGTACCAGGTTCAAGGTCGATACAAAATTCAATTTCACGCTCTGGGGGTAGGCCAGGAAGTTCTTCAGGGAATACGTCAGGAAATTTATTAACAATAGAAATGTCGTTCAAAACTGACGTATTTTTGTTTAAATCTGTGACATGAGCTAAGAAAGCTTGACATCCGTTTTTCAATAAACGAATAGCTTTATGGCTTAAAATGACCATGATTGATTTTAATGGTTTGGTCGCTTGAATTCGCATAATAGGTTGATTAGGAATATGAAAACTAACAACCTTACAAAAATAATCAATTTTTGCATAATGAGTATTTAACCAATCAATCCCTAGAATTACGTCAAACGCAAGTATTTTTAAAGAAATAAGATCGACAGGTAATGTGCGGTTACCGATTTTAACCAAATATAACTTATAAATAGTGGATGTAATGAAGGTTTCTCGCAACGGAGTTTCCATAGATAAGTCAAAGTCCAATTTCTCCAGAGTCAAATTTAATCGTTGAGCGCAAGTATGAGAAATAAAAGAATGGGTAGAACCGGTATCAAATAAAGTATAGACTTCGCTAGAGTATATGATAAGCTTACCCGTGATGACCTCATTCGGGTTCCTTGCTTTCTAGGAGGTCACAATAAATGCTCTCCCTTGCACTACCGGCTTTGACTTTTCTGGGACGGCCTTTGGTGCCTCCATTCTAGCTGAACTTGTATTCGGTGAACGACAAAATCGGGCTAAGTGACCTTCTCTTCCATAATTATAACATGCTTTGGACGACATCGCGCAGTTTGGACTGATGTGTCCCCCCCCACCCTCCGCATTTGAAGCATATGATAGGTGGTCGTTCTCATTCCTTAACAACGGGTGCTGGTACTGACGTCCTTCCATCATTGTTGAATCTCCTCTTCTGGAAATGTCCATTCTTATTATTTTGGCCCTGATTACCATCGAAGTGGTTACCATTTCTGGCCTATTGATTCCCTCCATGCTTGTTGTCACCGCTTCGATGACTGCTCTCACTGGTATTATTATTTTGCCGGCTGCACTTTTTTGGTTGCATTGACTTGTTATCGCGCTACACTAACTGAGCCATATTTACAACATCTGAATATAAACACAGTTTATGAGAAATAAGATGTTGACGTATCTCCAGCTTCAAACCTCTTAAAAACATCCGCGTCATTCTCTCTTCATTATCCACCAAGTGGGACGTAAATCGGGACAACTCGGCAAACTTGGCTTCGTACTGCGACACGGTCATATTATTTTGCTCCAACTTTATGAATTCTACCTCTTTTATGTGACGAATACTTTCGGGAAAGTACTTGTCATTGAATAGTTCTTGGAACTTCTCCCAAGACATCTTCAGTGCGGCAGGTTGAGTACGCTTTACCGATTCCCACAAGTAATCTTCCTCTCCTCGCAACATAAAAGCGGCAAAGGGAACCTTTTGCTCCTCGGAGCATCCCAAGACATCAAATATCTTGGTGATCTGCTTTATCCATGCTTCCGCCTTAAATGGTTTTGGCTCTCCAATAAACTCCGGTGGTCTCAGCTCCTTGAACTATTTAGCGGTGACCGTCCGAGAGTTTCCAGTGTTTCCACCTATATTTTGGACAGGAGCCACTCTTGCCTGCTGTTGCATGAATTGCATAAAGCCTCTGAACATTCGATCATTCATCATTTGGTCAGTGTTGTTGTTTGCATGAGGATTGTCACCTTTCTGATGCACATTATCCTGATTATTGATATGTGGTGAATTAACGGTCGCATGTGCTCTATTGCTATTCTCAACATTCTCAGATGTCATTTTCAAATACTGCCACAAAACAAAAGTTTAATTGACATGTAACATATTATCCCTATATTCTGACCGACCAATTATGTGAAACCCCAAATTTGATGAATAAAGAATTAATTTTCTCAAAATAATTTTTTTTATATTATGGTGTGAATTTGAGATAATGTTATAGTTGTGGGTAATATTTATAAATTTTGCAAAGTATGTAAGTTGTCATATTATATTCGATTGGTCGGGGAATATTCGCTTTTAAATAGGAAATATTAAATGCGACGGCAAATCATTAGTGGACCCTAATAACTAAATTATTGTTTGATTGAGAAAACGACAAAAATATTTTATTGAAAATAACGGTGGAAGTTTTACCGTTGATATCTTTGTTGAACTACTTGGTAGTAAAAAAGTACGATGTCTGCGTTGTTGCATAGTAGCAATACCAGTATTGATTATCGATATTTATGTGAGAAGTCACTCGCTTTTGTTCAATTATTGCTACAATAGTTGCTTTGACAAGTATCTCACATTATTTGATTCAATTATTGTTGATTTAGAAGTTTTGTTTTATTCGTAATAAAATAGAAACATCTTTTATATAAAATGTAATATTTTATTAAAGTTATTCTATAAATAGAATATATTATATTCTATTATGCATAGTGTTTTGTATAGTAAAATCTTTTTATATAAAATAAAATACTTTATTAAAGTTATTCAATAAATAGAATATATTATATTTTATTATGCATAGTATTTGCATAGTGCCCGCATAGTGTTTGCATAGTAAAAATCTTTATATATAAATAGAATATATTATATTTTATTTAAAAGATTTTTCTTTAAACATGGACCGTCAGATTAAAGTAAATCAATCTGGACCGTTCATGGATTAGTTACTATGCATTCTATTTTCCTATAAATAGAAGCTCATTCCTTCATTATTTTCTTATGAATTCACTGAACTCTAGAGAGAGAAACTATAGAGAGATAGAAGAAAAGTTTTCTGCTACTTCACTACTCTTATATCAAGTATTATTTTACTAGTGAAGGGATATTATTCTTTTGTATTCAAGAAGAGAACTTCATTATTCCATTTCTTTATTGTTCGCATTGGAATAACTCAGTATCTGCGGGATACCCTATACGTGGTGACATTCTTCTATTATTCTGTCTTTATTATTCCGTTGGAACATCCTGTCTGTGCTATACGCCGGACCTGGTTCCGTTTTTATTATTCTGTCTTTATTATTCCGTTGGAACATCCTGTCTGTGCTTTACGCCGGACCTGGTTCCGTCTTTATTATTTCATTCTTTATTATTCTGTTGGAACATCCTGTCGGTGTGATTTTCACCTGACCTGGTTCCATTATTATTATTTTGTTGGAATAACCTGCCTATGCGAAGTACCGCATGCATGGTGATTTTTGTTGTTATTACATTCCTTATTATTCTCAGTTGGCTAAAATTTTGACTTCTATACTCCATGAAATAAGTGGAATATCCTTGATATTTGCGCTTCATCCAGTATTTTTCATGGAAATATTCTTATGAGAAATCTTGATTTTTACTCTACAAAGCAGTATCATGTTGACAATTTGGACGTTATTAGTTCCTGAATAACTTAATTCTTGAACTTGTTTTATTGAATTCTTATATCATTGTCATCATCCTCATGTTTATATTTTTTTTAAAGTCATTTGTGGCCTGTAAAGCATGGATGGACTTGGTATGATTATGACCAGGGATTATTCGGTATAATCATGACCGTAATGTTACAAATGATGTGAAAATTAAAAGTCCTCATTTGCCCTTAGTGCATTGATGGACAGTTTTTGGTATGATTATGGCTATGGATTTAATGATGTGGATTATTTATTGAGCTGAGTCTCAGCGATAAAAGTGATGAAAAACTTTTTAAATCATAAAAGATAGTAGATTTTATTCTCTACTTGACTCATTTAATTGATTGCTTGTTCCGCTGCAGTTAAACTTGATGTCTATTGTATTTTATCAGTTTAACATTGTTGGAGGCTAATGATAATTTATTACGCATTATCTTAGTCATAATATTTCTTCTTGGGCTAGTTGAGCTCACCTTTTTCTTTCATCGTTCTCTTGAAAATGAGAATATAGTCGGGACGAGTCGGGGAGCGGAGTGATGGTCCAGAGGATAGCATTAGTAGTCCTCACTATTTTGTGAAATAGTGTGATAATAATTGTAATGAGGACTCCTTTTGAGTATGTATAATCTCTAATAGACAATAATTGTATTCAAACTCACAGTTTATGTTTTGTCGTATTGTACATGTGATTGTATTAGTAAGTTGTATTTGAATTACATACCATGTATCTGGCGACCCAAGATGGGTGATGTATACCTAATTTTGGGGGCGTCACAAATTAAATACCAAAAAAAAAACTTAGGTAGGTCATACTAGCGAATGAATTCCCCGTCTTTCCCCTCCTAGTTCTACTCTCACATCTTAGCCAGGGATCATATCCCTAAGCTTTGATACCAACTGTGACGCCCCCAAAACAGGTATACATCACCCATCTTGGTTCGCCAGATACAAGGTACTGAATTCAAATACAACTTAATTATACATCCGTCATGTACAATACGACAAAACATAACTTGTGAGTTTGAATACAAATATTGTCTACTAGAGAGTATAAAAACTCAAAAGGAGTCCTCATTATAATTATTATCACACTATTTTACAGAATAGTGAGGACTACTAATGCACCATCTAGAACCATCACTTTGTTCCCCGACTAGTCCCTGCTACGTTCTCATTTTCTGAAGAGAACAATGAAAGCAAAAGGGTGAGCTCAACTAGCCCAGTAAGAAATATTATGACTAAGATAATGCAGAATAATTTATCGTTAGCCTTTAACAATGTTAAACTAATAAAATATAATAAATATCAAGTTTAACTGTAGCAGAACAAGAAATCCATTAAAAGAGTCAAGTAGAGAATAAAATCTACCATCTTCTATGATTTAAAAGGGTTTTTCATCACTTTTATCGTTGGGACTCAACTTAATAAGTAATCCACATCATCGAATCACCCCTGCACTACGGCCAAGGATATTCTTTAGTATCACGAGCATAAATTATCCATGCACTACGGGCCAAGGACATTCGTGTATTCATTAATGGTCATGATCATGCCAACCTTTGTCCATCAATGCACTACGGGCCAATGAGGACTTTTACCACATCATTTGTAACATTACTACCATGATTTACAATCAATAAATCCTGATCATAATCATACCAAGTCCATCTATGCACTACAGGCCACAGATGACTTTCAACAAAATAATAATATGAGGATGATGACAATGATATAAGAATTCAATAAAACAAGTTCAAGAATTAATTTATCTAGGAACTGATAACGTCCAAATTGTCAACATGATACTGCTTTGTAGAGTAAAATTAAAGAATGCTCAGAAGAATATTTCCATGAGAAGATACTGGATGAAACACAAATATCAAGGATATTCCACTAATTTCATGGAGTATAGAAGTCAAAGTTTTAACCAACTGAGTATAATAAAGAATGGAATAACAAAAGAAATCACCATGTATGCGATAGACCGCACAGGCAGGTTATTCCAACAGAATAATAAATAACGGAACCAGGTCCGACATAAAATGCATAGCAGGATATTCCAATAGAATAATAAAGACTCGAACCAAGTCCCACGAAAAGCATGCATGTGATATTCCAATGTAATAATAAAGAATGGAATAATGTAAGAATTTCACCAAGTATAGGGTAGCAGGTGTACACAAAGTTATTCCAATGAATAATAAATAATGGAATAATGTAAGTTCTCTTCATGAATACAAAAGAAATAATACCCCTTACGGTACAACAACAAATAATATTCCTACCTTGGAGAAACTGGATATTAGAAAAGTGAAGTAATAAAATACTTTTATTCTTTCTCTCAATAGTTTCTCTATCTAGAGTTTCAAAGAATTCATAAGAAATAATAAAGGAATGAGCTTCTATTTATAGAAAAATGGATCGAATAAGTAACTAATTCATTAATGATCCAGATTGATTTACTTTTAAACGGACGGTCCATATTGGTTTACTATTAAAACTTAAAGCAACGGTCCATACTGATTTACTATTAAAACTTTAAACTAGCGATCCATATTGATTTACTATTATAACTTTCCACCAGTGGTCCATATTGATTTACTATTATATCTTCAACCAACGGTCTGAAAAATTAGCACATCTCCTCATGAAATAATATTGTACCCAAAAATGATTAGGACCGAAAAGAAATATATCTTATGGGTGAATAGTACCCCGTGAATAGTAATATGTGAATAGTAACTCGTGAATAGTAACTCGTGAATAGTACTCCGACACGAAAAGGGTCTCGAATACTCGATTGAACAATATATCCTCCATACATCAATTATACTAACACAAATAAGTCCAACACAATGGAACTATAAAATTCATCTTTAATCAACACGAACTTATTCATCTTTAATATTATAATTCACAATATTTAGCAACCAGGTCGTTCCCAGGAAAGAGGGGGCTTTCCGATAAGGATTTCTCCTTATTGGCGCGCAATTAGGTGACAAAACCTCTCCTTGACAGAACTTCTAAACATTGTCAATATTGCAAATAATAATATGAATAACTTTGCCGTCTCAATTATTGATTTAATAATATATCATATTATGCAGATGATATTGTAGCAATAATTTAATCAATAATATGAGAGATATGATGCAGCAACTACTGTAGCAATAATTGAGTATAGCTGAGTGACTTCTCACGTAAGCATCAATAATCAATACCGTGTGATACTATGCAACCACGCGTATTACTGTACTTTTACTACTGGGTAGTTTAACAGTTTTAACGATAACACCTCCGCCGTTATTTTTATAGAAAGATAATTTTATCGTTTTCTAACTACGACAATACTTCTGTTGTGGGGTCCACCAATGATTGTGTCGTCGTACGAATATACCCTGTAAAAAAGGAAATATTCCCCGACCAATCGAATATTATATAACCACTTGGTTACTTTGCAAAATTTGTAAATATTACCCACAACTATAACATTATATCAAATCAACACCATAATATTCAAAAATATAATTCGAGAAAATTATTCTTTATTCATAAAAGTTGGGGTCTTACAATTACTGCCCCGTAATTGAATAACCAGTCCATTCCCAAGATAATGTCGAATTTCCCAAGTCGAATAGAGATAAGATCTATGTTCATGATATTACCCTTAATATCCACTCTACAGTTCTTATGTACGTACTTAACATGATTATTTCTCTATTCGTAATTTCTATGTTCATGGGGTATTTTAACTCATCCTTAGGCAATTCTAAGCTCTTAGCAAAGTAATCAGATATAAATGAACAAGTAGCACCCGAATCAAATAATACATAAGCATTAACTTTATTGATTGAAATGATACCTGACACCACATCACGAGACTGAACTGCATCCTGCACCATCATGTTGAAAGTCCTGGCGGTCGGTCGGTTGGTTGCGATTGATCATGTGATAGTCAAGGCACTTCCACTGCTGTTTCCCCAGTTTCCTCCTGATCCTGCCCCTCTAGATCCCTTCTTAGGACAGTCTCTTGCCAGATGATCCTTTGAACCACAAGTGAAGCAGGCACCCTTCTTTGGGTTAGGACAGTTAGGTGCTATGTGGCCTTGCTGACCACAATTGTAGCACACTCATTTCCCCTTTATGCAAACTACTAGATGAGCTTTCCCGCAGGTCGGGCATGCTTCGATCCTCTTCTTCTGACCTCTTTGCTGATTTCCAGTTAATGTGTTGTCAGACCACCTTCTCTTCTGATTATTATTACCACCTCCTGTGTTGCTTCCACTAGCCTTGTTAATTCCTTCATTTTCACTCTTCTTCTTCTTCTGATCCTGATTATATTTGATTACCGCATCGCTTCCACTTTCAGCGAGTATGGCTTTCTCTAGTACCCCGACGAACGTCTTTAATTGAAATATTTACACCTTACTATACAACCATGGCTTTAATCCTTGTTCAAACCTTCTTACTTTTCGCTCATCCGTGTGCACTTGATATGTGGCGAACCTTGCCAACTCGTTGAATCTAGCCGCATAATCCAGTACGGACATATTCTCCTGTTTCAACTCCAGAAATTGAACCTCTATTTGGTTCTGCGAGCTGGTCGGGAAATACATCTCAAAGAACATCTCCTTGAATCTCTCCCAGGTAATCATACCTTCTCCTCCACGGACTTTGTTTGCTTGCCACCAATAACTGGCTTCAGATTTCAGCATAAACGTTGCGAAAGCGATCTTTTGGTCCTCTCTGACTCTTGCGACATCAAAAACCTTCTCCATCTCCATAACCCAAGTCTGAGCTTCGATCGGGTTCATAGAGCCTTTAAACTCTGGCAGTCCCACCGCCTTAAAATCTTTGAACGTTGTATTCGGTGGAGCTTGAGGTTGATTATTCATCGCTCCAGCTAGTAAGTTCACTAATTGTTGAACAGGGTTAGCATTGGCGTTATTGTTATTCGTTGACTCTTCCTGAGCTGGTTGACGATGTTATCTTCTTCTTGGCGACATATTTCTGTTAAAATATATGCTTATTAGATCTTTATTTATTTCTCTAAATAGTTAAGGCATTACTCAACAATTTAACATAATCACTTAACACATTATCTCAAACAACTTGATATATTTAATCAAATCAAATGTTTTAACATCAAACGATAGCATCACTGCTATTTACATTAACTATCCCGAGATAAAGAATCCTCAGGATTTAAAATATTAAAATATTCCTTTGTTCATAACCACATCGGAATTTACATCTAAATACCAGATAAGTTTTTCATAAAATTAAACAAATTCTATCACTGCCTGTTAAGGCGCTAAACAGCCTTGCTACGTTCCTCTTCCATGATGCGAGACATCATCCTGCGATCTAGCATGTACGATGGTAGTCCTTCAAACTAGATTGGGTACCTCAAAACTCGATCCTGAGCCTCATCCATTGCATTATTAAGTGTATAGTACGTCTCCCCAAGCTTAGCCTTCTTTGCACGACCATCCTCTTCTGCAAGATCAGCACGACGTGATACTCTTACCCAACCCTCCTCTGTTATGATCAGCCTTTCTGAGCTTTCCTTCAGTTCCTTCTTTAACTTCTCTATCTCCTCAGTCTTCTCCTCGGTTTGACCCTTCTCGTGGACCAAATCCCATTCTACATTTGCCAGACGTGTGTGAAGAGTCACAACCTCCCTTTCCTTCTGTTCGATGGTAATTTGCTGAATAATCGCCCGCTCAGTCAGATCCTGAACAGTGTCACGTAACTCTACGTTACATTCATATAACTCATCGTACATCTCAGCATCAATGGAGTTCGGTGGGAACTCCTCTTCTTCCTCTTCCTCTTCAGGATCCTCTTCTGGATCAGTCTCAGGCTCATGCTCCTGACCAACAACAGTGATCAATGGAGATGGCTCTCTCTATACCAACTGCTCCCTGACGACATGAATGTCTCGGGGCTCCTCCTCTGTAGGTACTCGGGGTTCCTCCTCCCCAGCTCGACTAGCTCCTCCAACATCCGACATCCTTAAAACACAATTTCAAGTTTCAGTTACTAAGTCGTACTAGTGAGCACATAATTTAACACATAAGCACATAAAGTCTTTTATTATCTTCAATGAATTAAGAAATTCATTTCTTAGTACTCGATAGGAGTTTTCCATCACTATATTCTTCCTATAAGGCTACTACCTAAGGTTGTTTCCCCACTAAGGTTCATAACCTACAGCTTTGATACCAACCTGTGACACCCCTAAATCTGGGTACTTTAATTTCCACATGATTTGGTGTTCACTATTCAAACATCATATATCTATCTACCCATAATAAATGCAAACCATGCAATAGATAGAAATAAATCCTCCCCTTATGGGGTTACAACATCTGAATAATAAATACAATCCCATGTCAAACTAACCTTAAACATCTGTGTGGAAACATAAACAAATAATAAGTCTTAAACAACATCAAGTCTTAACAATAACATTCTTAAAATTAAATAACAAGTCTTCATCACTTATTAGCTTTGCCCTTGCCTTTGCTAGTAGAAGGCTCATCGTAACTTTCGTTCTTAACTGCAATGTTATTATTACGCAAGAGTGAGCATGATTGCCCACAAGTATAAAAGTGAAATAACAATATATAATAACATGCGAGTGAATCAAAGACTTCTGAAATAAAAGCTCAACTTTTGAATCAAGAATGAATAAAAAGAATTCAAAAGATTTCTGAGGGTCATAAGACCTTGAACTATGTTCTAGGTTATCAAGGGTTATACTTGAAACCTTTAACAATCATAAGACTATGGACTCTTCTACTCGTACTTAGGGGGATCAAATTTAGTACCACCATCATGCACAATATCTTAACGCTAACACATAAGTAATCCCTATACAGGGTTGTTCATCATAGTTTGACATTAGAGTCCTCACCAAAGGAAGTTTGGTTTGGATAAATCAATAAGAATTCTGAAAGTTAGAACGTTCGTCAACTATGGACTAGTCGAATCAAATAAGGTTCACAAGTCTAATATGGTTCAACAATAAATGATATTGAAATTGAATAACAATCTCAAGAGGTATACAATAGAACAAGTATTGTATAACAAAATCATACTTTCAAAAGATAAATAATCTTCAATATAACAATTTGAATTTGATTTAATAATAACGAGAATTTACTCGGTGTAATTTATAAACTTGAATAATGATAACAAGTAGGGTTAGGAAACTTGCCTCGCATGCGTAGGCTAAACGATTACTACTTAGCTCACCACAAATCCTACACACATACCATATGTATTCACGACATTCATTAGTTACATTTTCACTTAATTATTTAATATAAACTCCACTTTATTTAACAAATCATTACCTTTCTAATTTAATTACTTAATTAAATTAGAATATTTTCATTCTCTTACTATTATTACACTCTTAATAAATTATTTCATAATAATTTCCATCGAATATTTATTTTATTCCATAAATATCTCAATTAAAATATTTACTTATATTTTATAAATATTTTAATAATAATTTTCATCGAATATTTATTTTATTCCATAAATATCTCAATTAAAATATTTAATTTATTTTATAAACATTTTAATAATAATTTTCATCAAATATTTATTTTATTCCATAAGTATCTCAATTAAAATGTATAATTTATTTTATAAATATTTTAATAATAATTTTATCGAATATTTATTTTTATTTTTTTATTTTTATTTTTTATTTTTATTTTTCTATTTTTGCCTTGTATACGTAATTTAGTTTGGTAACTCCACAGGGGTGGGGTTACCTGACTCAGTTCTGCATTTCTCCAGCTTCTGCGATTCAACAACATATAAGGCCAAAAATCTCTCACAAGTAAAATTATACGTTCTGTGAAGAACACATAATATGGCCATAACTTCCAATTACTTTATTTTTATACGAATTTAGACATACCCAAACATTGTAATACACATATAACTATTACTCAACCCATCTAGCATGATTTTAACATGTTAAAACACATAATTTGTAGAATCAACACATGTAATTTACTGTTCTTGGTGTTTTTGAAAGGTTTGAATACAGAACATGAAAATCAACACTACGGATTCGTTATAACACTGAATCCATTCATTTAAAGTTTGGTCTCTTTGTTTTAATATGCATAATTATATACAGGTATAAAATTTATGACACAATATATGTTTGACGTATTAAAATTGCGAGTAAGGGCCATATTGCCATATTTATATACTCTATAATTTTGCAGCAACAATATACGACATATATTTTATGAAACCGATGTTATGGTTCATACAACATAGTAAAAACATACTACGTTAACATATTAACACATATATGTGTAAATTTATAATACAACTTATGATTATCGTGTTAAATTTGGTATGTAAGGCCATATGGCCATATTTTCATACTCTGTAATTTTGTAGGAAGTATATACGACATGTTTTTATGAAACTGATGATATGGTTTATACAATATATATAATAAAACACGATATAATAACATTTATCACGTAATTAACATATAATCTTTACTCCTTTTTCCACTATAGAGCTTTTACAGAACATAAAAGCCATTTTTCTTAAAAAACTTAAACAATGTAAAAATAGAAATTGGGTTAAACGAATTACCCAGAGTATAAAGTGTAGATTAGGAGAGCCTTGATACTCCTTTCTCAGTTACTAGATCAATCACACACTCACAAATTCTCTCAACTTCAAAATTTCTCTCTGTGATAGCTTTGTTCCAGACTTAGAAAATAAAGGAGACATATACGATTTTTTTATAAAAAGAAATCGAAAGCCTAGAGAGTGGATGGTCGATTACCCAAAGAATGGTTAACTCGCTCTCTCAACCTCCACTAAGGCCTCGTTTGGCAAGCCTAAAATGGCTCAAAACCATTTAATTTAATAAATCCTTTATACCATCGTTTAATAATGTCACACTCATTTATACAATAACTCAAATATATTATTTAATTTAATTTGAATAAAATATAATAATTTCTCATTAATTCACATAGTCATATAATTAATTTTCTCATTAATTATAAAATAATATTAGGCTTATTAAATATTTCTTTTAATTCAATAAACTCACATAATTACATATTTTGAATAATAAATTCTCCACATTAATTTAATAAATATAACACATATAATTAAATTAATCTATCACAATTGCATCAAATAATTATTTAATCTACTAAGTAAATCATCGAAAATATTTATTTAATTCAATTAATATTAAAATTAAATTACAAAAATCTCGTTCGTCACATTTTTCCCCCCTTAAAAGGATTCTGTCCCCAGAATCACGACTCAATAAATTCGACCCGTTACATTCTCCCCCCTTACAAAGATTCTGTCTCCAAAATCGCTTACACATAATTTAAGTAAATAAATGAGGGTAATTCTTTATCATATTCTCTTCGAGTTCCCACGTTGCTTCTTCAGCATTGTGGTTCCTCCAAATTACCTTAACAGAAGGTATTACTTTATTTCTGAGAATTTGTTCTTTTTTGTCGACAATTTGAATATGAATTTCTTCGTAAGATAAGTCTTTTTCAAAATATAGGGGTTCGTATTCAATTACATGCTTGTAATCGGGTTTGTAGGGTCGTAATACAGAGACATGGAAGATGTTGTGGACATTCTCGAGTGCTAGAGGTAAGGCTACCTCATACACAACTTCTCCGATTCTTTGCAGTACTTCAAAGGGTCCAATGAATCTTGGGCTTAATTTCTCTTTCTTTTCGAACCTTATCTTTCCCTTCTAGGGAGAGACTTTCAAAAACACATAACTACGTGGTTCAAACTCAAAATTTTTACGGTGTGGATCGGCGTATTTCTACTGCCTATCTTGAGCTACTACCAGTCTTGTTTGGATCACTTTAACTATCTCTGTTGTCTGATGTACTAGTTCATGACTTAATAATTATCCCTCGCCAACTTTATCCCAGTATAGTGGAGTTCTGCACTTTCTGCCGTATAACGCTTCATAAGGCGGCATGCCAATACTAGCGTGGTAACTGTTGTTGTAACCGAACTCTACGAGCGGTAGGTGATCATCCCAATTTCCTTTAAAGTCCATTACACAGGCTCTTAGCATATCTTCTAATTTCTGAATCGTTCTTTCGCTCTGTCCATCTGTCTGAGGGTGATATGCTGTACTCATTCACAATTGCGTACCCATGCATTCTTGTAGACATTTCTAGAAGTTCGATGTAAAGCACGGATCCCTATCAGAAACAATTGACACCGACACTCCGTGCCTCAAAACAATCTCTTTCACATATAACCTTGCCAACTGGTCTAAGTTTAATCTGATTTTGATCGGAAGAAAATGTGCGGATTTCTTCAATCGGTCAACGATAACCCATATTGCATCATAGCCTTTCTGAGTTGTCGGAAGGCCAACCATGAAGTCCATCGTAATATGTTCCCATTTCAATTCTGGGATCTCCAATGGTTGTAGCAACCCACTCGGTCTCTGATGTTCTACTTTCACTTTTTGACAAGTTAGACATTTGGCAACACACTCTGCAACATCTCGTTTCAGATTTGGCCACCAGATATGTTGTCGAAGATCTTGGTACATCTTGGTACTACCAGGGTGAATCGAATATCGTGAGCTATGAGCCTTGTTCAAAATTTCTTCCTTAATCTCTGATACTGGTGGTACCCAAATTCGATTCTCAAATCTCAGTATTCCTTCCTTGTCCATCTTGAATCTCGGTTCGGCTCCTTCGGATATCTTCTTTTTCACCTTTTTACATTCTGTCCTGAAGTTGAGCCTCTTTAACTTTATCTAGTAAGGTTGTACTAGATTACATCTGGAATAGCTTCTCATCAATTTCCATAAGATACTTCACTTCCAACTCCAGTTTCTCCATTTCTGAAATTAACTCCTCCTGAGCAGTCAACATCATCAATTTCTCACGACCCTTTCTACTTAAGGTGTCGGCAACCACATTTGCCTTACCCGGATGGTATAAATTTCACAATCATAGTCTTTAATTAACTCCAACCACCTTCTTTGGCGCATATTCAAGTCCTTCTGTGTAAAAATATATTTCAGACTCTTATGGTCTGTATATATTTCACACTTCTCCCCATAGAGATAGTGCCTCCAGATTTTTAAAGCAAAAACCACTGCAGCTAACTCCAAGTCATGGGTCGGATACCCCTTCTTGTAATCCTTCAATTGTCGTGACTCATATTCAATGACTCTGCCATTTTGCATAAGCACACAGCCAAGTCCTTTATGCGACGCATCACTAAAAACAACAAAATTTCATGTATCGTCTGGAAGAGACAACCCCGGTGTTGTACTCAACCTCTTCTTCAATTCTTGAAAGCTTTCTTCACACTTCTCCGTCCAAACAAATTTCACAGCTTTTCTAGTGAAATTCGTTAACGGAGTTGCGATCTTGGAAAAGTCTTGAATGAATCTTTTGTAATATCTTGCTAATCCAAGAAAACATCGTACATCCGACGGCGTCCTCGGCTAATCCCAGTTAAACACGGCTTCGACTTTGGATGGATCTACCGAAATTTCATTTTTATCGATCATGTGCCCAAGAAATTATACCCGCTCGATCCAAAATTTTCATTTCAAAAACTTGGCATACAACTTCTCCCTTCTTAACACTGCCAACGTTAATCTCAAATGCTCTTCATGTTCCTCCTTGGTTTTCGAATATACCAAAATATCGTCTATAAATACCACTACAAACTTGTCCAAAAATGGCTTGAAAACACCATTCATTAGTCCCATAAATGCTGCAGGAGCATTTGTTAGACCAAACTACATTACCAAAAATTTATAGTGACCATATCGTGTTCTGAACGCTGTCTTCGGTACATCCTTTGGCTTCACCTTCAGTTGATGATAATCACTCCTCAAGTCTATCTTGGAAAAGTATCTTGCTCCCTTCAATTAATCAAACAGGTCATCGATCCTCGGTAATGGATATCTATTCTTAATCGTGACCTTATTCAGTTCTCTATAATCAATGCAGAGTTGCATCGTTCTGTCCTTCTTTTTCATAAATAACACCGGCGCTCCCCACGGCGATACGCTCGGTTGAATGTACTTCTTGTCCAGTAATTCTTGTAGTTGTAGCTTTCTGAAGTACGTAGCTTTCTCGGCTTAGCTAGTTATTATCGGAGATTCGTAGAAGCGTTTTCTCGAAACGCTACTCCATTAACTCAACTAACTCGGAAAGATACAAAATTCGGTTTGAGCGAGGAATGTGAGAAGAGTTTTCAAGAACTTAAGAGAAGACTCATTTCAGCACCTGTTCTTACAATACCATCTTGCTCGGAGGGATTTGTCATCTACAATGATGCTTCGGGCAAAGGGTTAGGATGTGTTCTCATACAACATGGGAAAGTCATAGCCTATGCCTCTCGACAACTCAAAGAATATGAGAGGAATTATCCTACTCATGATTTAGAGTTAGCAGTTGTTGTCTTCGCACTTAAAATTTGGAGGCATTACTTGTATGGGGAGAAAGTGGAGATCTTTACAGATCATAAAAGCCTCAAATATTTCTTCACCCAAAAGGAACTCAACATGTGGAAACGACATTAGCTTGAACTGTTGAAAGATTATTATCATACCATTCAATACCATCTTGGTAAAGTGAACGTAGTAGCTGACGCATTGAGTAGAAGATCATATACGGGTATGAGTGCGATATTGTCAACGTAAAGGCCCATTTTATATGACTTGCAAAGGATGGAGATAGATATAAAGACTTCAGGGACCCATATGATGATGGTGAATATATGAGTAGAACCAACTTTAATCGATAAAGTTAAAGCTGCTCAAGCTACAGACTTGGAGCTGATGATACGTATGAGGAAGAAAGTACAAGAAGGTGTTATGCCGGAAGCAAGAATCGATGAAGAAGGAATATTTTGAGTCAACTCCAGACTTTGTGTTCCTAACAACCCTGATTTAAAGTATGAAATTATGATGGGGGCACACAACACACCGTTTGTAATCCATCTTGGGAGTACCAAAATGTATCATGATCTTCGACATACATTTTGGTGGAGCAATATGAAGAGAGAGATAGCGGAGTTTATCTCAAGGTGTTTAACTTGTTAACGAGTCAAGGCGGAGCATCAAGTACCAAAAGGTCCATTGCAACCACTTGAAATTATAGAATGGAAGTGGGAGCACATTACAATGGATTTCGTTACTTGTCTTCCCAAGGTTTCTCAAGGCATAGATGCAATTTGGGTCATTATTGATAGATTGACCAAGTCTGCTCATTTCCTACCTATACGAGAAACTTATACACTTGAACGTCTTGCTCATATGTACATAAATGAGATTGTAAGACTGCATGGTATGCCAGTATCCATTGTTTCTGTTCGAGGCCCCAGATTCATTTCAAGATTTTGGGTTAGTTTGCAAAAATCTATGGGCACGGATTTACGATTTATCTCGGCATATCATCCTCGAACGGGCATTCGGAGAGGACTATTAAAACTCTTGAAGATCTATTAAGACTCTGTGTCCTTGACTTCAAGGGAAGTTTGGACAAGTTCTTACCATTGGTGGAGTTTTCCTACAACAACAGTTATCAAGCAAGTATTGGCATGGCTCCATTTGAGGCGTTGTATGGAAGAAAGTGTCATTCTCCAGTATGCTGGGATGAGGTGGGTGAAGCAACGTTGTTGAGACCGGAGTTGGTACGTATGACTACGGAAAAGATTCAAACGATCTGACGACGTATAAAAACCTCACAAGATCGACAAAAGAGTTATGTTGATCTTCATTGAAAGGACGTGGAATTCAATATTGGAGATCATGTGTTGTTACGTGTTGCTCCATGGAAGGGAGTTACGAGATTTGGAAAGAGAGAAAAGCTCAACCCTCGATTCATTGGCCCATTTTTAATCCTTGATCGAGTAGGAACTGTGGCCTATAGACTCGCCTTACCACCAAGTATGTCTCGTGTTCATAACATTTTTCACATATCTATGTTACGTAAATATGTGAAAGACCCGAACCAAATTATTGAATTAGAACCAGACGAGATAGAGGAAGATTTAACTTGTGAAGAGTTACATGTTAAAATCTTGGATAAGAAGGATCATATTCTACGCTCCAAGGTTATACCTCAAGTCAAAGTTTTGTGGAGAAACCACGATGTTGAGGAAATGACCTGGGAGTTAGAATCTGAAATGAAGTCAAGGTATCCTCACCTCTTCGACATACCAAGTACGCACCCTAATTTCGAGGACGAAATTTCATAAGAAGGGGAGGTTGTAAGACCCCAACTTTTATGAATAAAGATTAATTTTTCTCGAAATATATTTTTGAATATTATGGTGTGGATTTGATATTATGTTATAGTTGTGGGTATTATTTACAAATTTTATAAAATAAGTAAGTGGTTATATAATATTCAATTGGTCGGGGAATATTTGTTTGAATAGGGAATATTCAATGCATGACCAAGACAATCATTGGTGGACCCCCATTAACGAAAAGTATTGTCGTAGTTAGAAAAGCGACATAATTATCTTTTTATAAAAATAACGGCGAAAGTTTTACCATTAAACTGTTGAACTACCCGGTGGTAAAAGTACAATAATACGCGTGGTTGCATAGTAGCACACGGTATTGATTATTGATGCTTAAGTGAGAAGTCACTTAGGTATACTCAATTATTGCTACAGTAATTGCTGCATCATATCTCTCATATTATTGATTCAATTATTGTCACAGTATCATCTGCATAATATGTTATATTATTAAATCAATAATTGAGACGACAAAGTTATTCATATTATTATTTGCAATATTGACAATGTCTAGAAGTTCTTTCAAGGAGAGGTTTGGTTATCTAATTGTGTGCCAATAAGGAGAAATCCTTATCGGAAATCCCCCTCTTTCCTGGGAACGACCTGGTTGTTAAATAATGTGAGTTGTAATATTAATGATGAATAAGTTCGCGTTGATTAAAGATAAAATTGATAGTTCCATTGTGTGGGGATTATTAATGTTAGTGGTAATCGACATTTATTTCGATAATAATTGATGTCTGGAGGTTATATTGACCAATCGGGTAATTAATCGGATAAATGAGCAATTAATTGCTATTATTTCACATGCTTATAACTATTTGTTCACATGTGTGTACTATTGATTCACATTCATGTATTATTAGGGGAGGTGGTGCAAGATTGATAATACTTGTATGACTAAATTAAAAATAGAGGTATAGATGAAGGTACTATATTGTAATTAGTTTTTTTCACATGATTATACTATTAGTCACATGAATGAACTATTAATTCAAATTATTTACTATTAGGGGAGGTGGTGCAAGTTTGATAATACTTGCAAGACTAAATTAAAAAATGAAGAAAAAAAGGAAGGTATTATACTGTAATATTTTGAGCCCCAAAACGGGCAATTATCAAAACTATATTTTCCTATAAATAGAAGCTCATTCTTCTTTCATTCTCACCAATTCACTAAGTCTCACAAGAGCAATTATTATAGAGAGAAATTATAGAGAGAAAGAAGAAGAGAAGTCTGCTACCTCACTATTCCAACATCCAGTTTCTTCTAAGGTAAGGGGTATTATTTCTTTTGTATTCATGAAGAGAGTTATTTTCTTTCAATACTCGTAAGGGTTGTTATTAAATTCTTTATTATTCTGTTGGAATAACCTGTATGTGCGGTCTATCACATGCCTGGTGAATTCTTCTATTATTCCATTCTTTATTATTACGCTGGAATAACTCGTCTGCATGCGGCCTATCGCATGCATGGTGAATTCTTCTATTATTCCATTCTTTATTATTACTCGTTAGAATAACTTTTGTCTATGTGGACTACTGCATGCATGGTGAATGATCCTTCGTATTCATTCCTTATTAAATTATGGAAATGATCTATCTACGTGGATTACCGCATGGCGGGCAAAAATCCATTTGCAGTTTCATATATTCAATTATACTCAGTTGGTTAAAGTTTTGGCTTCTATACTCCATGAAATTAGTAAAATATCGTGGATATTTGCGCTTCATCCAGTATCTTTTCATGGAAATATTCTTCTGAGCATTCTTGAATTTTACTCCACAAAACAGTATCATGTTGACAATTTTTGACGTTATTGATTTCTGGATAAATTAAATTATAAATCTTTAAAAATTTATCCTTGAACTTGTTTTATTGAATTCTTATATCATTGTCATCATCCTCATGTTTAGAATATGTTGAAAGTCATCTATGGCCTATAGTGCATAGATGGACTTGGTATGATTATGACCAGGGATTATTCGGTATAATCATGACCATAATGTTACAAATGATGTGAAAAAAGTCCTCATTAGCCTGTAGTGCATTGATGGACAGTTGTTGGCATGATTGTGACCATTGATGAATACACGAATATCCTTGGCCCGTAGAATTTGTGGTCGTGATACTAATGAATATCCTTGGCCGAGATGCGGGGATGATGTGGATTATTTATTAAGTTTGAGTCTCAAATATAAAAGTGATGAAAAACCTTTTAAATCATAAAAGATAGTAGATTTTATTCTGTACTTGACTCTTTTAATGGATTGTTTGTTCCGCTGAAGTTAAACTTGATGTTTGTTATATTTTATCAGTTTAACACTGTTGAAGGCTAACGATAAATTATTCTGCATTATCTTAGTCATAATATTTCTTACTGGGCTAGTTGAGCTCACCCTTTCTTTCACTGTTCTCTTAAGGAAATGAGAATATAGATGAGACAAGTCGGGGAACGGATTGACGGTCAAGATGGTTGTTTTAGTAGTCCTCACTATTCTATAAAATAGTGTGACAATAAATGTAATGAGGACTCCATTGAGTGTAGATATTGTCTAGATGACAATATTCTTATTAAAACTCTTAGATTATGTTTTGTCGTATTTTACACGACTGCTGTATAATTAAGTTATATTTGAATTTTGTACCATGTATTTGGCGACTCAAGATGGGTGATGTATACCTATTTTGGGGGCGTCACAACAAATCCCTTTTATTTAAATACATAAAGAAAGAAGGGCCCGCAGTCATCTTTTGAGACAACGGCTCTGGCAAAACAAGAAGATATGGCTCAGCTGAAAATGGGGCACTATCCTTCAGTAAAGTGGCCTATGTGGAAGGACTACAACACAATCTTCTGAGCATTAGCCAACTCTACGACAAGGGCCAGCAAGTAACATTCCTCAACAATCAGTGTCAAGTCAGAGATTTAAAGACATATGCTGTAAAGCTAACCGGAACAAGAGAATGAAATGTCTACACAGTAAATCTTGGACAACTAAGCTCAGACGAGACAATATGCTTTCTGGATAAAGCATCTGAAGAAATGAGTTGGTTATGGCATAGAAGATTGTCTCATCTCAACTTCAAAAGCATGTCCAAACTAGCCTCAAAAGATTTTGTTGCAGGCCTACCAAAGTTCAGCTTCATCAAAGAAAGGCCATGCAATGCCTGTCAACTTGGAAAGTAGACCAGAAGCTCATTCAAGAGCAAAACTGCCAACTCAATTGACAAGCCCATGCAGTTGCTCCACATGGATCTATTCGGGCCAATTCCAACAACAAGTCTCGGAGGGAAGAGATACTCACTGGTCATAGTCGACGACTACACCAGGTTCACATGGGTGTTCTTTGTAACCTCAAAGGATGAAACAAGCTCCCAACTGATCAAGATGTTCAAGCTGGTGATGAACGAGAAAAGAGAGAAAAGCAAGGTTATAAGGAGTGATCATGGCAGAGAATTCAACTTCTCAGAAATGGACCAGTTCTGCACAGACAATGGCATCAGTCACAACTTCTTAGCTCCACGAACTCCTCAACAAAATGGAGTAGCTGAGAGAAAGAATAGGACTTTGATAGAGGCTGGAAGAACTCTACTAGCAACAGCCCATCTTCCTGAATACTTCTGGGCAGAAGCTATCAAAACTGCATGCTACACTCAAATAAGATCACTCATACACTCTACGATTAAGAAGACTCCTTATGAACTTTGGAAAGGAAGAAAGCCAAGTGTCAGCTACTTTCATATATTTGGCTGTGCATGCTACATTCTCAACAATGGAAAGCAATACTTGACAAAGTTTCAACCTAATTCAGACGATGGAATCTTTCTTTGATATGCCAAAGACAGTAAGGCCTACAGAGTGTTCAACAAGAAGACACTAAGTGTTGAAGTCTCGATTCATATCATCTTTGATGAGACAGACTTAGACAAAATAGTGCCTCAAGACACTACGACCGATAGTTCAGACACTATGAACGAGGTCATCGAGCTCAACACTACGATCGTAGTACCAGATAGTGAAATTGATGAGCAAGGAAATGAAATCGTAGAGAGGTCTATTCCAGACAACGAACCTCCACACCAAGTAGAAGAAATAGATCTTGAAGACCTAAGACAAGAAGGAATCAGGATAGATGTCCTAACAAGAAACAGATGGGCAAGAGATCACACTCAAGATTTAATCATTGGAGATCTAAGTGCAAGAGTCAAAACAAGAGATGCCACCCAAAATGAATGTTTCTATCTAAGCTTCCTGTCACAAATAGAACCAAAGAAGATAGAGGATGCTATGAAAGACTCCAGCTGGATAAAAGCCATGCAGGAAGAACTTAATCAGTTTGAAAGAAGTAAAGTATGGAGATTAGTACCAAGACCAAAAAGTCACCATGTCATTGGAACCAAATGGGTCTTCAGAAATAAGATGGATGAAGATGGAGTAATAACCAGGAATAAGGCAAGACTAGTGGCCAAGGGCTACTCTCAGGAAGAAGGCATTGACTACGATGAGACATTTTCACCTGTTGCCAGACTAGAAGCCATCAGAATATTACTTGCCTTTGCTGCTCACATAAAATTCAAGGTCTTCCAGATGGATGTCAAAAGTGCATTCCTGAATGGTGAACTTCAAGAAGAAGTCTATGTAGAGAAACCTCCAGGTTTCATCAATCCATCTCTTTCCAATTATGTTATAGATTAGACAAAGCCTTATATGGTCTCAACAAGCACCTAGAGCATGGTATGAAACACTAACTAACGTTCTTATTGAAAATGGGTTCACTAGAGGTAGAGTAGATACCACATTATTCCTTAGAAAGCATAAAGACAAAATCCTATTAGTTCAAATATATGTTGATGATATTATTTTTGGATCTATCGATGAAAAGCTATGTAAGAAATTCTCCAAGCTTATGCAGAGCAAGTTTGAAATGAGTATGATGGGTGAGTTGAACTTCTTCCTTGGACTGCGAGTAAAACAAACTGATGAAGGAATCTTCATAAACCAAGCCAAGTACACCAAAGATTTACTTAAGAAGTATGGCATGAAATCATCCTCTCCCATGAAAACCCCAATTGCTCCTGCAACCAATCTTGACAAAGATGAAAAAAGTAAAAGTATTGATGTAACTCAATACAGAGGTATGATAGGCTTTCTTCTATATCTAATTGCCAGTAGACCAGACATAATGTTTGAAACATGGATATATGCTAGATTTTAGGCTAATCCTAAAGAATCAATTTTAACTGCTGTAAAGAGGATTTTTAGGTATCTCAAGGGTACACCTCACTTGGGACTTAGGTATCCCAAGGAGTCCTCATTTGAACTGACAGGATACATAGATGCAGATTTTGTAGGCTGCAAAATAGATAGAAATAGTACCAATGACACCTGTCAATTGCTAGGAAACAGACTTGTGTCCTGGTTTAGCAAGAAGCAAAACTCAGTATCTACTTCAACTGCGCAGGTTTGAATACATTCTTTCCGGGCATTCTTGTACTCAAATCCTATAGATGAAAAATCAGCTAGCAGATTATGTGTTTGAATTCAAATCCATACCTATTCACTGTGATAACATAAGTGCCATAGCAATAACTCATAATCCTGTCATGCATTCTAGGACTAAGCATATAGAAATAAGGTATCACTTCATTAGGGATCATGTGCAAAATGGAACTATATCTTTACATTATATCCCTACTGAAAATCAACTTGCTGATGTCTTTACAAAACCTCTAGATGAATCCAGGTTTAACAAGTTAATAAGTGAGCTAGGCATGCTTAACTTACAACAATGAAAAATATGCTCTAGTTTGTGCTAACCATACAGATATAAAGGCTATGTTCAAAATCATAGACATGATCAAAGGAAGTCCACGATCGTAGAGCTGAAGTGACAAAAGATAACGATCGTAGTGCAGACTCAACGATGGCAGAATCCCCATCAACAAAACAAAGGAGCATCCTGTGATAAGAAAGTTTAAAACAAAGCAATCCGTCTGATAAGCGCCTCAGGAACAAACCTAACACTTGATTCACTCTATGAGGTTGGCCCTTCCTGAGTTACCTTAAAAGAATGCTAAGTCAAAAATTCATCACAAGGATCGGACAAACTCGATGATCGTAGTTCAGACACTATGATTGCTGAGCAGACTCGACGATCGTAGTTCGAACCACGACGATTGCTTTGAAAGAACCTGACGAGTCTTGAAAGCGCACAAGAAGATTGTAGTTCGATACACGACGATTCTTGAAAGCGTAACACAACGATTGCAGTTCAGACAAAATGATTGCAGTCTTGACTCGACAAATGCAAAGTAGACTCAACATTCACAAAGGCCACCTCAACGATCGTAGTCCTCCTTAAGGACACATTAGCTTAGATGGAGCTAAAGGCAAATCAGTACAATCCTCCTCAGTCAAATTCGTAGAGCCAAGCAGAATTTGACACCTGCCTCACTAAACAAAAATGGAGAGAGGGAAGTTATAAGTACAGTTTGAAAACGCCTCTTTGAAATTAGAAGTTCAAAAAGCTAATCTATCTCCTCTCTTCTCTACAAGCAGAAACCCTAACCCTTAAGAAAGTTCAGAAAACCATACTCCTTTCAAAGAAATCAATGGCAGCCTCCAACGTCGTCTCTGGCTACAAACTATGCTTCGATGAGTTCAAAACCGCTGAACCCAAATTTCACATGATTTTGACATTGATAAAGAAGTCAGGTTTTAAAGATGCTCTGGGTACGAGCACATGGATCTACCCTAAGCTAATAAAAGAATTCTACTTGAATGGGGTGTTCGAAAATGAAGTCTTCACGACGAGAGTCAAGGACGTGGAAATCAAGCTAAAGGTTGAGAACATCAACCTAGCCCTAGGCTTCAAATCTGAAGGTTTTTGGTTTTTAAATGGCATCGATTTCCATGAAGGACTTAAGAAGATGCATCACAAAAAATTCCCCACTGTCAAAGGATACAAGAAAAAGGATTTTCCTCAGAGGTATGAATTTTTGGTTGATATTATTAGGAAGTGTATATCTTTGCAAAAGCTCGCCGATTACAGAATGAGGTGCGCTTAAAGCTCATGACTGCCATAAGTTGTGGGATACAACTTAACTATGGTGCTCTACTGCTTGAATGGATAGGAAAATGGATCCTTAGCTCGAAGAAGATAAAGGGCTCTCAAAAGATGCTCTACGAGCGATTTATAAGCATCATCCTACAGTCTGCTCTGGGTGATAAGATTGGGGATGATGAAGGAGAGTCCATCAATCCAAACAGACGGATGACCCAGCAAATGTTTGAAAACTTGAAAAGGAATCCAGCAGAGAATGTACGCATGATGACTGAGTCTAGTGGAAGAACTCGTGATCTAAAGGAATCGGGGATTCCAGGAAACATGTTAGTCACCAAAGAGACTAAAGAAGAAGAGAAAGAGATCAACAAGGGAGAACCCACTGCCCTTGTCAGAAAAAGCAAGGGCAAGAGAAAGCTAAAGACTAGGATGGTAGAAGAACCTCAAGGGTCTACCACTGATATACCTGTAGAGTCCTCTAATATTGAGACTCTGAGGATCCTAAGAAGAAAAGAACAACAGGCTGAGGCAGATGAAGATAGAGCTACCATATCACAACTATTGAAGAAGAACAAAATCAGTCACAAGTCCAAGAGGCCATCTGTCTCTTCGATCGTAGAGACCAGACTGAACACCTCATGCAAGGAAGTTCTTTGCACTGGATGGTCCGACTAATCAATGTGATGTGAGCTAAAGCTAAAAGAAAGTCCACGAGGCCGTGGCTCGACCTTAGAAAACCAAGATGAAAATTATTTAAAAAGTACATCCTTGTCAATGAAGGAGTGCTCAAGGAGGAAGACAAAAAGATGGCTGCTGAAAAGGAACTATCCAAAGAAAGCCAAAATGACATAGCTCAAGCTGAGGGGGAGATACCTGAAGTTCTCACCCTAGAAAATTCTCCAGCTGAGGGGGAGCTACTAGTCTTGTAGATGGATGATCATGTTGAGGGGGAGCCTCATGATATCCCCGTGACAGAAGAAGATGCTCCTACAGAAAATGAGAAAGAACCAGAGCAAGAACAAAATGAAGTCATTGATATAATGGAATCTCCAAAAGAAGATAGAGAAGAAAAGGAAGAAGAAGAAGATGATGAACTTGAGATCACAGGTGTGGGCCGTGATGGATACAGAAGTTTTCTCTACGAGCAGTTGTTCTCGTATCTACCCATGATGCATTTTCATCAAGCTCAAATTCTAAACTCCTGAATCACATGTTTTGGAGCTTCAAAGAATATCCAGTCATCTATGTGCTAGCTCATGGATTCCCAGGCAACTTCAACTTTGCCAAACAACTGATCACAAACGGCCTCTCTTCAAGAATGGTGTATGAGGTATTATCTATCCAAATCTTGTTCAGAGTTAATCACTATCCACTATCTTTCTTCAGTAAATTTTATGAATTTCCAAGCTGGTTGGAAGTGGTCCTAAATCCACCAAGTCAATCCCCAGTTATAGAATCCCAAAATTCTATAACTGATTAACCAAATGTGCCAAACTTCATATTGATCCCAACTTCTATCATCCCTACGATTACTGACTCTAGCCCCATCGTAAAGTCCCAAGCACAAATCATAGAGCCACCCTCTCCAGACTCCCAAGCAAAGTCCCCTCCATCAGATATTCCCTCTTCGTCCACCAATGAATACTTCAACCTTGATCTTTCCCTCTACTCCTTGTAAGATCTATACAAGAAAACATCCCCTACTTCAAACAATCCACAACTCTGTGAACTACTTTCAGATTTGCCCACCAAAGCTGAGTTGACAGAAGTGTCGAAGAAAGTGATCAAGGACATCGATGATAGCCTTGAAGCTCACAGAGAACTCATTTATCTAAGACTAACAAAAATGATCAGTGCTGTAAATAATCTCCCAAGCACCCTAAACTCTGAACTTACAAAGAAGCTGAGGGAGATCATCAAGGAAATGGTTAAGAGCATAAAGGACAGGGATGATATTCACTTTATATCAGTTAAAAGACATAGAGATGCAGTTCTTGCCTTACAAACAGCTCAGAATGCCCAGAATAAACTTATGTTCGAAAGCATCATCAATCTGCAAACTACCGTAAAAGAATTCCAACAATTCTACGTCAACCAAGGACAACAGACTGACAATGTTCTAACCGTCCTCCGAAACAGGGAAGCTCGATCTAGCGCTTTGATCAAGGAAAATCGAGAGGACATTGCTCAAACCCAAAGCCAACTCAACGAGCTCGTCCAAGGAGTGACTCGCCTATCCGAAGACATTCTAACCCTTGATGCTGACATAAAGGGGGAGAATAAAGGGAAAGGAGTTTAAGGCAAGGGCAGAGGCAGAGGACAATTCCAAACTCAAGATTCAAGGAGTCCTCCTACAAGGTAATTCTACCAACAGACTCCACGATCAGGCCATCAGACTCAATGATCTGATTAGCAGGAAGTTATAATAGCTCAACCAATAAAGAGTCTAGGGCCAACTTCAAGATCACAGAATGTGACCACAACAGGCCTAAGAATGCCAATTGGAGATCCTGCATTCATGAATAGGAATGATCACAATCCTAGGCTAAGCCCAAGTGAGTTGGAAGATCTAGCCAGGAGAGATGAAGCAAGCAGGAAAAGAAGGGCTGAGGAGTATGCCAATCCTCCTCGCAAAAGATCAAAGAAATAGAGATAAGTGAAAGTTTAAATTCTTATTGATGTAAAGCTAAATTGTAATATTCTTCAAACATCAATAAATTCACGCTTATTCTCTAGAAATTTCAGTTGCTCACTGAAATACTAAGTCATATTTACTTTCCTGCAAATACATCTAGAAACTAATAATCATGACAACAAATCTCCTTGGTTATGTCAACATCAAATAGGGGGAGATTGTTGGGAGAGTGCATATTTTGATTTGATGTTTAAAAGTAAATGCTCTTGATTATATGAAAAGTCCTTCGAGAAATATATGTACCAGGACTTAGTGATAGATCAAATTTGTTAGGTTTATCTACATCTTGAAGTGTAATAGATAGGCTTCAACAAGAATCGTAGTGTATCAAGCTGATCAAGATTATAGAAGCCAAGGAAGAAACGTAGAGCTTAGAGGATCGTAGTGTGCCTGCCTTGAAGGACCTCTTCGAAAATAGTAGAGTGGTCCCAATGTTTGCCGAGCCAACTCAGAGATCGTAGTGTGCAAGTCTTTAAGAGAAATCATAGTGCTCTTATTTGATAGCATCAAACCAAGCACCAAAGTGATAAGACACCACGACCTGAATCGTAGAGTATCATCTGCCTTGTCTCAGAAGCATCGAGCCCTACCTTTTGTTTTGAGATAAATTCCAACAAATGTGGAATGAGTTTTAAACGTTGAAGTCCTCACCAGTCCCAACATCACAAAAGATATCCTTAGTATACAACAAAAGGAACTTATTCAAGAAGCTAAGGAAATGACCATAGGACAGAGGAAAACACCTTTTCAGGTGTTAGGTGAGAAAGTAGTCTGCTGTGTCAGTGGGCCAGAATGCAATTCAGAAGGTGTGTAGAAAAGTCTCCATCAAAGTTCAAAAATGTCAAACGCATTTAATGCTTCATCAAATGGCTTCAACGGATAGATTTCAAGGATCACATATATGCAGAACATATGCAGATGAGAAAAAGAAGCAAGCATTGAACAAAATGTACAAGAACACTCAACGCTCAATTCTACGATCTAAGAAAAAGAGAAAGCTTGCTCAGCTACTCAGTTCTTTCGAACAAGTTCTTAAATAGCAACTATGTAGCACCAACCAAGAACTCAACAACTACCAATCAACTAAAGTAAGAGTTCCAAGTTAGAAGGACTAGAAGAGTTGTACGACAGGAAATGCAGAACTCGTTTATGCTGGGATGAGGTAGGTGAACGTCAACTATTGGGTCCAGAGTTGGTACAACAAACCGTCGAAATCATCAAGGTCATTCGAGCAAGATTGATAGCTACACAGGATAGACAGAAGAAATATGCCGATCAACACCGATAAAATCGGGAATTCGATGTTGGTAGTTATGTGTTCTTGAAAGTACCTCCCTGAAAGGGGAAAATTCGTTTTGGCAAGAAAGGGAAATTAAGCCCTAGGTTTATAGGACCTTTTGAAGTGCTTCGACGCGTGGGTGAAGTGGCATACGAGGTTGCTTTACCTCCAGAATTGGTGTATATCCATAATATTTTTCACGTCTCGGTGTTGAGACCATATAAGCCTGACTATAAACATGTTATAGAATATAAGCCCTTATAGTTTGAGAAAGACTTAACATATGAAGAAGTCCCTGTTCAGATTGTTGACAGAAAAGAGCAAGTACTGAGGAATAAGGTTATACCTTTTGTTAAGGTAATCTGGAGGAACCACAATGCTGAGGAAGCTACGTGGGAACTTGAAAGCGTTATGATGAAGAATTATCCTCAGTTGTTTGCTTGATTTTGTATAGCGATTTTGTGGACAGAATCTTGTTAAGGAGGGAAGAATGTAACGAATAAATTTTTCGAGTTGTAATTCTGGGGACATGATCCTTTTAAGGAGGAAAGGATGTAACGATCGAGAAATTTGTAATTTAATTTAAATGTTTATTGAATTAAATAAATAATTTATTTATTGAGAAAAATAAATAATTTATGAATTGTGGTGAATTAATTTAGTAACTAAATTGATTAATGTTAATTAAATTGAATAATGATAATTTTATCCCATTTAATTTAATTTAAGGAAATAATTAAATTAAATCAATTGTTTAATAGTTAAGAAAATAATTAAATTAAATAAAATATTGTTTTGATCTAATTTATTAAATTAGATCTGTAAGGATTTATTAAGTATATTATAGTGGGAATTATAATTATTATAATTATTATAATTATAAGTATGAGTTACTTAAATTAATTTAAATGTTACATTTTTGACAAGTGAAACCATATAATAAAATTAATATTAAAATAATCTAGTTTGGGGGAGTTAGTGTGAGACCAAACAAGGCCTTGAGGCCTTTGGTCTAATTTAACTGACGTCTTTTTCATTTTGTACCTGACGTTAGTGGGGGAGTGGGAGTCAGTTTATTTTTTACGCTTCTTATTTTTCCCTAAGGCTGGACAATATAGAAATACATAGAAGGTTTGAAGAGAAGAAGAAACACAGAGAGAAAGAGAAGGGTTGCTAAATACTTTGCTAAATCAAGGTAAATTGCTTATGATTCGTATATTTTGATTTCTTAGTGATTACCCATTGTAAATTGATAGTTGTGTTGGATATATATATATATATATATATATATATATATATATATATATATATATGTATAAAAATTATGGTAATCATGTGTGAGCACTAATTGATGATCAAATTTGTGAGAATTGGTTTGTAGGAAGAAAAGTAAAATAACAGTGTTTATAAATGAAAATTGGCTTTAGAAAGTACAAAATTTCATGCTCTATATGTGTTATAATTTGTAATTTGATATTGGATTATGTTAGTATGTTAAGAAACAAAAGCGGTGTAATTTAAATCATGTTAATCGGTTAAGTAACGAAGTCGTGGCGATCGAATTCGCTAAAAGTGCTAAAAGTGAAAAAATTGAGAAAATGGTGGTTTAATTCTTCAAAACTGAATATATATAATGTTTATGTAGTTGAAATGGTTAATAGCATGTTTAGTAATGTTATTACAAAGTTTTAGTTGCTAGGTTTCATGAATTTCTTTGGAATTGGGATTTTTGGCCTTGAGCAGAGTCTGTTTTCGAGAGTCTGCAAAAATAGTTTTAATGTCGAGCGCGCCAGGCGGTAGGCGTACTACGGTGGCAGCGCCAGACTCTAAGCTAACCACTGCATGGCGCACGCCAAAGGTCATCGAACCTAGAATTTAACTGTTAACAACATAGCTTGGAAATTGTTAACCAAACTTATTCGATGATTGTAGAGAAACCTAAAATGTGTTATAAGATATAACAACATGTTGTAATGACAACGTTGAAACGATAGACAATTATGTAATGAATCAAAAAAATTATGTTATGGAAGTTAAAAGTAAATGATGAGGTTTATGTTAGTTTATAATGTAATTTCAGATTTGTTAAAGGTGTTAATCAACATGGTTAAATGTTAAGTAAGGTTATGACCTAAATTATGGGTTAATCCCATAAAGCTAATATTATTACAACTAATTGTTGTTGCGATTTTAATGATATATGTAGGGTAGTTGGAGAACGTAATTATACTTGTGTAGTTTCCATATAAGGCAAGTTTCTTATCTTAATCTTTTATTGAGTAAGTATTCCTAACATATGCTACTTAATTATTCAGCAAGGTTTACTTATCATTATCTCGAGCGAGTTTTACTTTTCTAAATCGTGATATTATTATTCAAAACATATATTATTCTAGTACATCGATTCGAATGAGATTGTTCTAACTCTTTTGAATATAGCACTTTGCATGTATTCCATGGTTATTCAATTGTACATTGTTGTTATTCGGTCTTTGACTTTGATAACCTTGTTCAATTCTGTATTCTTGTATTAAACCTTCAAGTAGTAAGTAAACTTTTATTGATTTTACTAATTTATAATTGAATAGTGTTATAAAATTCTAGAAACCCTGATAAGCTAGTTCCAAACTAAACTTTCTTTAGTGCGGAAATTCTAAATTCAAGCTGAGACGAACAACCCTAACATAGGGGATTTTGTACGTGTAACGTTTAGATGTTTGTGCACAATGCATGGTACAAAGGGTTGATCCCCCTAAGTACGTTAAGAAGGGTCTGTATAGTCTAATTAACTATTAAGGTTGGGGTAGTAATACCTAAATACCGAAGACATAGTTCGCGGTCTTAAGACCCTCAGATATTAAAGTTCGAACTTGTTTTCTATTTTTGATTCGTAGAACAAGTTCATTATTGTTTAGTATTCGTTGTTTATTCTCATGTTGTTATTATTACTACTCTTTATATCAGTGAGCAATTGTTTGCTCACTCTTGCAATTAACACTGCAGCTAAAGCTGAAAGAATCGATGAGCCATCTACTAGCAAAGGAAAGGGCAAGATGTCCAAGTGTTGAAGAATTATTTAAAATATATTTAAATGCATGATGTTATAAGACTTGTTTCTTTTATGATATTTTCCTCAAACTTATGTAATAAATTAAGGTTAGATTACCTGGGATTGTTTATGAGATGATTTAACCCTTTAATGGGAGAGATTATTGTTTAAATTAATTAATGTTTTATCCTTTATTATGGGTAGTTAGATGTAATTATTTTGGTAGTGAGCACCAAATCCTATGGGAATGAAGTACCCGGATTTGGGGGTGTCACAGGTTGGTATCAAATCTTTAGGTTATTAACCTTAGGTGGGGGAAACCTTAGGAAGTAACCTTTAAGGAGTCATAAAACATAGTGGTGTTTAACTCTTATCCGGTTTTAAAGAATGGATTAAGGCATCCATTGAAACTAAACAATAAAAGACATTATGTGATATGTGCTAATAACTTATGTGCTCGCGAGTATCGAAAAATGTTAAGTACAACTTAAAATATTTTGTTGTCAGGATGTCTAACGAAGGAGGATCCAGTCTAGCTAGGGAGGTGATACCTCAGATACCTAGAGATGACGAACCCCGGGATATCCATGTTGTACGGGAACAGTTGATCCAGGAGGATGAGCCTGTGACCAATCCCGAGGAGGATAATTCTGAGGAGATAGAGGAGTATGATGATGAGGAGGATCCTGTGGAGTTTCCACCAAACTCCATATCAGCTGAGATGTATGATGCTTTGTATGACCGTAACATAGAGTTACAGGATAATGTAGAGGAACTGAAAGAGTTGGTTGAAATGCATCACGCTTCGATGGAGCAGAAGGATGCAGAGATTTAGGAACTTGACTCAAAACTTGGAAACACAGAGTGGGACCTAGTTCATACTAAGGGTCAACATGAAGATCTATTGGTAGTGAACGAGAAGATGAAGACTAATATGGAGAAATTAAAAGATGACTTCAAAGAGGAATCAGCTAAGCGTGCAAGAGCATAGGACGCTTGGATGAAGGCGACTCAACGTGTAGACCATGCTGAGACTAAAGTCCAAGTAAAGAAGGCCAAAATGAACGAAATGGATCATGCCTTTAATTCTGCGATTGATAGGGCCTAGGATCGAGTCTTTTATTACCCGCCTCTATTTGAATACTCGCCGTGGTTCGTGATGGATCGTAGGATGGCATGTCGTATTATCGAGGAAGAGTGCAAGGAAGCCTCTCGACGTCTTAATATGCATAGATAGGAAGAATAAGAGTGATAATAATATGTGTTTATTATTTGAATAAATAAAGTTTTAAATCCCTTATTTTGAGATGAATAAAGGGGTAGTATGAGTATGTAATCCTGAAACTTGTTTAGTTCAGGAAAATGGATGTTAATAGCAAATATGTTATCTTTTATATGTTTTAGAATATTATGAATGAATAAAATATCAAAGTTATTTGAAATGTTATGTGTTATAGCTTTAATCTTAGAATGTTTAAAGTTAAACTTTAAAACATTCAGGGAGATGAATAAATGAACTAATAAGCGTATATTTTAACAGAAAATGCCTCCTAGAAGAAGACAACCACGTCAACAACCACCTCTTGAGGGGTCTACTAACAATAAGAACCAGGCCAACGCTAACCCAGTTCAGCAGTTGGTGACTTTATTGACGGGAGCACTTGCTAATCAACCGCAAGCTCAAGTTATGACCTTCAAGGAATTCAAAGCAGTTGGACCGCCAGAATTTCAAGGGTATATGAATCCAGTGGAAGCCCAAACCTAGATCATGGAAATGGAGAAGGTGTTTGATGTTGCTAGAGTTAATGAAGATCAGAAGACTGCATTCGCGACATTCATGCTGAGGTCCGAAGCTAGCTACTGGTGGTAAGCAAATAAGGTTCGTGGGGGACAAGGAGTGATAATGTGGGATAGATTTAAGGAGATGTTTTTCGAAATGTACTTTCCAGCGAGTTCTCAGAATCAGTTGGAGGTGCAATATATGGAGTTGAAGAAAGGAACCATGACGGTGCCAAAATATGCTGCGAAGTTTAACGAGTTGGCAAGGTTTGCCACTTATCAAGTCAATACGGATGAACGTAAGGAAAGAAGGTTCGAATAAGGAGTGAAACCATGGTTGTATAGCAAGGTTTCAATGTTCTAGTTAAGTACATTTGCAGCTATACTGGAAAAGGCAATTATCGTAGAAGGTGGAAGTGATGCCTTGACCAAGTACAATCAAGAACAAAAGAAGAGGAAAAATGAGAGTGAGAATAAGGCTGGTGGAAGTAACGTTGGAAGTAACAATCAGAAGAGGAAATGGAATAAGAATTCGACTACGGGAGGACAGCAAGGAAGTCAACAGAAGAAAAAGTTTGATGCTTGTGCTACCTGTGGAAAGAACCATACTGGGGTATGTTTGAAGGGAAAGCGGGTGTGTTTCAACTATGGTCAGGAGGGACACATTGCACCGAACTATTTTAGCCCAAAGAAAGGAGCATGTTTTACCTGCGGTTCGAAGGATCACATGGCTCGTGATTGTCCTAAAAAGCCACCGGGGAGTGCAAGTGTAGGAAAGGGAAACAACAACGGTAGTGATGCATTTACTATCACTGGACCAGCACAGTCAAGCCGACCTACTGCGAGAACTTTCAATATAACCGTGCAGGATGTTGTTCAGTCTAAGGATGTGGTGTCAGGTATCATTTCGATTAATGGTATTAATGCTTATGTACTGTTTGATTTGGATGCTACTTGTTCATTTATATCCGATGAATTTGCTCAAACCTTAGATTTGCCTCAGGAAGAATTAGATTATCTTTTAAGCATAGAGATAATAGGGAAGTGATTCCTGTTAAATTCATATATAAGAATTGTAGAGTGGTTATAAAGGGTCAAGAGATGATGGTAGACTTGATACCAATTAGACTGGGTGAGTTTGATGTTATCCTAGGAATGGATTGGTTATTCAATCACGGAGCAATAATTGATTGCCAAAAAAAATGTGTTATCATTATGAATCCGTCAAAGGTTGTGTTTTATGGCAGTAAGTCACCTTGACAAACAAGTTGTCTGACGGTGATGCAAGCCAAGAAGTTGTTAAAACAAGGATGTGTAGGATACTTAGCCTACATAGTTGATACACAAAAGAAAAGTGCGAAGTTAGAAGAGATACCGATCATAAGAGATTTTGTAGAAGTATTTTCAGACGATTCGCCAGGTCTTCTGTCAGATCGACAAATCGAGTTCGTGATTGATTTAGTACCAGGAACAGGCCCGATATCTAAGGCACCATACAAAATGGCCCCGGTAGACATGAAAGAGTTAATGGTGCAATTGTAAGAATTGCTCGACAAGAAGTATATCCAGTTGAGCATTTCGCCATGGGGAGCGCTAGTGTTATTTGTTAAGAAGAAAGATGGATCGATGCGGCTCTGCATTGATTACAGAGAATTGAATAAGGTCACGATTAAAAATAAGTATTCATTACCGAGAATCGACGACTTGTTTGATCAACTGAAAGGTGCGAGGTATTTTTCAAAGATAGACTTGAGGAGTGGTTATCATCAGCTGAAGGTAAGGCCAGAAGACATACCGAAGATAGCATTCAGAACTCGATATGGTCATTACGAGTTTCTGGTTATGTCATTTGGTTTAACCAATGCACCTGCAGCATTCATGGATTTGATGAACAGGGTGTTTAAACCATTCATAGATAAATTTGTGGTGGTGTTTATTGATGATATCCTGGTGTATTCTAAGACCAAGGAGGAATATGTAGAACACTTAAGAGTGTCATTGGAGATATTGAGAAAAGAGAAGTTGTACGCAAAATTTTCAAAATGTGAGTTTTGGTTGGAACGTGTACAGTTTCTCGGGCACGTTATTGATAAACATCAAAAGTTGAAGATGTAGTAAACTAGGATCATCCGAAGACACCGTCAGAGATAAGGAGTTTCTTAAGATTGGCAGGTTACTATAGGCATTTTATTCAAGATTTTTCCAAGATCGCGACCCCGTTGACTAATTTAACCCAAAAGGCGGTTAAGTTTGTTTGAACAGAGAAGTGTGAGGAAAGTTTTCACAAATTAAAGAAGAGGTTGAGTACGGTACCTGTGTTGTCATTGCCTGATGATACAGGGAATTTTGTGGTGTATAATGACGCATCTCATAAAGGAATAGGCTGTGTGCTTATGCAGAACAGCAGAGTTATTTCGTATGCATCACGTCAATTAAAAGATTACAAAAAAGGGTATCCGACTCATGACTTAGAGTTGGCTGCGGTGGTGTTTCCCCTGAAGATTTGGAGACATTATCTTTATGGAGAAAGGTGTGAGATATATACTGACCATAAAAGTTTGAAGTAATCTTTACACAAAAAGACTTGATATATGAGGTAAAGAAGATGGTTGGAGTTGATCAAGGACTATGACTGCGAGATTTTCTATCATCCCGGAAGGCGAATGTTGTTGCTGATGCTTTAAGTAGAAAGGGACGAGAGAAGTTAATGATGTTGACAGCTCAGGAGAAGTTAGTGTCGAAAATGGCTAAGATGGAATTGGAAATTAAATATTCGGTAGAGTCCAACGAAAAGTTATTTCAGATAGGAAACGGTTCAACGTTGGTAGATAAAGTGAAGAATGCACAACTTCTGGATGAAGACTTTGAAAAGATAAAACAGAAAGTATTTGAAGGGGAGGAAAACAAATTCAAAATTGATTCAGAAGGGTTACTTCGATTCGAAGGGAGAATTTGGGTTCCGCCAATACTAGAAGTTAAAGAGGAAATTCTAAGTGAAGCTCACAACTCAAGATATTCGATTCACCCTGGAAGTACAAAAATGTACCAGGATCTTAGACATCATTTTTGGTGGCCGAATATGAAAAAGGATGTGGCTGAGTGTGTGGCAAAATGCTTAACGTGACAGAAAGTTAAAGCTGAACACCAAAGGCCAAGCGGATTATTGCAACCATTGGAGATACCGAAATGGAAGTGGGAGCATATCACAATGAATTTTATGGTAGACCTTCCAACGACTCAGCAAGGTTATGACGCTGTTTGGGTGATTGTTGATCGATTGACGAAGTCGGCACACTTCTTACCAATCAAGATTAGATTTAACCTAGATCGATTGGCAAAACTTTATGTGAAGAAGATTGTTTTAAGACACGGTGTACATGTGTCCATTGTATCAGACAGAGATTCACGTTTCACATCAAATTTCTGGAAATGATTACAAGAATGCTTGGGAACACAGCTAAGAATGAGCACAGCGTACCATCCTCAAACAGACGGATAGAGTGAGAGAACAATCCAGACACTAGAGGACATGTTCAGAGCATGTATTATGGATTTCAAGGGAAATTGGGACGATAATTTACCATTGGTTGAATTTTCCTATAAAAATAGTTATTACGCGAGTATTGGTATGCCGCCTTATGAAGCGTTGTATGGCAGGAAATGCAGAACTCATTTATGCTGGGATGAGGTAAGTGAACGTCAACTTTTGGGTCCAGAGTTGGTACAACAAACTGTCGAAATCATCAAGGTCATTCGAGCAAGATTGATAGTACACGGGATGAGCGGTAAAAATATGTCGATCAACACCGACAAAATCGGGAATTCGATGTTGGTAGTTATGTGTTCTTGAAAGTATCTCCCCGAAAGGGAAAAATTCATTTTGGCAAGAAAGGGAAATTAAGCCCTAGGTTTATAGGACCTTTTGAAGTGCTTCGACGCGTGGGTGAAGTGGCATACGAGGTAGCTTTACCTCCAGAATTGGTGCATATCCATAATATTTTCCACGTCTCGGTGTTGAGACCATATAAGCCTGACTATAAACATGTTATAGAATATAAGCCCTTACAGTTTGAGAAAGACTTAACATATGAAGAAGTCCATGTTCAGATTGTTGATAGAAAAGAGCAAGTACTGAGGAATAAGGTGATACCTTCTGTTAAGGTAATCTGGAGGAACCACAATGCTGAGGAATCTACGTGGAAACTTGAAAGCGTTATGATGAAGAATTATCTTCAGTTGTTTGCTTGATTTTGTATAGCGATTCTGGGGACAGAATCTTGTTAAGGAGGGAAAAATGTAACGAATAAATTTTTTGAGTTGTGATTCTGGGGACATGATCCTTTTAAGGAGGAAAGGATGTAACGACCGAGAAATTTGCAATTTAATTTAAATGTTTATTGAATTAAATAAATAATTTATTTATTTAGAAAAATAAATAATTTATGAATTGTGGTGAATTAATTTAGTAACTAAATTGATTAATGTTAATTAAATTGAATAATGATAATTTTATCTGCTTTGGATTTAATTTAAGGAAATAATTAAATTAAATCAATTGTTTAATAGTTAAGAAAATAATTAAATTAAATAAAATGTTGGTTTGATCTAATTTATTAAATTAGATATTTAAGGATTTATTAAGTATATTATAGTGGGAATTATAATTATTATAATTATAAGTATGAGTTAATTAAATCAATTTAAATGTTACATGTGTGACAAGTGAAACCATATAATAAAAATAATATTAAAATAATCTAGTTTGGGGGAGTTAGTGTGAGACCAAAGAAGGTCTTGAGGCCTTTGGTCTAATTTAACTAACATCTTTTTGATTTTGTACCTGTCGTTAGTGGGGGAGTGGGAGTCGGTTTATTTTTTACGCTTCTTACTTTTCCTTAAGGCTAGACAATATAGAAATACATAGAAGGTTTGGAGAGAAGAAGAAACACAGAGAATTTGGGGAGAGCTTGGGTTGGAGGAGAGAATCACAAAGAGAAAGAGAAGAGTTGCTAAATACTTTGTTAAATCAAGGTAAATTGCTTATGATTCGTATATTTTGATTTCTTAGTGATTATCCATTGTAAATTGATAGTGGTGTTGGATTGATATATATATATATATATATATATATATATATATATATATATATATATTTGTATGTATGGTGTACAAACTGTTGGTAATCATGTGTGAGCACTATTTGATGATCAAATTTGTGAGAATTGGTTTGTAGGAAGAAAAGTAAAATAACAGTGTTTATACATGAAAATTGGCTTTAGAATGTGATGCCCCCAAAATTAGGTATACATCACCCATCTTGGGTAGTCAGATACATAGTACAGAATTTAAATACAACTTACTAATATAACTGTCGTGTACAATACGACATAAACAGTGAGTTTGAATGCAAATATTGTCTACTAGATATTATACAAACTCAAAAGGAGTCCTCATTACAATTATTATCACACTATTTCACGAATAGTGAGGACTACTAATGCTATCCTCTCGGACCATTACTCCGCTCCCCGACTCGTCCCAAATATATTCTCATTTCAAGAAGAAACGTTGAAAGAAAGGGTGAGCTCAACTAGCTCAAGAAGAAATATTATGACTAAGATAATTCGTAATAAATTATCATTAGCCTCTGTGATGTTAAAGCGATAAAATATAATGAACATCAAGTTTAACTACAATGGAACCAACAATCCATTAAAAGAGTCAAGTAGAAAATAAAATCTACTATCTTTTATGATTTAAAAGGTTTTTCATCATTTATTATAGTTTTGACTCACTTTAATAAATAATCCACATCATCGAATCACCCCACACTACTGCCAAGGATATTCTTTAGTATCACGACCACAATTATTCATGCACTACGGGCCAAGAATAGTTGTGTATTAATTAATGGTCATTATCATGCCAACAATCGTCCATCAATGCACTACTACGCCATTTGAGATTTTTACCACATCATTTGTAACATTACGATCATGATTACACGAATAGTCTCTAAATCATAATCATACCAAGTCCATCTATGCACTACTGAAGCCACGATGACTTTCAACATAATATAAACATGAAGATGATGACAATGATATAAGAATTCAATAAAACAAGTTCAAGAATTATTTTATCCGAGAATTATTAACGTCCAAATTGTCAACATGATCTTTGTTTTTGTAGAGTAAAATTCAAGAATGATCGTAAGAATATTTCCATGAAAAGATCTTTGGATGAAACGCAAATATAAAGGATATTCTAATAATTTCATGGAGTATAGAAGTCAAAGTTTTAACCAACTAGGTATAATAAAGAATGGAATAACAAAAGAAATCACCATGCATGCGATAGACCGCACGCATGCATTATTTCAATAGAATAATAAATAACGGAATTGGTCCCAGCGTAAAACGCATGCATGTGATATTCTAACGAATAATAAAGAATGGAACCAGTCCGTGTAAAACACACAAACAGGATGTTCCAATGTAATAATAATAAAGATGTAACCCGTGTCCGATTAAAAAACACACGCATGATGATGTTCCAATGTAATAATAGAAGAATGTCACCAAGTATAGGGTAAACCACGTATACAGGTTATTCCAATAGAATAATAAGCAATGGAATAACAATAGTTCTCTTCATGAATAAGAAAGAATAACACCCTTTACGGCACAACAAATAATATTCCCTACCTTAGAAGAACTGAATATTGGAAAAGTGAAGTAGCGAATACTTTTCTTCTTTCTCTCTATAGTTTCTCTCTAGAATTTCAATGAATTAAGTAAGAAATAATGAAGGAATGAGCTTTCTATTTATAGAAAAAATTGAGGGTGGCTCTTGGTCTTAACGAAGGGTCAAAATGACTCTTGGTAATATTGAAGAGACAACTACTATTTACTGAAGGGGTAATTAACCCTTGGAACAATCAAGAGGCGCTTAACTCTTGGTAATATTGAAGGACAACTACTATTTGCGAAGGGTAATTACTATCGACGAAGGTAATTACTAAGGTAATTACTATTGAAGAAAATAAATACTATTGACGAAGGTAAATACAATTGACGAAGGTAATTACTATTCACAAAGGTAATTACTATTCACAAGGGTAAATACTATTGACAAAGGTAAATACTATTGACGAAGGTAATTACTATTCACAAAGGTAATTACTATTCACAAAAAGGTAAATACTATTGACAAAAGAGACTCTTAGATGATGACATATGGGCCCCCATAAAATAATCAAACTTACCACAAACGCCTCATAATGACTCTTTATATACATCAAGGATTGAATAAATATTACCACAAATCATTTTATTTTTAATCAACACATTTTTAATCTTTCAACAATTATTAATCATTTATAACTTGTCGTCTCAATTAACAATATAACATATTATACAGATGATACTTTGACAATAATTGAATCAATAATATAAGAGATATGATGCAAAGAATTATCAGAGCAATAATTGAGTATAGCTAAGTGACTTCTCACGTAAGCATCAATAATCAATACCGTGTGCTACTACGCAACCACGCCATTCATCGCGTACTTTTACCACCGTAGTTCAACAGCTTTTAACGGTAACACCTCCGTAAGTTATTTTTATAGAAAGATAATTTTATCGCTTTCTAACTACGACAATACTTCCGTTGTGGGGTCCACTAATGATTGAACCGTCGTATTTAATATTTCCCGACAAAAAGAATATTCCCACCAAACGAATATTTTATAACAACTTGCTTACTTTGCAAAATTTATAAATATTACCCACAACTATAACATTATATCAAATTTATTCCATAATATACAAAAATAATATTTATAGATAATTTATCTTTATTTATAAAAAGTCAGGGTCTTACAACCTCCCTTCTTATGAAATTTCTCATCGAAATTAGGGTGCGATACTGGTATGTCGAAGAGGTAAGGATACCTTGATTTCATTTGATTCTAACTCCCAAGTCATTTCCTCAACATCGTGGTTCCTCCACAAAACTTTGACTTGAGGTATAACCTCGGAGCGTAGAATATGTTCCTTCTTATCCAAAATTTTAACAGAACCTCTTCATACGTCAAATCTTCCGCTATTTCGTCCGGTTCTAACTCAATAATATGGTTCGGGTCTTTCACATATTTACGTAACATGGATATGTGAAAACGTTATGAACACGAGACATATTTGGCGAGTAAAGCGAGTCTATAGGCCACGCTTCCTACTCGATCGAGGATTAAAATGGACCGATGAATCGAGGATTAAGTTTTCCTCTCTTTCCAAATCTTGTAACTCCTTTCCATGGAGCAACTCTTAACAACACATGATCTCCTATATCGAATTCCACGTCCTTTCGATGAAGATCGAGATAACTCTTTTTATCGATTTTGTGAGGTTTTTATACGTTGTCGGATCGTTTGAATCTTTTTCGTAGTCATACACGTACCAACTCCGGTCCCAACAACGTTGCTTCACCCACCTCATCCCAAAGATCTTTGAGAAACGACACTTTCTTCCATACAACGCCTTGAATGGAGCCATGCCAATACTTGCTTGATAACTGTTGTTGTTGAGGAAAACTCCACCAATGGTAAGAACTTGTCCCAACTTCCTTTGAAATCAAGGACACAGAGTCTTAATAGATCTTCAAGAGTTTGAATAGTCCTCTCCGACAAATCCGTCTGTCTCGAGGATGATGATATGAGAGCTAAATCGTAAGTCTGTGCCCATAACTTTTGCAAACTAACCCAAAATCGTGAAGTGAATCTTGGGTCTCGATCGAAAAACTATGGATACCGACATACCATGCGGTCTTACAATCTCGTTTATGTACATACGAGCAAGACGTTCAAGTGTATAAGTTTCTCGATATCGGTAAGAAATGAGCGAGACTTGGTCAATCTATCAACAATGACCCAAATCGCATCAATGCCTTGAGAAACCTTAGGAAGACCGTAACGAAATCCATGGTAATGTGCTCCTACTTCCATTCGGAATTTCAAGTGGTTGCAATGGACCTTTTGGTACTTAATGCTCCGCTTTAACTCGTTGACAAGTTAGACACCTTGAGATAAACAAATATATCTCTCTCTCTTCATATTGCTCCACCCAAATGTATGATTTAATATCATGATACATTTTGGTACTCCCAGATGGATTGTAAATGGTGTGTTGTGCGCCTCCATCATGATATTATGCTTTAAATCGTGGTCGTTAAGAACACAAAGTCCGGAGTTGACTCAAGTATTCCTTCTTCATCGATTCTTGCTTCCTAGATAGCACCTTATTGCACTTTCTTCCTCATACGCATTAGCTCCGTGTCCAGTAGCTTGAGCGACTTTAACTTTATCGATTAAAGTCGGTTCTACTCGTATACTCGCTATCATCACATGCGTCCCTGGAGTCTTTAACTCTATCTCCATCCTTTGCAAGTCACACAAAATGGGCCTTTGCGTTGACAATAACGCACTCGTACTTGCATATGATCTTCTACTCAATGCGTCAGCTACCACGTTCGTTTTTCCAGGATGGTATTGGATGGTATGATCATAATCTTCAACAGCTCGAGTCAACATCTTTGGCGCATGTTACGTTCGTTTTAAGTAAAGAAATATTTGAGGGTTTAAGAAATGGGTTTTTGTACTGGGGTCAATATAAAATTCGATTTCACGTTCTAGGGTAGGCTAGGAAGTCTTCAAGAATACGCCAAGAAATATATTAATGATAGAAATATCATTCAAAACTGTTACTCTCGTCCAAGACTTGGATAGTACGTCACATTAATACCAACTGTGACTTCTACCACTTAACCTGGATAGCACCTCACAATGATACCTATCAACTTGCCATCTTCAGTCACGACGTCGCCTACAGAAAGTCTGGCTTTGGTGCATTCCACACAAGGAAGTCAACAATGAAAGGATCGGGGCTCTTTACTTATGGCTTGATATGACAATGATTGACTTTAGTGGTTTGGTTACTTTGAATTCGCATAACAGGTTGGTTAAGAGTATGAAAGCTAACAACCTTACCAAAATCATGATGAGTATTTAACCAATCGATTTCTAAAGTCACATCAAAGACAAATATTTTCAAAGAGATAAGATCGATAGGTAACGTGAAAATGTTTATTTGAATCAAATAAGACTTATAAACAGTGGATGTAATGAAGGTTTCTCCCAACGGAGTTTCCACAGATAAGTCAAAGTCTAATTTCTCCGTAGTCAAATTTAATCGATGAGCGCAAGTAGGAGAAATAAAAGAATGGGTAGAACCGGTATCAAATAAAGTATAGACTTCATTAGAATTTATGATAAGCTTACCCGTGATGACCTCATTCGGTTCATTGCTCTCTGGGAGGTCACAACAAACGCCTCCCTTGACTACCGGTTTTGACTTTTTCCGGGACTGACCTTTGGTGCCTCCATCCTAGTTGAATTTGTCTTGATGGCGACAAAATCAAGCTAAGTGACCTTCTCTTCCACAATTATAACATGCTTTGGACGGCATGGCGAAGTTCGGACTGATGTGTCCTCTCCTCGCATTTGAAGCATATGATAGGTGGTCTTTCTCCTTCCTTAACAACGGGTCTTTGGTCGACGCGTCTTTCCATCATTGTTGAATCTCCTTTTCTTGAAATGTCCATTCTTATTGTTTTGGCCCCGATTACCACCAAGTGGTTACCATATTTAACTGTTGATTCCCTCCACGCTTGTTGTCACCGCTTCGATGACTACTCTCATTTGGTATAATAATTTTTCCTACCGCTCTCTTTTAGTTCGTGACTCGTTATCGCGCTAACACTAATTGAGCCCTATTTATAACATCTGAATACAAACACGGTTTATGAGAAATAAGATGTTGACGTATCTTTGGCTTCAAACCTCTTAAAACATTCGTGCCATTCTCTCTTCATTATCCACCAAGTGGGACGCAAACCATGATAACTCCGCAAATTTTGCCTCGTATTGCGACACGGTCATATTATTTTGTTCCAACTTGATAAACTCCACCTCCTTCATGTGGCGAATACTTTCAGGGAAAGTATTTGTCGTTGAACAGCTCTGGAACTTCTCCCAAGATATCTTGATCTGATGAGGTTGAGTACGCTTTTACCGATTCCCACCAATGTCGCCTCTCCGCAACATAAAGGCGGCAAAAGGGAACCTTTTGCTCCTCGGAGCATCCCAAGACATCAAATATCTTGGTGATTTGCTTTATCCATGCTTCGCCGAAGTGGTTTGACTCTCCCTTAAACTCCGGTGGTCCCACTCCTTGAATTGTTTAGCGGTGACCGCCTCGAGAGTTTTCCGTGTTTCCACTTACGTTTTGGATGAGAGTCGCTCTCGCCATCGTGTTGCATAAATTGCATAAAGCCTCTAAACATTTGAACATTCATCATTTGGTCAGTGTTGTTGTTTGTATGAGGATTGTCGCCTTCCTGATGCACATTATCCTGATTATTGATATGTGGTGAATCAACGATCGCATGTGCTCCATTGCTATTCTCAACATTCTCAGATGTCATTTTCAGATACTGCCACAAAACAAAAGGTTAATTGACATGTAACAAATTATCCTTATATTCTCGATGAGCCAATAAAATAGCACATAAACTTAGGTAGGTCATACTAGCGAAGGAATTGCCCGTCTCTCCCCTCCTAGTACTATTCTCACATCTTAGCCAGGGATCATATCCCTAAGCTCTAAAACCAACTGTGACGCCCCCAAAATTAGGTATACATCACCCATCTTGGGTAGTCAGATACATGGTACAGAATTTAAATACAACTTACTAATATAACTCGTAAGTGTACAATACGACATAAACAGTGAGTTTGAATGCAAATATTGTCTACTAGATATTATACAAACTCAAAAGGAGTCCTCATTACAATTATTATCACACTATTTCACAGAATAGTGAGGACTACTAATGCTATCCTCTGGACCATTACTCCGTTCCCCGACTCGTCCCAAATATATTCTCATTTCACGAAGAAACAAAGTGAAAGAAAGGGTGAGCTCAACTAGCTCAAGAAGAAATATTATGACTAAGATAATGCGTAATAAATTATCATTAGCCTAAAAACAATGTTAAACCGATAAAATATAATGAACATCAAGTTTAACTACAATGAACCAACAATCCATTAAAAGAGTCAAGTAGAAAATAAAATCTACTATCTTTTATGATTTAAAAGGTTTTCATCATCGTTATAGCCGAGACTCGGCTTTAATAAATAATCCACATCATCGAATCACCCCGCACTACTACGATCCAAGGATATTCTTTAGTATCACGACCACAATTATTCATGCACTACGGGCCAAGAATAGTTGTGTATTCATTAATGGTCATGATCATGCCAACAATTGTCCATCAATGCACTACTGACCAATCGAGGATTTTTACCACATCATTTGTAACATTACGGTCATGATTACAATCGAATAGTCTCTAGTCATAATCATACCAAGTCCATCTATGCACTCTGGGACACGATGACTTTCAACATAATATAAACATGAAGATGATGACAATGATATAAGAATTCAATAAAACAAGTTCAAGAATTATTTTATCCGTGAATTATTAACGTCCAAATTGTCAACATGATCTTTGTTTTGTAGAGTAAAATTCAAGAATGATCGAAGAATATTTCCATGAAAAGATACTAGATGAAAACGCAAATATAAATGATATTCTACTAATTTCATGGAGTATAGATGTCAAAGTTTTAACCAACTAGGTATAATAAAGAATGGAATAACAAAAGAAATCACCATGCATGCGATAGACCGCATAGCGAGTTATTCCAACGAGAATAATAAATAACGGAACCAGTCCCACCAGAAAACGCATGCAGGCGAGGATATTCTAACGAATAATAAAGAATGGAACCAGTCCCGTAAAACACACGAGCAGGATGTTCCAATGCGAATAATAATAAAGATTTTAAACCGGTCCCATGTAAAACACATGTATGTGATGTTCCAATGAATAATAGAAAAATGTCACCAAGTATAGGGTAAACCACGATATCAAAGTTATTCCAATGAATAATAAGCAATGGAAAAACAACAGCCTTTCTCTTCATGAATAAGAAAGAATAACACCCCTTACGGGTACAACAAATAATATTCCCTACCTTAGAAGAACCGAATATTGGAAATGTGAAGTAGCGAATACTTTTCTTCTTTCTCTATAGTTTCTCTCTCTAGAGTTTCAAAGTGAATTCGTAAGAAATAATGAAGGAATGAGCTTTCTATTTTATAGAAAAAGCTGTGGGTGGCTCTTGGTCTTAACAAAGGGTCAAAATGACTCTTGTTAATATTGAATGATAACTACTATTTGCGAAGGGTTATTAACCCTTGGAACAATCAAGAGGCGGTTTAACTCTTGGTAATATTGAAGGGATAAATACTATTTGTGAAGGGTAATTACTATTGACGAAGGTAATTACTATTGACGAAGGTAATTACTATTGACGAAGGTAAATACTATTATTGACGAAGTAAATACTATTGTGAAGGTAATTACTATTCACAAAGGTAATTACTATTCACAAAGGTAAATATTATTAACGAAGGTAAATACTATTGACGAAGGTAATTACTATTCACAAAGATAATTACTATTCACAAAGGTAAATACTATTGACGAAGAGACTCTTAGATGATGACATATGGGCCCCCCATAAAATAATCAAACTTACCACAAACGTCTCATAATGCTCTTTATATACATCAAGGATTGAATAAATATTACCACAAATCATTTTATTTTTAATCAACACATTTTAATCTTTCAACAATTATTAATCATTTATAACTTGTCGCCTCAATTAACAATATAACATATTATACGATGATACTTTGACAATAATTGAATCAATAATATAAGAGATATGATGCGGCAATTCTCGTAGCAATAATTGAGTATAGCTAAGTGACTTCTCACGTAAGCATCAATAATCAATCTGAGTGTAACTACTACTATGCAACCACGCCAGACATCGTACTTTTACCACCGGGTAGTTCAACAGCTTTTAATCGGTAACACCTCCGCCGTTATTTTTATAGAAAGATAATTTTATCGCTTTTCTAACTACGACAATACTTCCGTTGTAGGGTCCACTAATGATTGAGCCGTCATATGCATATTTCCCGACAAAAAGAATATTCCCCACCAAACGAATATTTTATAACAACTTGCTTACTTTTTGCAAAATTTATAAATATTACCCACAACTATAACATTATATCAAATTTATTCCATAATATACAAAAATAATATTTATAGATAATTTATCTTTATTTATAAAAGTTTGGGTCTTACAACCTCCCTTCTTATGAAATTTAGCCCTCGAAATTAGGCGATACGACTGGTATGTCGAAGAGGTAAGGATACCTTGATTTCATTTCGATTCTAACTCCCAAGTCATTTCCTCAACATCGTGGTTCCTCCACAAAACTTTGACTTGAGGTATAACCTTGGAGCGTAGAATATGTTCCTTCTTATCCAAAATTTTAACAGAACCTCTTCATACGTCCAAATCTTCCGCTATTTCGTCCGGTTCTAACTCAATAATATGGTTCGGGTCTTTCACATATTTACGTAACATGGATATGTGAAAACGTTATGAACACGAGACATATTTGGCGGTAGAAAGCGAGTCTATAGGCCACGCTTCCTACTCGATCGAGGATTAAAATGGACCGATGAATCGAGGATTAAGTTTTCCTCTCTTTCCAAATCTTGTAACTCCTTTCCATGGAGCAACTCTTAATAACACATGATCTCCTATATCGAATTCCACGTCCTTTCGATGAAGATCGGCATAACTCTTTTATCGATTTTGTGAGGTTTTTATCGTTGTCGGATCGTTTGAATCTTTTTCGTAGTCATACGTACCAACTCCGGTCCCAACAACGTTGCTTCACCCACCTCATCCCAAAGATACTTTGAGAACGACACTTTCTTCCATACAACGCTCAATGGAGCCATGCCAATACTTGCTTGATAACTGTTGTTGTAGGAAAACTCCACCAATGGTAAGAACTTGTCCCAACTTCCCTTGAAATCAAGGACACAGAGTCTTAATAGATCTTCAAGAGTTTGAATAGTCCTCTCCGACAAATCCGTCAAATCTCGAGGATGATATGCCGAGCTAAATCGTAAGTCTGTGCCCATAACTTTTTGCAAACTAACCCAAAATCGTGAAGTGAATCTTGGGTCTCGATCAGAAACTATGGATACCGACATACCATGCAGTCTTACAATCTCGTTTATGTACATACAAGCAAGACGTTCAAGTGTATAAGTTTCTCGTATCGGTAAGAAATGAGCAGACTTGGTCAATCTATCAACAATGACCCAAATCGCATCAATGCCTTGAGAAACCTTAGGAAGACCCAGAACGAAATCCATGGTAATGTGCTCCCACTTCCATTCCGGAATTTCAAGTGGTTGCAATGGACCTTTTGGTACTTGATGCTCCGCTTTAACTCGTTGACAAGTTATACACCTTGAGATAAACAAATACTATCTCTCTCTTCATATTGCTCCCACCAAAATGTATGACTTAATATCATGATACATTTTGGTACTCCTGTGATGGATTGTAAATGGTGTGTTGTGCGCCCCATCATGATATTATGCTTTAAATCGTGGTCGTTAAGAACACAAAGTCCGGAGTTGACTCAAGTATTCCTTCTTCATCGATTCTTGCTTCCCAAGATAGCACCTTATTGCACTTTCTTCCTCATACGCATTAGCTCCGTGTCCAGTAGCTTGAGCACTTTTAACTTTATCGATTAAAGTCGGTTCTACTACTCAGATACTCGCTATCATCACATGCGTCCCTCGAGTCTTTAACTCTATCTCCATCCTTTGCAAGTCACACAAAATGGGCCTTTGCGTTGACAATAACGCACTCAGTGCTTGCATATGATCTTCTACTCAATCGTCGGCTACCACGCTCGCTTTTCCAGGATGGTATTGATGGTATGATCATAATCTTCAACAAATCGAGTCAACATCTTTGGCGCATATTACGCCTCGTTTTAAGTAAAGAAATATTTGAGGGTTTAAGAAATGGGTTTTGTAGATCGGGGTCAATATAAAATTCGATTTCACGCTCTAGGGTAGGCTAGAAGTCTTCAAGAATACGCCAAGAAATATATTAATGATAGAAATATCATTCAAAATCATACTCGTCCAAGACTTGGATAAGTACGTCACATTAATACCAACTGTGACTTCTACCACTTAACCCGGATAGCACCTCACAATGATACCTATCAACTTGCCATCTTCAATCACGACGCCGCCATGAAAAAGTCCGGCTTTGGTGCATTCCACACAAGGAAGTCAACAATGAAAGGATCGGGGCTCTTTACTTATGGCTTGATATGACAATGATTGACTTTAGTGGTTTGGTTACTTTGAATTCGCATAACAAAGTTGGTTAAGAGTATGAAAGCTAACAACCTTACCAAAATCATGATGAGTATTTAACCAATCGATTTCTAAAGTCACATCAAAGACAAATATTTTCAAAGAGATAAGATCGATAGTAACGTGAAAATGTTTATTTGAATCAAATAAGACTTATAAACAAAGGATGTAATGAAGGTTTCTCCCAACGGAGTTTCCACAGATAAGTCAAAGTCTAATTTCTCCGTGAGTCAAATTTAATCGATGAGCGCAAGTAGGAGAAATAAAAGAATGGGTAGAACCGTATCAAATAAAGTATAGACTTCATTTAGAATTTATGATAAGCTTACCCGTGATGACCTCATTCGGGTTCCTTGCTCTCTGGGAGGTCACAACAAACGCCTCCCTTGCACTTTACCGGTTTTGACTTTTTCGGGACGGCCTTTGGTGCCTCCATCCTAGTTGAATTTGTCTTCTAGAAACAACAAAATCAAGCTAAGTGACCTTCTCTTCCACAATTATAACATGCTTTGACTGCATGGCGAAGTTCGGATCGATGTGTCCCTCTCCTCCGCATTTGAAGCATATGATAGGTGGTCTTTCTCCTTCCTTAACAACGGGTCTTTGGTCTTGACGTCTTTCCATCATTGTTGAATCTCCTTTTCTTGAAATGTCCATTCTTATTGTTTTGTACGATTACCACCGAAGTGGTTACCATATTTATTTTGTTGATTCCTCCACGCTTGTTGTCACCGCCTGATGACTACTCTCGCCGGTATAATAATTTTTCCTACCGCTCTCTTTTTAGTTACGTTGACTCGTTATCGCGCTACACTAATCGAGCCCTATTTATAACATCCGAATACAAACACGCTTTATGAGAAATAAGATGTTGACGTATCTCGGCTTCAAACCTCTTAAAAACATTCGTGCCATTCTCTCTTCATTATCCACCAAGTGGGACGAACCATGATAACTCCGCAAATTTTGCCTCGTATTGACGACACGGTATATTGTTTTGTTCCAACTTGATAAACTCCACCTCCTTCATGTGGGCGAATACTTTCGGAAAGTATTTGTCGTTGAAACGACTCTGGAACTTCTCCCAAGATATCTTCAAGACAGTGAGGTTGAGTACGCTTTCTGGATTCCCACCAAGAATCGCCTCTCCGCATAACATAAAAGGCGTAAGAAGGGAACCTTTTGCTCCTCGGAGCATCCCAAGACATCAAATATCTTGGTGATTTGCTTTATCCATGCTTCTGCCAGAAGTGGTTTTGACTCTCCCTTAAACTCCGGTGGTCCCAGCTCCTTGAATTGTTTAGCGGTGACCGCCCGAGAGTTTTCCGTGTTTCCACTTACGTTTTGGACAGGAGTCGCTCTCGCCTACTGTTGCATAAATTGCATAAAGCCTCTAAACATTTGAACATTCATCATTTGGTCAGTGTTGTTGTTTGTATGAGGATTGTCGCCTTCCTGATGCACATTATCCTGATTATTGATATGTGGTGAATCAACGATCGCATGTTCTCCATTGCTATTCTCAACATTCTCGGATGTCATTTTCGAGATAGCCACAAAACAAAAGGTTAATTGACATGTAACAAATTATCCTTATATTCTGACCGACCAATAAAATAGCACATAAACTTAGGTAGGTCATACTAGCGAAGGAATTGCCTGCCTCCCTCCTAGTACTATTCTCACATCTTAGCCGTGGATCATATCCCTAAGCTCTAAAACCAACTGTGACGCCCCCAAAATTAGGTATACATCACCCATCTTGGGTAGTCAGATACATGGTACAGAATTTAAATACAACTTACTAATATAAGCTATAGTATAAATACGACATAAATAAAGTGAGTTTGAATGCAAATATTGTCTACTAGATATTATACAAACTCAAAAGGAGTCCTCATTACAATTATTATCACACTATTTCACGTAATAGTGAGGACTACTAATGCTATCCTCTCGGACCATTACTCCGCTCCCCGACTCGTCCCGACTATATTCTCATTTCTGAAGAGAACAAAGGAAAGAAAGGGTGAGCTCAACTAGCTCAAGAAGAAATATTATGACTAAGATAATGCGAATAAATTATCATTAGCCTAAAACAAAGTGTTAAACCGATAAAATATAATGAACATCAAGTTTAACTACAAATGGCGAACCAACAATCCATTAAAAGAGTCAAGTAGAAAATAAAATCTACTATCTTTTATGATTTAAAAGGTTTTTCATCATCATTATAGCCGAGACTCGACTTTAATAAATAATCCACATCATCGAATCACCCCCGCACTACTGATCCAAGGATATTCTTTAGTATCACGACCACAATTATTCATGCACTCACGGGCCAAGAATAGTTGTGTATTCATTAATGGTCATGATCATGCCAACAATCGTCCATCAATGCACTACTACTAATCGAGGATTTTTACCACATCATTTGTAACATTACGGTCATGATTACAATCAATAGTCTCTAATCATAATCATACCAAGTCCATCTATGCACTACAGGACACAGATGACTTTCAACATAATATAAACATGAAGATGATGACAATGATATAAGAATTCAATAAAACAAGTTCAAGAATTATTTTATCCAGGAATTATTAACGTCCAAATTGTCAACATGATACTGTTTTGTAGAGTAAAATTCAAGAATGATCAGAAGAATATTTCCATGAAAAGATACTAGATGAAACGCAAATATCAAGGATATTCTACTAATTTCATGGAGTATAGATGTCAAAGTTTTAACCAACTAGGTATAATAAAGAATGGAATAACAAAAGAAATCACCATGCATGCGATAGACCGCACAGGCAGGTTATTCCAACAGAATAATAAATAACGGAACCGGTCCCAAGTAAAAACGCATGCATGGATATTCTAACGAGAATAATAAAGAATGGAACCAGTCCTGTGTAAAACATGCGACAGTGATGTTCCAATGTAATAATTATAAAAGATTTTAACCAGTCCTGTGTAAAACACATAGTATGGATGTTCCAACAGAATAATAGAAAAATATCACCAAGTATAGGTAAACCACATTATACAAAGTTATTCCAATGTAATAATAAGCAATGGAAAAACAACAGTTCTCTTCATGAATAAGAAAGAATAACACCCCTTACGGGTACAACAAATAATATTCCCTACCTTAGAAGAACTGAATATTGGAAATGTGAAGTAGCAGAATACTTTTCTTCTTTCTCTCTATAGTTTCTCTCTCTAGAGTTTCAGTGAATTCGTAAGAAATAATGAAGGAATGAGCTTTCTATTTATAGAAAAACTGTGGGTGGCTCTTGGTCTTAACAAAGGGTCAAAATGACTCTTGGTAATATTGAAGAGACAACTACTATTTGCGAAGGGGTTATTAACCCTTGGAACACCGAAGAGGCAGTTAACTCTTGGTAATATTGAAGGGATAAATACTATTTGTGAAGGGGTAATTACTATTGACGAAGGTAATTACTATTGACGAAGGTAATTACTATTGACGAAGGTAAATACTATTGACGAAGGTAAATACTATTGACGAAGGTAATTACTATTCACAAAGGTAATTACTATTCACAAAGGTAAATATTATTGACGAAGGTAAATACTATTGACGAAGGTAATTACTATTCACAAAGATAATTACTATTCACAAAGGTAAATACTATTGACGAAGAGACTCTTAGATGATGACATATGGGCCCCCCATAAAATAATCAAACTTACCACAAACGTCTCATAACAGACTCTTTATATACATCAAGGATTGAATAAATATTACCACAAATCATTTTATTTTTAATCAACACATTTTTAATCTTTCAACAATTATTAATCATTTATAACTTGTCGTCTCAATTAACAATATAACATATTATACAGATGATACTTTGACAATAATTGAATCAATAATATAAGAGATATGATGCAAAGAATTCATCGTAGCAATAATTGAGTATAGCTAAGTGACTTCTCACGTAAAGATCAATAATCAATACCGTGTACTACTATGCAACCACGCCAGACATTCTTGTACTTTTACCACCGGGTAGTTCAATAGTTTTAACGGTAACACCTCCGCTAGTTATTTTTATAGAAAGATAATTTTATCGCTTTCTAACTACTGACAATACTTCCGTTGTAGGGTCCACTAATGATTGAGCCAGTCGTATTTAATATTTCCCGACAAAAAGAATATTCCCCACCAAACGAATATTTTATAACAACTTGCTTACTTTTGCAAAATTTATAAATATTACCTGAACTATAACATTATATCAAATTTATTCCATAATATACAAAAATAATATTTATAGATAATTTATCTTTATTTATAAAAGTCGGGGTCTTACAACCTCCCTTCTTATGAAATTTAAGCCCTCCGAAATTAGGGTACGATACACTGTATGTCGAAGAGGTAAGGATACCTTGATTTCATTTGATTCTAACTCCCAAGTCATTTCCTCAACATCGTGGTTCCTCCACAAAACTTTGACTTGAGGTATAACCTCGAGCGTAGAATATGTTCCTTCTTATCCAAAATTTTAACAGAACCTCTTCATACGTCAAATCTTCCGCTATTTCGTCCGGTTCTAACTCAATAATATGGTTCGGGTCTTTCACATATTTACGTAACATGGATATGTGAAAAATGTTATGAACACGAGACATATTTGGCGGTAAAGCGAGTCTATAGGCCACAGTTCCTACTCGATCGAGGATTAAAAATGGACCGATGAATCGAGGATTAAGTTTTCCTCTCTTTCCAAATCTTGTAACTCCTTTCCATGGAGCAACTCTTAACAACACATGATCTCCTATATCGAATTCCACGTCCTTTCGATGAAGATCAACATAACTCTTTTATCGATTTTGTGAGGTTTTTATACGTCATGTGGGATCGTTTGAATCTTTTTCGTAGTCATACGTACCAACTCGTCCCAACAACGTTGCTTCACCCACCTCATCCCAAAGATAATCGAGAACGACACTTTCTTCCATACAACGCTCGAATGGAGCCATGCCAATACTTGCTTGATAACTCTGTTGTTGTAGGGAAAACTCCACCAATGGTAAGAACTTGTCCCAACTTCCCTTGAAATCAAGGACACAGAGTCTTAATAGATCTTCAAGAGTTTGAATAGTCCTCTCCGACACGGTCCATCCGTCCCGAGGATGATATGCCGAAGCTAAATCGTAAGTCCGTGCCCATAACTTTTTGCAAACTAACCCAAAATCGTGAAGTGAATCTTGGGTCTCGATCGAAACTATGGATACCGACATACCATGCGCCTTACAATCTCGTTTATGTATACATACGAGCAAGACGTTCAAGTGTATAAGTTTCTCGTGTCGGTAAGAAATGAGCGAACTTGGTCAATCTATCAACAATGACCCAAATCGCATCAATGCCTTGAGAAACCTTAGGAAGACCGTAACGAAATCCATGGTAATGTGCTCCCACTTCCATTCTCGGAATTTCAAGTGGTTGCAATGGACCTTTTGGTACTTGATGCTCCGCTTTAACTCGTTGACAAGTTAGACACCTTGAGATAAACAAATACTATCTCTCTCTTCATATTGCTCCACCAAAATGTATGACGAATATCATGATACATTTTGGTACTCCCAGGATGGATTGCAAATGGTGTGTTGTGCGCCTCCATCATGATATTATGCTTTAAATCAGGGTCGTTAAGAACACAAAGTCTGGAGTTGACTCGAAGTATTCCTTCTTCATCGATTCTTGCTTCCGGCATAGCACCTTATTGCACTTTCTTCCTCATACGCATTAGCTCCAGGTCTGTAGCTTGAGCAGCTTTAACTTTATCGATTAAAGTCGGTTCTACTCGTATACTCGCTATCATCACATGCGTCCCTGGAGTCTTTAACTCTATCTCCATCCTTTGTAAGTCACACAAAATGGGCCTTTGCATTGACAATAACGCACTCGTACTTGCATATGATCTTCTACTCAATGCGTCAGCTACCACGTTCGTTTTTCCAGGATGGTATTGGATGGTATGATCATAATCTTCAACAGCTCGAGTCAACATCTTTGGCGCATGTTACGTTCGTTTTAAGTAAAGAAATATTTGAGGGTTTAAGAAATGGGTTTTTGTACTGGGGTCAATATAAAATTCGATTTCACGTTCTAGGGTAGGCTAGGAAGTCTTCAAGAATACGCCAAGAAATATATTAATGATAGAAATATCATTCAAAATCATTACTCGTCCCAAGACTTGGATAAGTACGTCACATTAATACCAACTGTGACTTCTACCACTTAACCCGGATAGCACCTCATAATGATACCTATCAACTTGCCATCTTCATCACGGCGTCGCCTACGTAAAAGTCCGGCTTTGGTGCATTCCACACAAGGAAGTCAACAATGAAAGGATCGGGGCTCTTTACTTATGGCTTGATATGACAATGATCGACTTTAGTGGTTTGGTTACTTTGAATTCGCATAACAGGTTGGTTAAGAGTATGAAAGCTAACAACCTTACCAAAATCATGATGAGTATTTAACCAATCGATTTCTAAAGTCACATCAAAGACAAATATTTTCAAAGAGATAAGATCGATAGGTAACGTGAAAATGTTTATTTGAATCAAATAAGACTTATAAACAGTGGATGTAATGAAGGTTTCTCCCAACGGAGTTTCCACAGATAAGTCAAAGTCTAATTTCTCCGTAGTCAAATTTAATCGATGAGCGCAAGTAGGAGAAATAAAAGAATGGGTAGAACCGGTATCAAATAAAGTATAGACTTCATTAGAATTTATGATAAGCTTACCCGTGATGACCTCATTCGGTTCCTTGCTCTCCGGGAGGTCACAACAAACGCCTCCTCAGACTACTGGCTTTGACTTTTCCGGGACTACCTTTGGTGCCTCCATCCTAGTTGAATTTGTCTTGATGAAACGACAAAATCAAGCTAAGTGACCTTCTCTTCCACAATTATAACATGCTTTGACGGCACGTGGCGAGTTTCGGATCGATGTGTCCCTCTCCTCCGCATTTGAAGCATATATAGGTGGTCTTTCTCCTTCCTTAACAACTAAAATTTGGTCTTTGACGTCTTTCCATCATTGTTGAATCTCCTTTTCTTGAAATGTCCATTCTTATTGTTTTGGCCCTGATTACCACCGAAGTGGTTACCATATTTGGCCTGTTGATTCCCTCCACGCTTGTTGTCACCGCTTCGATGACTACTCTCGCTGGTATAATAATTTTTCCGGCTGCTCTCTTTTAGTTGCGTTGACTCGTTATCGCGCTACACTAACTGAGCCCTATTTATAACATCTGAATACAAACACAGTTTATGAGAAATAAGATGTTGACGTATCTCTGGCTTCAAACCTCTTAAAAACATTCGTGCCATTCTCTCTTCATTATCCACCAAGTGGGACGCAAACCATGATAACTCCGCAAATTTTGCCTCGTATTGCGACACGGTCATATTGTTTTGTTCCAACTTGATAAACTCCACCTCCTTCATGTGGCGAATACTTTCAGGAAAGTATTTGTCGTTGAATGTACTCTGAACTTCTCCCAAGATATCTTCAAGACAAGAGGTTGAGTACGCTTTACCGATTCCCACCAAGAATCGCCTCTCCGCAAACATAAAGGCGTGAAAGGAACCTTTGCTCTCTGAGCATCCCAAGACATCAAATATCTTGGTGATTTGCTTTATCCATGCTTCCGCTGTAAGTGGTTTTGACTCTCCTTAAACTCCTAAGTGGTCCCACTCCTTGAATTGTTTAGCGGTGACCGCCCGAGAGTTTTCCGTGTTTCCACTTACGTTTTGGACAGGAGTCGCTCTCGCCTACTGTTGCATAAATTGCATAAAGCCTCTAAACATTTGAACATTCATCATTTGGTCAGTGTTGTTGTTTGTATGAGGATTGTCGCCTTCCTGATGCACATTATCCTGATTATTGATATGTGGTGAATCAACGATCGCATGTTCTCCATTGCTATTCTCAACATTCTCAGATGTCATTTTCAGATACTGCCACAAAACAAAAGGTTAATTGACATGTAACAAATTATCCTTATATTCTGACCGACCAATAAAATAGCACATAAACTTAGGTAGGTCATACTAGCGAAGGAATTGCCCGTCTCTCCCCTCCTAGTACTATTCTCACATCTTAGCCAGGGATCATATCCCTAAGCTCTAAAACCAACTGTGACGCCCCCAAAATTAGGTATACATCACCCATCTTGGGTAGTTAGATACATGGTACAGAATTTAAATACAACTTACTAATATAACTGTCGTGTACAATACGACATAAACAGTGAGTTTGAATGCAAATATTGTCTACTAGATATTATACAAACTCAAAAGGAGTCCTCATTACAATTATTATCACACTATTTCACAGAATAGTGAGGACTACTAATGCTATCCTCTCGACCATTACTCTGCTCCCCGACTTCGTCTCCAAATTATATTCTCATTTCACGAAGAGAACAAAGTGAAAGAAAGGGTGAGCTCAACTAGCTCAAGAAGAAATATTATGACTAAGATAATGCGTAATAAATTATCATTAGCCTAAAACAAAGGTTAAACCGATAAAATATAATGAACATCAAGTTTAACTACAAATGAACCAACAATCCATTAAAAGAGTCAAGTAGAAAATAAAATCTACTATCTTTTATGATTTAAAAGGTTTTTCATCATCATTATAAATGAGACTCGACTTTAATAAATAATCCACATCATCGAATCACCCCGCACTACTACTGGCCAAGGATATTCTTTAGTATCACGACCACAATTATTCATGCACTACGGGCCAAGAATAGTTGTGTATTCATTAATGGTCATGATCATGCCAACAATCGTCCATCAATGCACTACTACTTAATCGAGGATTTTTACCACATCATTTGTAACATTACGGTCATGATTACACCGAATAGTCTCTAGTCATAATCATACCAAGTCCATCTATGCACTACAGGACACAGATGACTTTCAACATAATATAAACATGAAGATGATGACAATGATATAAGAATTCAATAAAACAAGTTCAAGAATTATTTTATCCAGAATTATTAACGTCCAAATTGTCAACATGATCTTTGTTTTGTAGAGTAAAATTCAAGAATGATCGTAAGAATATTTCCATGAAAAGATACTTAGATGAAACGCAAATATCAAGGATATTCTACTAATTTCATGGAGTATAGATGTCAAAGTTTTAACCAACTAGGTATAATAAAGAATGGAATAACAAAAGAAATCACCATGCATGCGATAGATAATCGCATGCAGCGAGTTATTCCAATGAAATAATAAATAATCGGAACCAGGTCCATGTAAAACGCATGCATGTGATATATTCTAACGAGAATAATAAAGAATGGAACCAGTCCTCCTGTAAAACACATGCATGTGATGTTCCAAATGTATAATAATAAAGATTTTAACCAGTCCCGTGTAAAACACATGTATGTGATGTTCCAATGAATAATAGAAAAATATCACCAAGTATAGGGTAAACCACGATACAAAGTTATTCCAATGTAATAATAAGCAATGGAAAAACAACAGTTCTCTTCATGAATAAGAAAGAATAACACCCTTTACGGGTACAACAAATAATATTCCCTACCTTAGAAGAACCAATATTGGAAATGTGAAGTAGCGAGAATACTTTTCTTCTTTCTCTCTATAGTTTCTCTCTCAGAGTTTCAAAGAATTCGTGAAATAATGAAGGAATGAGCTTTCTATTTATAGAAAAACCGTGGGTGGCTCTTAGTCTTAACAAAGGGTCAAAATGACTCTTGGTAATATTGAAGAGACAACTACTATTTCATGGAAGGGTTATTAACCCTTGGAACAATCAAGAGGCGCTTAACTCTTGGTAATATCAAGGGATAAATACTATTTGTGAAGGGGTAATTACTATTGACGAAGGTAATTACTATTGACGAAGGTAAATACTATCGACGAAGGTAAATACTATTGACGAAGGTAATTACTATTCACAAAGGTAATTACTATTCACAAAGGTAAATATTATCGACGAAGGTAAATACTATCGATTTAAGGTAATTACTATTCACAAAGATAATTACTATTCACAAAGGTAAATACTATCGATTTAAGAGACTCTTAGATGATGACATATGGGCCCCCATAAAATAATCAAACTTACCACAAACGCCTCATAATGACTCTTTATATACATCAAGGATTGAATAAATATTACCACAAATCATTTTATTTTTAATCAACACATTTTAATCTTTCAACAATTATTAATCATTTATAACTTGTCATCGCCTCAATTAACAATATAACATATTATACTGATGATACTTTGACAATAATTGAATCAATAATATAAGAGATATGATGCGTGAATTCATCAGTAGCAATAATTGAGTATAGCTAAGTGACTTCTCACGTAAGCATCAATAATCAATACCGTGTGCTACTATCTGCACCACGCCAGACATCGCATTTCTTTACCACCGGGTAGTTCAACAGCTTTAACAGTAACACCTCCGTTATTTTTATAGAAAGATAATTTTATCGCTTTCTAACTACTTATAATACTTCCGTTGTGGGGTCCACTAATGATTGAGCCGTCGTATTTAATATTTCCCGACAAAAAGAATATTCCCCGACCAAACGAATATTTTATAACAACTTGCTTACTTTGCAAAATTTATAAATATTACCCACAACTATAACATTATATCAAATTTATTCCATAATATACAAAAATAATATTTATAGATAATTTATCTTTATTTATAAAAGCTGGGGTCTTACAACCTCCCCTTCTTATGAAATTTCGCCCTCGAAATTAGGGTACGTACCTGGTATGTCGAAGAGGTAAGGATACCTTGATTTCATTTCAGATTCTAACTCCCAAGTCATTTCCTCAACATCGTGGTTCCTCCACAAAACTTTGACTTGAGGTATAACCTTGGAGCGTAGAATATGTTCCTTCTTATCCAAAATTTTAACAGGAACCTCTTCATACGTCAAATCTTCCGCTATTTCGTCCGGTTCTAACTCAATAATATGGTTCGGGTCTTTCACATATTTACGTAATATGGATATGTGAAAACGTTATGAACACGAGACATATTTAGCGGTAAAAGCGAGTCTATAGGCCACAGCCTTCCTACTCGATCGAGGATTAAAATGGACCGATGAATCGAGGATTAAGTTTTCCTCTCTTTCCAAATCTTGTAACTCCTTTCCATGGAGCAACTCTTAACAACACATGATCTCCTATTTCAATTCCACGTCCTTTCGATGAAGATCAGCATAACTCTTTTGTCGATTTTGTGAGGTTTTTATACGTTGTCGGATCGTTTGAATCTTTTTCGTAGTCATACGTACCAACTCTGGTCCCAACAACGTTGCTTCACCCACCTCATCCCAGCGCATACTGGAGAACGACACTTTCTTCCATACAACGCTTGAATGGAGCCATGCCAATACTTGCTTGATAACTGTTGTTGTAGGAAAACTCCACCAATGGTAAGAACTTGTCCCAACTTCCCTTGAAATCAAGGACACAAGAGTCTTAATAGATCTTCAAGAGTTTGAATAGTCCTCTCCGACAAATCCGTCCGTCCGATCGAGGATGATATGCCGAAGCTAAATCGTAAGTCCGTGCCCATAACTTTTTGCAAACTAACCCAAAATCATGAAGTGAATCTTGGGTCTCGATCAGAAACTATGGATACCGACATACCATGCAGTCTTACAATCTCGTTTATGTACATACGAGCAAGACGTTCAAGTGTATAAGTTTCTCGTATCGGTAAGAAATGAGCGGACTTGGTCAATCTATCAATAATGACCCAAATCGCATCAATGCCTTGAGAAACCTTAGGAAGACCGTGAACGAAATCCATGGTAATGTGCTCCCACTTCCATTCGGAATTTCAAGTGGTTGCAATGGACCTTTTGGTACTTGATGCTCCGCTTTAACTCGTTGACAAGTTAGACACCTTGAGATAAACAAATGCTATCTCTCTCTTCATATTGCTCCACCAAAATGTATGACTTAATATCATGATACATTTTGGTACTCCTGAGATGGATTGCAAATGGTGTGTTGTGCGCCCATCATGATATTATGCTTTAAATCGTGGTCGTTAAGAACACAAAGTCCGGAGTTGACTCAAGTATTCCTTCTTCATCGATTCTTGCTTCCTAAGATAGCACCTTATTGCACTTTCTTCCTCATACGCATTAGCTCCAGTGTCCGTAGCTTGAAAGCGCCTTTAACTTTATCGATTAAAGTCGGTTCTACTCAGATACTCGCTATCATCACATGCGCGTCCTCGAGTCTTTAACTCTATCTCCATCCTTTGCAAGTCACACAAAATGGGCCTTTATTTGACAATAACGCTTTCGTGATTTGCATATATGATCTTCTACTCAATGCGTCAGCTACCACGTTCGCTTTTCCAGGATGGTATTGGATGGTATGATCATAATCTTCAACAGCTCGAGTCAACATCTTTGGCGCATGTTACGTTCGTTTTAAGTAAAGAAATATTTGAGGGTTTAAGAAATGGGTTTTTGTACTGGGGTCAATATAAAATTCGATTTCACGTTCTAGGGTAGGCTAGGAAGTCTTCAAGAATACGCCAAGAAATATATTAATGATAGAAATATCATTCAAAACTGTTACTCTCGTCCAAGACTTGGATAGTACGTCACATTAATACCAACTGTGACTTCTATCACTTAACCTGGATAGCACCTCACAATGATACATATCAACTTGCCATCTTCAGTCACGACGTCGCCTACAGAAAGTCTGGCTTTGGTGCATTCCACACAAGGAAGTCACCAATGAAAGGATCGGGGCTCTTTACTTATGGCTTGATATGACAATGATTGACTTTAGTGGTTTGGTTACTTTGAATTCGCATAACAGGTTGGTTAAGAGTATGAAAGCTAACAACCTTACCAAAATCATAATGAGTATTTAACCAATCGATTTCTAAAGTCACATCAAAGACAAATATTTTCAAAGAGATAAGATCGATAGGTAACGTGAAAATGTTTATTTGAATCAAACAAGACTTATAAACAGTGGATGTAATGAAGGTTTCTCCCAACGGAGTTTCCATGAGATAAGTCAAAGTCTAATTTCTCCTGAGTCAAATTTAATCGATGAGCGCAAGTAGAGAAAATAAAAGAATGGGTATAACCTAGGTATCAAATAAAGTATAGACTTCATTAGAATTTATGATAAGCTTACCCGTGATGACCTCATTCGGGTTCCTTGCTCTCTGGGAGGTCACAACAAACGCTCTCCTCAGACTACTGGGTTTTGACTTTTCCGGGACTGACCTTTGGTGCCTCCATCCTAGTTGAATTTGTCTTCGGTAAATGACAAAATCAAGCTAAGTGACCTTCTCTTCCACAATTATAACATGCTTTGGACGGCAGGGCGCAGTTCGAACTGATGTGTCCCTCTCCTCCGCATTTGAAGCATATGATAGGTGGTCTTTCTCCTTCCTTAACAACGGGTCTTGGGTCTTGACGTCTTTCCATCATTGTTGAATCTCCTTTTCTTGAAATGTCCATTCTTTTATTTTGGCCCTGATTACCACCGAAGTGGTTACCATATTTAACCCGTTGATTCCTCCACGCTTGTTGTCACCGCTCGATGACTACTCTCACCGGTATAATAATTTTGTCTCACCGCTCTCTTTTAGTTAAGTTGACTCGTTATCGCTACTCAACTAATGAGAGCCCTATTTATAACATCTGAATACAAACACAGTTTATGAGAAATAAGATGTTGACGTATCTCCGGCTTCAAACCTCTTAAAAACATTCGCGCCATTCTCTCTTCATTATCCACCAAGTGGGACGCAAACCGTGATAACTCCACAAATTTTGCCTCGTATTGCGACACGGTCATATTGTTTTGTTCCAACTTGATAAACTCCACCTCCTTCATGTGGCGAATACTTTCAGGAAAGTATTTGTCGTTGAACAACTCCTGGAACTTCCTCCCAAATATCTTCAAGTACAGCAGGTTGAGTACGTTTTACCGATTCCCACCAAAGAATCAGCCTCTCGCGTAATATAAAAGGCGTGAAAGGGAACCTTTGCTCCTCGGAGCATCCCAAGACATCAAATATCTTGGTGATTTGCTTTATCCATGCTTCGCGCGAAGTGGTTTTGACTCTCCCTTAAACTCCGGTGGTCCCAGCTCCTTGAATTGTTTAGCGGTGACCGCCTTCGAGAGTTTCCGTGTTTCCACTTACGCTTTTGGATAGAGTCGCTCTACTTCATCGTTGCATAAATTGCATAAAGCCTCTAAACATTTGATCATTCATCATTTGGTCGGTGTTGTTGTTTGCATGAGGATTGTCGCCTTCACGATGCACATTATCCTCGATTATTGATATGTGGTGAATCAACGATCGCATGTGCTCCATTGCTATTCTCAACATTCTCGAGATGTCATTTTCGACATCTTTGCCACAAAACAAAAGGTTAATTGACATGTAACAAATTATCCTTATATTCGATGCACCAATAAAATAGCACATAAACTTAGGTAGGTCATACTAGCGAAGGAATTCCCCCCTCTCCCCCTCTAGTACTATTCTCACATCTTAGCCGTGGATCATATCCTAAGCTCTCAAACCAATCGTGACGCCCCCAAAATTAGGTATACATCATCCATCTTGGGTAGTCAAATACATGGTACTGTAATTTAAATACAACTTACTAATATAATTGTAGGTATACAATACGATATAAACAGTGAGTTTGAATGCAAATATTGTCTACTAGATATTATACAAACTCAAAAGGAGCCCTCATTACAATTATTATCACACTATTTCACAGAATAGTGAGGACTACTAATGCTATCCTCTGGACCATTACTCCGCTCCCCAGACTCGTCGTCCCGGCTATATTCTCATTTCAAGAGAAACGGTGAAAGAAAGGGTGAGCTCAACTAGCTCAAGAAGAAATATTATGACTAAGATAATGCGAATAAATTATCATTAGCCTACAACAATGTTAAACTGATAAAATATAATGAACATCAAGTTTAACTACAGCGAAACCAACAATCCATTAAAAGAGTCAAGTAGAAAATAAAATCTACTATCTTTTATGATTTAAAAGGTTTTTCATCACTGTTATAGCTGAGACTCAGCTTTAATAAATAATCCACATCATCGAAACACCCTTCGCTTTCTGACCAAGGATATTCTTTAGTATCACGACCACAATTATTCATGCACTACGGGCCAAGAATAGTTGTGTATTCATTAATGGTCATGATCATGCCAACAATCGTCCATCAATGCACTACTACTAATTTGAGGATTTTTACCACATCATTTGTAACATTACGGTCATGATTACACCGAATAGTCTCTAGTCATAATCATACCAAGTACATCTATGCACTACAGGCCACAGATGAATTTCAACATAATATAAACATGAAGATGATGACAATGATATAAGAATTCAATAAAACAAGTTCAAGAATTATTTTATCCAGGAATTATTAACATCCAAATTGTCAACATGATCTTTGTTTTGTAGAGTAAAATTCAAGAATGATCGAAGAATATTTCCATGAAAAGATACTGGATGAAACGCAAATATCAAGGATATTCTACTAATTTCATGGAGTATAGAAGTCAAAGTTTTAACAAACTAGGTATAATAAAGAATGGAATAACAAAAGAAATCACCATGTATGCGATAGATCGCTTGCAGGCGGTTTATTCAATGAAATAATAAATAACGGAACCGAAGTCCCACAGAAAACGCATGCATGGGATATTCTAACAGAATAATAAAGAATGGAACCAGGTCCGGTGTAAAACACACGGACATGATGTTCCAACAGAATAATAATAAAGACGGAACCAGGTCCGGTGTAAAACATACAGACAGGATGTTCCAACAGAATAATAGAAGAATGTCACCAAGTATAGGGTAAACCACGTATACAGGTTATTCCAACAGAATAATAAGCAATGGAATAACAACAATTCTCTTCATGAATAAGAAAGAATAACACCCCTTACGGGTACAACAAATAATATTCCCTACCTTAGAAGAACTGAATATTGGAAAAGTGAAATAGCCGAATACTTTTCTTCTTTCTCTCTATAGTTTCTGTCTCTAGAGTTTCAGTGAATTCGTAAGAAATAATGAAGGAATGAGCTTTCTATTTATAGAAAAACTGAGGGTGGCTCTTGGTCTTAACAAAGGGTCAAAATGACTCTTGGTAATATTAAAGAGACAACTACTATTTGTGAAGGGGTAATTAACCCTTGGAACACCGAAGAGGCAGTTAACTCTTGGTAATATTGAAGGGACAACTACTATTTGCGAAGGGGTAATTACTATTGACGAAGGTAATTACTATTGACGAAGGTAAATACTATTGACAAAGGTAAATACTATTGACGAAGGTAATTACTATTCACAAAGGTAATTACTATTCACAAAGGTAAATATTATTGACGAAGGTAAATACTATTGACGAAGGTAATTACTATTCACAAAGGTAATTACTATTCACAAAGGTAAATACTATTGACGAAGAGACTCTTAGATGATGACATATGGGCCCCCATAAAATAATCAAACTTACCACAAACGTCTCATAACAGACTCTTTATATACATCAAGGATTGAATAAATATTACCACAAATCATTTTATTTTTAATCAACACATTTTTAATCTTTCAACAATTATTAGTCATTTATAACTTGTCGTCTCAATTAATAATATAACATATTATACATGATATGATCTTGTGACAATAATTTAATCAATAATATAAGAGATATGATGCAAAGAATTCTTCGTAGTAATAATTGAGTATAGCTAAGTGACTTCTCACATAAGCATCAATAATCAATACCGTGTGCTACTATGCAACCACGCCAGATTCTCGTATTTTACCACCGGGTAGTTCAATGCTTTTAATTCGAACACCTCTGCCGTAATTTTATAGAAAGATAATTTTGTCGCTTTTCTAACTACGATGATACTTCCGTTAATGGGGTCCATCAATGATTGAGTCGTCGTCATTTAATATTCCCCGACAAAAAAGAATATTCCCAGATTAAAACGAATATTTTATAACAACTTGCTTACTTTGCAAAATTTATAAATATTACCCATAACTATAACATTATATCAAATTTATTCCATAATATTCAAAATAATATTTATAGAAAATTTATCTTTATTTATAAAAGTGGGGTCTTACATAGAAAGTATAAAATTTCATGCTCTATATGTTTTATAATCTGTAATTTGATATTGGATTATGTTATTATGTTAAGAAACCAAAACGACGTAATTTAAATCATGTTAATCGGTTAAGTAACGAAGTCGTGGAGATCAAATTCGCTAAAAGTGTTAAAAGTGAAGAAATTGAGAAAATGGTGGTTTAATTCTTCAAAACTGAATATATATAATGTTTATGTAGTTGAAATGGTGGATAACATGTTTAGTAATGTTATTACAAAGTTTTAGTTGCTAGGTTTCATGAATTTCTGTGGAATTGTGATTTTTGGCCTTGAACAGAGTTTGTTTTCAAGAGTGCAAAATGGTTTCAGTGTCGGCCAGGCGCGCTTACTACATGTATGACGCACCATTCACATGGCGCACCGGAGACTTAAGCCAACCACCACGCTATTGCGTGCGGTGGTCAGTCAAACCTAGAATTTAATTGTTAACAACATAGCTTGGAAATTGTTAACCTAACTTATTCGATGATTGTAGAGAAACCTAAAATGTGTTATAAGATATAACAACATGTTGTAATCACAATGTTGAAATGATAGACTATTATGTAATGAATCAAAAAAATTATGTTATGGAAGTAAAAAGTAAATGATGAGGTTTATGTTAGTTTATAATGTAATTTCAGATTTGTTAAAGGTGTTAATCAACATCGTTAAATGTTAAGTAAGGTTATGACCTAAATGATGGGTTAATCCCATAAAGCTAATATTATTACAACTAATTGTTGTTGCGATTCCAATGATATGTGTAGGGTAGTTGGAGAACATAATTATACTTGTGTAACTTCCATACAAGGCAAGTTTCTTATCCTAATCTTTTATTGGGCAAGTATTCCTAACCTATGCTACTTAATTGTTCAGCAAGGTTTACTTATCGTTATCTTGAGCGAGTTTTACTTTTCTAAATCGTGATATTATTATTCAAAGCATATATTATTCTAGTACATCGATTCGAATGAGGTTGTTCTAACTCTTTTGAATATAGCACTTTGCATGTATTCCATGGTTATTCAATTGTACATTGTTGTTATTCGGTCTTTGACTTTGATAACCTTGTTCAATTCTATATTCTTGTATTAAACTTTCAAGTAATAAGTAAACATTTATTAATTTCACTAATTTATAATTGAATAGTGTTCTAAAATTCTAGAAACACTGATAAGCTAATTCCAAACTAAACTTTCTTTAGTGCAGAAATTCTAAATTCAAACTGAGACGAACAACCCTAACATAGGGGATTTTGAATGTGTAACGTTTAGATGTTTGTGCACAATACATGGTACAAAGGGCTGATCCCCCTAAGTACGTTAAGAAGGGTCTGTATAGTCTAATTGACTGTTAAGGTTGGGGTAGTAATACCTAAATACCGAAGACATAGTTTGTGGTCTTAAGACCTTCAGTTATTAAAGTTTGAACTTGTTTTCTATTTTTTGAACTTGTTTTCTATTTTTGATTCGTAGAACAAGTTCATTATTGTTCAGTATTCGTTGTTTATTCTCATGTTATTATTATTACTACTCTTTATATCAATGAGCAATTGTTTGCTCACTCTTGCAATTAACACTGCAGCTAAAGCTGAAAGAGTCGATGAGCCATCTACAAGCATAGGAAAGGGCAAAATGTCCAAGTGTTGAAGAATTATTTAAAATATATTTAAATGCATGATGTTATAAGACTTATTTCTTTTATGATGTTTTTCGCAAACTTATGTAATAAATTAAGGTTAGATTACCTGGGATTGTGTAACGCCCCCAAACTTGGGTACTTGAAACCCGAACTCGGTGCTTTACGATACCATTTCTATAAGCAGAATAATACTAATAATAATAAAAATAATATAAATATCAAACTTAATTTACATATATCAAAGTCTAATCCCAAGTACGTAACCTTTACTATAATACATTACATAATAGATAATAAATATCATTGTCTTAATACTGTCTAACTATTACAAAAGATAACATAGAATTATTCTGATTGCTTTCCCTTTCCCTTGTTCTGGCCTGAACATTTCGGTTGATCATGCTTAGCTGAAAACATTTAAATTTAAAGCAAGGATGAGCATTTAATTGCCCAACAAGTAATAGAAACAATAAATATAAGCTGAAATGATTAAATATTTTCTTTGAATAAGTCTTCTACAACGAATCAACAGTTGTGAAGTAAGCTGAACCAATAATAACAACATACCAAATCTATCTCAAATTTTTGAAACTACGTACTGACTATAACCGGAGAGCATTAGACATACTATGAACATTGTTTTCATTTTCGCTAGGGGTTTAGCGAACTTCATCCGCAAAACCGTCATAACTTACTTTATTACACGAGGGTGATCTCGCCTAATGTGCCTGTATTGATCAATACTACATGCAAGAACGATATTATCGTTCACTCTATCCACCTTAGGTGCACAAAAGTTTTCCCATATTCGGGATGTTCATACTTAGTCGGTCGAATCCAACCAAAAACAATCTGGTTGGATACAATAACGTTCTATCTTGTTCAACAATATTTTTATGTCTAAATTTGAATCAAATAGCTTAGACGGCTTTTAAGTCAACATATACATACTCGAAATCAATAAGTATGTATCAACATATGATTAAATACAATGGTTATCCAAGTGGGGACACTTGTCTAACTCTATATACGAATTAACGAACAGAATAATTATCTGAATTATACAATAATACAATAATCGGATAAGGTATGAACTTGTATGAATACAAAGATTGGATACATAATCAATAATAATAGAGTTAATAATCTGGCACAATAATAATATAATTCTGAAACATTCTAACTCATGTTTGTTGCATAAAGGAAATGCAAAGGTAGGATACTTGGACAATATAAAGAATAGTTCGGATACTTGCTCAATAATAATTGGAGTAAGTTTAGGAAACTTGCATAACATGATATACCTGTTTGCACGAAATAAAAGTAGTGCATAAGGTTTAGATACTTGCCTGAGTTGCTGCTTACAATAACGCAACTTAGTTCTATCTTTTATATCAAATCCTATCATTAATAAGATCATTCGTTCGATTAGAATAATATATCATATCACATAGTACTGCTAGTTGCAGTCAGCACATAACCTAATCACATTGTCACATATTTTAACAAGTCATTACATCATAAACAAACACGTATCTAGTCAAATTATCTAAGTCAAAATCAATTTCTAAAATATTTCGGTATACCGACGGCTTTATCGGGTAAATATCGAGTCTAAGACTCTATCCTGCAGTTCAATAGTCGTTTAGATATTTTAAATATCAGTCATATTATTTTTCATAGCCTTATAATAATTTTTAAATAATTATTATACTTTATCATGAATTTTCAAACTCTGAAATCATTATTAAATAATTTAAATATTAACGATTTTATTATCATTAATATTTAATTAATATTAAACGATTAATAAAACCATTGCGAAAAATATTAAAGTTATTTATAATAACTCAAAATATTTTAAAAGTATTAATATTACACTTAAATGATTTTTAAAACATTTAAAATCATTTTAAATTATTACCATTAATATTTAAGTATTAATGTACTATTTATCAAATATTAAAAGTCATTAATTATAACTTAAAATATTTTAATTCATTTATTTCCTCTTTAAATAATTTTAAATCAATAAAATCATTTTAAAACTATTTATTTAATATAATTATTAAATAAATTCAATATCATTAATATTAAATTATTATCAATAATATTGATTTATTAATGAAATTATCCTTTAAATATTAAAAGTTATGTTTTATAACTTAAAATATCTTTAAACACTTTATTTTCATTTAAAATAATTTTTCTAATATTAAAATCATTTTACATTACTTTATTTAATATAATTATTAAATGAATCTAATATCCTTAATATTAAAATATTAATATTTTTAATGAGAAAATATCGAAAAGTTATATTTTATAACTTTAAATATTTTATAATCTCTAAATCATTTTTATATAATTTTTAAATCATTAATTCTATTTTTCATCATTTATTTAATATCTTTATTAAATAACTTAATCATCATTAATATCTAATTAATAATGAAAATCATCACAAAATATTAAAAATATAGAAAATAACTTAAAATATCTTTTTATATCATAACATATTTTTAAATGATTTTTCATGTATTAAAATTATTTTTAAATAATTTATTTAATATTATACTTAAATAAATTAAATACCTTTTATATCCCAAAAATATTAAATATTTATGAAATATACTTAAAATAATTAAAAACTAATTTTCAGACTTTAAAATAATTTTTAGTAAATTAATTTATATTTTTAATAATTAAAAACTAATTTTCTCTAATTATTTAATATAAATATAATTTTCAAAAATTAAATGTCGCTAAAGGGCCCTATAGCGACAGAACCGTCACTATAGGTGTTCTTGAGCCTGCCCAGAATGTTCATGAAAACTTCCAGGGTAGGAGGTTTGACCGGTTTTAATTCTATTTTTCTGCTGCTTATTTCTGGGTTGAAATTTGTGTTACAGTTATAGTACATATGTAATACTTCAATATCATACCAAGTTCATGGCCATAAAACATCCGATCAGTGAGTTATAATGTAATACAAATCTTGTCAGGCATGTTCTTCATTTTCTGGGTTACCCAGAAATGAAGAACAACCAATGTACCTATTTAGCAGGCTTTAATCTTTGCTTTAAAAGCTAGGTTTGTGTGTTATGAAGGTTTAATCCTATAGTCTTGATGTCAGGGTACAACACCATGTAATTATTTCAGTCCATCAATATCAACAACACTAGATCTGAGCCGGTCAACGTAGGTTAGAAAACTCGCTCATGAAGAATCTGGGTTTTCCAGAAAATGGATTTCAGGACTGAGCAGCCTACTTTGACCGTTTACTACATGAATCCTATTTGTTTGCAAAGTGAAGTAAAAGTACTAATCTGTAGTCCCTATACCATATTACAAAATAGAAAAACAAACACCATCAAATCATTAAACACAAGTAAGATCCAGGCTCATGAATATGTTGTCGGGGATTTATCCGGAAAAATGGGGTTACCCAGATTTGTTCTTCAAGCAGTTTGGTCAACCTACTTTGACCGTCATTAAATTCGATTCAGTGTGTGATCTGGGGGTTCTAAGGGCATTATTGTGTAGTCCTTATGTTATACTACAACATCAAAACAACAACATGGACTAAATATAACAGATCAAGAAAAATCGAAGCTCAAAAAGTGATCGCCGAAATTGCAGGTTTTACGGGTTGCCCGAAACTCGAATTTCTGAAAAAATCAACTCACTTCGACTACTAATACCTTTTAATCTACACAAGAGATGGACTGATTCAAGTCCCATATTAAAGATCTCATAACCGATTACAAGATGAAAGCCTTAAATAACAAAAATACATATCCGCGGGGATCTATGGGATCCGACATTCACCGTCGAGACCTTTATTTTTCAAAAATTTCCAGATTTGGAAAATCATCAAATCTGAGCCTCTAGATGTTATGGGTTTAACATCTAGCAACCCGAATCATCGATTAACACCCCATACAACATATTTAACACAAAAAACTAACATCTAACATAAGATCAAAAGATTTTTTTGAATTTTTAAAGGTTTGTACCTTTTATGCTCCAATTCGATTTCTATGCTTCTAATTTGATGTCAATGTTCATGGGGCTTGATTTGTGACTGATCTAAAACTATAATTTCATAGGTTTGGTCTTGAGAGAATATGGCTATGTATTTGTGAACAATTTAGGCCAAAAATGAGCACTTTCTCTCTCTTAAATTATGCAATGAATTGATACAATGAATTTGTAATGGCTGATGTGTTGATCATGTAGCTGCTAGGATGATAGGGTAGGGTGGCTGGCCAGATTTTTCTAGATATTATCTAACCAATAATTCAAGAATGAGACAAAATGGTATTTTAGTAATTTCATTTTAATCTCAAGGGTATTCTTGTCCAAGGTGCTTGAATCTAGGGTTTTATCACTAGATTTTACATCTTAAAGTTTCCCAAATAATTGCTAGGGTTTGGACAATTAAAAATTAAAGTGTAATAAAAATTTAATTTTTTTCCCACTAATTAAATTAGGGGTTTTAATAGAATTTTAGGGTTTTTAATAGAAAATTAGGGTTTAAATAATTACGGTTCCTTAATTATCATTAGGGTTCCTAAATTAACATTAGGTTTCCTAAATTAACATTTAAATTTACTAAAATAATAATTAGGGTTTATAATTTTAGCAATTAGGGTTCCTAATTAGCAATTAGGGTTTCTAATTTTAAATTAGGGCTTTCAAATATTAATTAGGGTTTTTATCTAATTAACATTAAATCTAATAATACACAACATAAATTCTATAACACAATTACTACATAGTTTTGAACTTCATAATTGAGTTTCAAAATAGGTTTTAACAAATTGATATAAGGTTTGACGTTATTAAACACCATCATTGACCATTAACAATCATACATATATATATATTTATAACAATCTAAAAATAATATTATATTTAATATAATATTATTATTCTCATTCATAGCTCAAAATCCAGAATTAGGGTTATGATTCCATATCTCGATTATCTTTCATATATAACATTATTAATTATGTTAAAATAATTAACTTAAATAATCTGAACTAAAATTCATATAACAAAATAGTAATTATAATAAATCCAATAATCATTTCCTATATTATTTAAATAATATAAAAATCATATTTTCTTAGAAAATAAATAATAAAGACATTTCTACTATAAAATTAATTATTATAAGTATATACGTTATAATGATCAATAATTCTAATATAAAATTATTTGAAATTATTCATAAAATAAATAGTTTTATTTATCACATATATACATACACATTACTTGACACATATTCTCATCTTTAAAATAAAAAAAATTTAATATGCAAAATTTCTTATTTATTTAAATAGAAAATATTCAGGTTATTACATTCACCCTCCCTTATAAGGATTCCGTCCCCGAAATCACCGTTTTAACACTCATACTTACAAGGGTACATAGCATACATAGTCATTTCAAATAGATCTCGATCAGATTTGATCGAACTGATCTTTAACTATTCAACATAAAGCTTGTCTATCTGATTAAACGAAAGTTCGATTGCTAAGAGAACTCAAATTCCTTCTTCAAAATATTTTTATAAAATAATTATTATATATTGGAAAATCATATATATCGAAATATACAAGTTATACGAATAATACCTGGAGTTGCATTCTCAGCTGCCACCGTATACTGGACCGTCATATTGTAGACTCTCGCGGTTGATTCTTTTGGTTTGTTTGTTGAAGTGGGTTCTGTTATCACCGATGTCTCGCTGCTTTTCCCCGTAGTCATACTCCCTGCATCCATTCTCTTTTTCGGACAATCCTTCACCTTATGCTCTGTTGATCCACATCTGAAACACCTATTGTTCATCCTTGGATTGGGGCAGTTAAGAGAGATATGTCCGTCCTGCCCACACTTGTAACACACAAACTTACCCTTAAGACACTCCCCTGAGTGATTCTTTCCACAATTCCCACACTGCGTAGCCTGTTTCTTTCCACCTCCTGGCTTATTTCTGGTATTCCCGAAATTATCTCCTTTTCTTTTCCCAGTCTTACTGCCATTATTTTCTTCTCCGGCTCTAGCTTGATTTGCTTCCCACCAAAAATTCATCTCCCCTTTCATCGTATAGGTGACAAAAGCTGTCTGTTGCCCATCCGTTACTCTAGCTGTCACAAATATCTCTACAAGGTCAGTTGATCTCCTAAATCCTGGTTGTTCGATTGCTTTGAAGTCTTTGACATTTGTTGATCGATTACTTGGTTGATTTCCCGTGGCTGGTATTCCGTTCTACATAGCTTGAACGTCCACATTAGCCAAATTTTGTGTTAGGTCTAGTTGTCCTTCAGCTTTGTTGACAATTTCTTTTGCCTTTTGGTTTTGTTTTCGTCTTGGCGGCATTATCTAATTAAATAAGATCATGTTCATCTAACTAATTCATCGTACTTTTCATAGCATAGCACATACTGCTTTAAACATCTGTTATCCCCTTTGTGACATAATAGTCGGGAATCGTTGCCATAACTTATACAAAAGTTGATAATATTACTTTAAACCCATATACTTATCATATATATATCATAGAATCATACATATTCAAATAACACTAATACTACTCATTTTATACGCCTTCATTAAGGATCAATTACTTAGCATTCTATATATTTCTATTATCCTCAATAATCCATTCTCACATAACTATACCTAGTTCGTCAAACCTTCCACACATTATGAGTTTAGGAACTCACCACAAACATATGAGTTCAAGAACTTGAGCTTGATCTTTTATCCTTTAACTATACTCTACCTATCGGTCATACTATCATTTTTTTGGGTCCCAGACTACACTTTCTCAGTATAATCACCTCATTGAGGTAGCTTTCAATGTGAGCCTCTATTTCAACTATCGGCTTTGATATTGGCTCTCTATGCATGGAGGTTGACTCTTCTTTAAGACCGAGGGTATGCTAATCCTTATCTCACATAACATCTACACACTAACTATCTTGATTAACATATAGTATATACACACAATAGAATTAATAATTTTATATAAGTTATCTTTTATTTTGTTTAACGATGAATTTATTCAATTCATCTCCTTTTAAACTCTAAATGAGTTATTTGTATTCTCAACGTTTCCCCCTGTTCTAAGGTTATAGCCTAAGGTTTGTCCCACCTAAGGTTTCTAACCCTAAAGCTTTGATACCAACTTGTAACGCCCCCAAACTCGGGTACTTGAAACCCAAACTTGGTGGTTTACAATACCATTTCTATGAGCGGAATAATACTAATAATAATAACAATAATATAAATATCAAATTTACATATATCAAAGTCTAATCCCAAGTACGTAACATTTACTACAATACATTACATGATAGATAATAAATATCATTGTCTTAATACTATCTAACTATTACAAAAGATAGCATAGAATTATTCTGGTTGCTTTCTTTTTCCCTTGTTCTGGCCTGAACATTCCTGTTGATCATGCTTAGCTGAAAACATTTAAATTTAAAGCAAGGATGAGCATTTAATTGCCCAACAAGTAATAGCAATAATAAATATAAGCTGAAATGATTAAATGTTTTCTTTGAATAACTCTTCTACAACGAATCAACAGTTGTGAAGTAAGCTGAACCAATAATAACAACATACCAAATCTATCTCAAAATTTTGAAACTACGTATTGACTATAACTGGAGAGCATTCGACATACTATTAACATTGTTTTTCATTTTCGCTAGGGTTTAGCAGAACTTCATCCGCAAACCGTCACAACTTACGGACATGAGGGTGATCTGCCCAATGTGCCCTATATTGATCAATACTACATGCAAGAACGATAATATCGTTCACTCTATCCACCTTAGGTACACAAAAGTTTCCCCATATTCGGGATGTTCATACTTAGTCGGGAATCCGAACCAAAACAATCTGGTTGGATACAATAACGTTCTATCTTGTTCAACAATATTTTTATGTCTAGCTGAATCAAATAGCTTAGACGACTTTTAAGTCAACATATACATACTCGAAATTAATAAGTATGTATCAATATATGATTAAATACAATGGTTATCCAAGTGGGGACACTTGTCTAACTTTATATACGAATTAACGAACAGAATAATTATCTGAATTATACAATAATACAATAATCGGATAAGGTATGAACTTGTATGAATACAAAGATTGGATACATAATCAATAATAATAGATTTAATAATCTGGCACAATAATAATATAATTCTGAAACTTTCTTACTCATGTCTGTTGTATAAAGGAAATGCAAAGGTAGGATACTTGCACAATATAAAGAATAGTTCGGATACTTGCTCAATAATAATTGGAGTAAGTTTAGGAAACTTGCATAACATGATATACCGTTTTGCATTTAAATAAAAGTAGTGCATATAAGGTTTAGATACTTACATTCGAGTCACCGCTTACAATAACGAACTTAGTTCTATCTTTTATATCAAAACCTATCATTAATAAGATCATTCATTCGATTAGAATAATATATCATATCACATAGTACTGCTAATTGCAGTCAACACATAACCTAATCACATTGTCACATATTTTAACAGTCATTACATCATAAACAAACACGTATCTAGTCAAATTATCTAAGTCCAAATCAATTTCTAAAATATTTCGGTATACCGACGGCTTTATCGGGTAAATATCGAGTCTAAGACTCTATCCTGTAGTTCAATAGTCATTTAGATATTTTAAATATCAGTCATATTATTTTTCATAGCCTTATAATAATTTTTAAATAATTATTATACTTTATCATGAATTTTCAAACTCTGAAATCATTATTAAATGATTTAAATATTAACTGTAATACCCCAAATTATTAATAAATGAAATTTAATTTCCTCTATTTATCATTTTAAAATAGTAAGGGTTGATTTGATTAATGTGGTTAGTTATGGGTAAAATGTGCAAATATTTCAAATAAGCAAGTGGTTATAAAATACTCTTTGTTGTCGGAGAATATTCGTTTGGTCGTGGAATTTTCTTGCTGTCGGGGAATATTCGTACGACGACGCAACCTTGTGTGGGCCCCATAACGGAAAAAAATTGGATGAAGAAAACGACAAGTATAAGTTTGTATAAATAATGACGCAGTTGTTACCGTTAACACTGTTGGAATACTCGATGGTTAAAACACAGTAATAAGCATTGTTGCACAGTAGCACACGGTATTGCACCAATTATTGATTCTTACGTAAGAAGGCACTACTCAATAATTGTTACAGTAATTATTGTAAAGTATTTTATTTTATTGATTCAATAATTGCTGCGTTGATTTTTTATATTACTGTTGTTTCAATAATTGTCACTACACAGTATTTTTCATTATCGAAGCAATAATTCATATTATCTAAATAATATTATTAGATAACATTATTGGCAATGTCTAGAAAGTTCGCCTAAGGAGAGGTTTGGTCACCTTATCATGCGGCGCCAAGAAGAGAGAAATCTTTATTGAAAACACCCTCTTTCTTGGGAACTACCGTTGCTAAATCTTTGTGATTCTGTAATATTATTTATGAATAATTAATTATTGATTTATATGATGAGGAAAATATTGATTTTATGTGGATATAGATGGAGAAAATTTTTAAAGTGACAATTGTTAAAAATTGATATTTTATCTTTTCTGATAAAATAATATTTTATTATATTATTATAATATAATAATGGGGATATTTTACAATGAATGTGGGATATATGAGTATATGAGGATGAGGAGTATTTTTGTTGCAAAAGTTGTTTAAAACATGTTAAACATGTCCGTGGGACCATTTCTTGACTGAAATTTGATTATAGCCTGTAAAGTAGCCCGTTTATGGATTTCGGTCAATTTCTGTTTGGAATTTTGAAAAACTTTCTTCTACAAAGTTGTAGAGAATTGACTTTCCTATAAAAAAACGCGAGATTCGAATTTTCTGATAAAAGGGCAATTTATTATGAATTATTGAAGTTCCGAGGTTCCAGAATAATTGAGTTTTGGAAGTTTTAAATAATTATATTAACAAAAACATTTTTTTACATTGTTGGGACTCATTTAACATGTGATTAGGTGGCTAATTACAGATGCTAAGTGTGCATAGAGAATTTATAATATAAATATTAATATTATATCCAATTTTCTGCTTTGGTGTTCTAAGCATTTTCCTATAAATAGGGTGCTTAGGTTAGAATTGAAAATCACACCAGAAACTAAAGATTTCTCTCTCTTTCTCTCTCTATAATATCGAGCGTATTTGTGTGTATTTTAGTACTTTGAGTATTACTATACGGTGCAAGTTCTTCACTATATGAAAGTAGTATGCACACAAGCCAATCATGTTTGATGATAAAGCATATACTTTGTAACAATCTTATTCATTTATTAATAAAAAGTATTAATTTATTAAAGGCTTTTAATTATCTACATGATGTCGTTTTTATAATATGTGATAAACCCATAGTTTTAAGCAATGCTTTTAGAATAATGATGATGATCATTCTAATGAGATCTAAATTCTTAGAAAGCTTAAAACTAAAATAGTTCCCAATCATTGATTACTAAATTGGGGATTAGTGAATCCTGATAGATTGGTACATACGCTGTTTGCTCATCGATGAGGATGATTGATCTCACGATCATTTGTGTGGAGACACTAAAGCAAGTATGTAGGTGCTTATTAGAGAATAAGTTCAATCGAACGTGGCTCGCTAAGGAATACCTAATGGAGTTTTATTTGCCTCGTCATAGAATTCTCAGAGTGATAGTAGTAGACAAGTAATCCTTGACTTGAGATCATCATAGTATCTTGTGTATGATGAGTTATACTTTGACTTATTCCTTAAGACCCTTAGGGTATATCAAAGGGTATGCTTGGGTATAATAAGTTGTATATGGAGATAATGTATGATCAATAAAGAATCTACCACTTCTAATAAAAGAAGAGAAATGTCCTATGTGATTCGATAAATGACAACCCAAAGAGTCCTTGGTTAAGGCGTAATGAAATTAGAAAGGAGTTTCTAATTTGCATTATTTGAGTCAGGCATTTAAGGATCGAAATACATATAATTAAATAAAATAAGACTCGACAAAGAATTCCATGCCTTATATTTAATTGGGACATCAGATGGTGGAAGGATTGAATTGTACGGTAACTATTTACTCAAAGGTTCTTTAATGATTAATGTTGAAATCTATATTATCCGGAAAGTCGCTGATCGCTAGGGAGGCTTATCCCTATCAGAATAAATATTATTTATTTAAATAAATTAATTGTTTAATTTATTTATTTAAATAAGATTAGAATTGTTCTAATTGATTTATTCACAACCTGCTTAATATGGAGAACCTAAAGGGTCACACCATAAAAGGAAGAATAATTATTTAAGAAGTTAATGGCATAATCGTAATAATATAAAGTTATGTATATTTAATTTAATCTATGGTGATAGAATAAATTAAATAGCTTAATATTTATTATTTAATATTTTAGAAATATTAAATATAAATTAATAAGAGGAGTCTTATTAATATTATTACAATTATTATTATTTTAATTTCTAAAAGAGTTTAGGAATTAATTTAATATAAGTACTTCATTTATTCCTAATTGATTAGGAAGGAAAATTAGTTAAAGGAGTTTAATTAATTATCCCTAATAAGATTAGGGAGCTTAATTAATTAAAAGAATTTAATTAATTAAATAAATCCCAATTCCTTAATTGTTAAGGTGGGTTGTCCACATCTATAAATAAGAGGAGTCTTATTATGGGTGGTAGGGGTTGTTGATTTTTTCAACATACGTAATTCCAATAGTTGGAGAGAGTACACCTTTTCTATGAGATAGAAAAACTAGGGTTTAGCCAACCACCCTTCTTCTTGAATTTTCTTCTTCCTCGGTGGATCACCTCTGAGGCCAAACACTTGGGTGGCTAACGCCGATCAAAGGAAGGAACCAAACCCGGTGGATTCAAGGAGAACGCGAAAAGGATTGAGGTGAACTTGTACCGAGGAAGCTCGATCTTCAAGGGTATGATTTTATTCATCTTTTTCGCTTAATTAATAATTATGCATAAAGGGTGATCCGGTTTATGGTTTGTAAATTTTTAAACTCGATTTTACCACGCTCAAGCACTTTTATGCAATTTGATCACAAGTATGAATTTTACAAACCTAACAAAGGGCATCGAGCCAAACCTTTATGCGAATTATTAATTGTTTTAATTTGATATGTATATTGATATGTGTTTAGAACAATTTAATTGGGCATAATTTTATCAGATAAAATTTAAATAAAAAAAAAAAAAAAAAAAATGCAAAAAAAAGTGCATGATCGCCAAGAAATCATGTTAAAAGAAATTAATGATAACAAAGACTAATTCAAGGGCGCGAAAAACATTGGCTAATGATGGCATGATAGTTAATGATTGGCCAATGATGGCTAATCATTTGAATCATGCATGCACGAAAAATCGATAAAAAAAATATATAGATTCCGTGAATATTTTTTTTTTTTAAGTATAAAAATCGAGATGATTAATTATTAAACAATCATTACATGTAAAAATGATAATCTAATGATTGCTAATGATTATAATTATTATCTAATGATTATATAATGATTATATATATATATATATTATATATATGAAAAAACGAAAATAAAAATTTTGGAACTTCCATTATATATATATATATATATATATATATATATATATATATATATATATATATATATATATATATATATTCTTAATAATTTTATAATTAAAATAAAATGTTTATTTTAATTTTAAAATAAAAGTTTATTTTAATATTAAAATAAAAAGGAGTTTATTTTAATTTTAAAATTGAATATTATATATATATATATATTTATTTTAATCTTAAAATAAAAGTTTATTTTAATTTTAAAATAAAAGGTTTATTTTAATCTTAAAATAAAAGGGTTTATTTTAATTTTAAAATTAAATTTCATGCTAACTAATTAGAGTTGGAATTGGATTCCATGATAACTAATTGGAGTTGAAATTGTATTCCATCTTTCCTTAAATAAAGGAGTTTATTTATATATGAAATAGATTTCATATTATTCAAAATAAAAGAGTTTATTTGTGAATAGAAAGTGAAATCCATGTTTCCTTAAATAAAGGAGTTTATTTAGATATGAAATAAGATTTCATATTATTCAAAATAAAGGAGTTTATTTGTGAATAGAAAGAATATCCGTGTTTCCTTTAATATTTTTTTTTTTTTTTTTGGAATTGATTCCATAATTAATTAAAATAAAAGAGTTTATTTTAATTAAAGATTTTTTTTTACATGGAATTGATTCCATAATTAATTAAAATAAAGGAGTTTATTTTGATTAAAGATTTTGATTAAAATAAAATAGTTTATTTTATTCAAAATTAGATAAATTAAAATAAAATAGTTTTATTTTGATTTAAATTTGGATTAAAATAAAGGAGTTTATTTTGATTCAAAATAGATTTTATACTAACTAAATTTGCCCATTAAATGATATCAATATATATATTAAATGTTTATTATTCATGAGATGAATGTTATTTATCGATGCATATGATGATGTGTATGATAATAAATGGGATTGATTATGACTATCACCAATATGATTGGATTTTATTTTAGTTGATGCATGAATGTATGGGTTTTATTAAATGGGGTCTCACAGACTGCCTTCTCTAATTTTTCTTAATGTAAATTCTATCTCCTCCCATGTATTTCCCTCGATCACGATCAAGGTTTCTATTTATTTTAAATAGTTTTGTAATAGGAATAGTTAGAATTAATTTTGAAAAATTGGAGATCAAGGAGCAAGGAGCGCTTTGAAGATCCGCTTTGTAATGGAGCCCTAGTTTAAATGTAATAGTTATATTTAAATATTATTTCTTGCACCCTAGGGAGCTTGACCTTTTGGTTCACTTGGTGGCTCTAGTGAACCAAACTAGAATAAAAGTCCATAATCAATCCGTAGAATATAGTATTCTATATGTGCATGCTTATACTATATATATATTATATATTATGCAAAAACATGCTTCGCATGTTCATTAATACGACGCGTATTTTATATATATATATACGCATGCCGCTAAAACAAGATGAGACAAATTAATAACAAACCCCTCAATTTTTATATTAAGTCCTAAGCGCTCAAAGATATTTGGAATATCGAACGTCGCCTTCTAGCATGATAAAATTAATAGAGTATTAAATATTTAATATGAGTTTGTTGTGTCACCACAAGGCAAGTATTAAGTATTTAAGATGTTAATTTATCACATTTGATGCTTATAAAGAAAATTGAACAATATTGTTTTGTTGTGTCACCACAAGGATGATATTTTTCTTTTTGAATATATGGAGTGCTAGGTCGACTTAACTTGGATAATTTTGATTCTGATGTGCCACCACTGATCAAAATAATCTAAGAGGCAAAAGACAAGGAGTCAGATAGTTGATGTAATCGACAAAAGTTGTCTACCTATTTATTTATATATAGTTTGTTGTGTCACCACAAGGCTATATACATTTGAAATGGGATCCTTATTCTCACTAGCAAATCTTTAATTAGATTTTGCCAACTATATAAGTGAGGGTAATATAGTTTGAAGAAAATAGTGGGAGATACCAATTTAAAACAAGACCTAAATTATTTTGGTAATTAATAAAAGAATGTATGTTAAAATGTTGTTAATTACAAATTCATTTACGTAATTTTACAATGTCAAAATTACTATCATCACAAAGCATATTAGATGCTAAATTAATCGTAATCAATTAAACGGATTGGTTAAGGAATTTGAGAATAGTTCTCATAGTCGAAAAGCTATCTTATGTCCTTAATACGCCTATCCTCGCAATGGTTGCGCATAATGCCTCGAGAAAGAGATTGCTACTTTTAGAAAGTGGCAAGATGATGCACAATGGCTCAATGCATCATGCTCAAGATCTACGAGTAACGAGCTTCAAATACAAAGATGAAACTATGGATGCTCCTACTATATTCCCGCACATTAAGTAGTTGATGGTGAGGAAAGTAGGACCGATAGATATCGACATCTCAAGGAGCTCTTCCGATCTAGAATAGCCAATGGCACTATAAGATGCATAAAAATTCTTAACATAATCAATTTGATTGATCAATTAGGACAATTGGTTTTGTCATGGATGGAGAGTTGAGCCAAGATTTGATCTTGCACTCACTCCCGGACTCCTTTCACAATTGTTGTGAATTTTTCATATGAACAAGCTAGATATCAGCCTCGCTGATTTGCTTAACATGTTGAAAAATGTTGAGAGTCACTTTCCAACCAAGAAAGACCGAGTCTTACTGGTAGGGGCCAAAGGATCTTCAAAAGAGAAGAACGATTCAAAGAAGGTATATAGAAAGGCATAAACAAAGGATAACAAGAACAAAACTGATACGGATAGCAAAGGAGTTTGCTTCCACTGCTATAAGCCCGACACCGGAAAGAAATCATGAGAAGCATCTTGCAAAGGTTAACCAAAGAAGCTTAGTGAAGTTTTGCTTAAAATACAAATTTGTTCATGATTGAAATAAATTTTCTTTAAGTCAAGGTTCTACTTGGGTATTGGATACCGACTTTGGTTATCATAAATGTAGATTTATGAAGGGACCAAGCAGAAGTAGAAAGCTAAACAAATATAAGTAATCCTATATGCGGGAAATGTAACAAAGGTTGCTACATTAGCCATAGAAACTTATAATTTAACAATGCCTACGGCAAATCTATTAAGTCAATAAGTTGTTATTGTATTCCAGCTTCTTGTTAAAAATATTATTTCCATTTTATCATTGACAATGAAATTTTTGGTATTATAATTAAGAACAATTGTTGTTCTATTTATAATAATAATGTTTTGTATAGAATCGAATATTACTTAATAAATTTTGTATACTGACTTACATGAAAATAATTTTGCATATCGAACAAATTAGTATAAGAAAAGGAGATGATCATTCAAAGAGTTGAATGTATGTATTTGTTGAATACAAGTGTGAATTATTTGAAAGGTTCAAAGAATTCAAAAGTGAAACAAATTGGCAATGTATTAAGATTCTTTGATTAGATCAAGGAATAAATACTTGTGCAATAAGTTTCTAGATCATCTCAAATGGTTTTCTCATAATGGACACATCCTGATACGCAATAATTGATTGATGTATCTGAATGAAAAATCGTACCTTGTTGGACATGGTGCGGTCCATAATGATTTTACCGACATTCCAGTATCCTTCTGGGATAATGTCCTAGAAATGGCTGCATATCTATGAAAATGGTAACCTCAAAATCTAGCCCCAAGACTCCATAAAAGTTATGGATAGGGAGGATTCCTAATCTTAAGTATGTTAAGATAAGGGGTTGTCCAACTTATGTGAAAAGGTTTCAAAGGATAAGCTTGGGACAAGATTTAACAAGTGTCGATTTGTGGGACATCCTAAAGTAAGTTTAGGATAAATGTTCTATAATTCTACTTAGCAAAAGGTGTTTATTGCGAAATACCCTGCCTTCTAAGATAAAGGTGTTTATCATTAAAAGGGGCTAGTGGGAGGATAATAGATCTTGAAGAGTTCAAGAACCACAAAACACTATAAATCAAATAAGAGGAACTCAGTAGATAGACTTTGTATTGCACCACAACCTAATCGTAACTCGAATAGTACCAAGATACCTAGGAGGTATGGATTCATCATGGATAATGATGATGAGGTACGATCATGTAAGATGATGATCCAGAGTTACATTCGATGAGGTAAGACTTCTAGTGTGTACAAAAGGGTCGCTGGGAGCGTCGTGAAATTTCTAGTATTATATGTTGATATACTACTTAATGAGGAATAACATACCAATGCTACAATCAAGAAAAGATAAAGTTGTTCAAACATTCTTCCATGAATGATTTGGAAGAGTATCTTAATTGGGGATACAAATCTATATAGATAGATTTAAGAGGATGCTCGACTTAACCCAAGGAACGATATTCATTTGATGCTAAAGTCGCTTAGCATGGCAAACTCCAAGAGATGTCTCATGTAGATGAGCTATGGAGTGTATCTCTCTTAATAGTCCCCACAGACTCCAAAAGAGAGATCACATGAGTAACTATCATGTATGCAATGAAATATACGAGACCTAATGTTGATCAGTCATATTTTGGAGAAGTTCACTGTGAGTCAGTGAAAAACATCTTAAAGTTCTTAACCAAAGACTAAGGATGTGATCATATTCATGGTGGGTCTTAGTTAAAACTAGAGGGCTTAATGCACTCAAGTTTTTCGCATGCACTAAGACGAATCAAAAATCCACTTTAAGGTAAAGTGTTACCTTGAATCAAGGGTGCAGTTGAATCGAAAGGTTCCAAACAAAGAAAGAGTTGCCGGTTTAGTGATAAAGACAAAGTATATAGCTATAAATGAAGTCGCAAGTTGATTGTTTGGATTAAAAGTTCATTACGTAACTAGGAATAGTTCCTAAGTCTCATCTTGGATCTAAACATGTGTCAGTGGCACTTTCATTTGATTATTAGAATCATTGAAAGATGGGAAATCACTATAGAGATAGTGGACTCTCATGAACAACATTACATATCCATTAACTAAAGCTTATCCAACAAAGCAGGATAATCGCCACTTAGAGAAGAAGAGTATAAGATACCACGACGATCGGGTTTTAGTGCAAGTGGAGATTGAAAGTAGTATGCACACAAGCCAATCATGTTTGATGATAAAGCATATACTTTGTAAATAATCTTATTCATTTATTAATAAAAAGTATTAATTTATTAAAGGCTTTTAATTATCTACATGATGTCGCTTTTATAATATGTGATAAACCCATAGTTTTAAGCAATGCTTTTAGAATAATGATGATGATCATTCTAATGAGATCTAAATTCTTAGAAAGCTTAAAACTAAAATAGTTCCCAATCATTGATTACTAAATCGGGGATTAGTGAATCCGATAGATTGGTACATACGCTGCTTTTGCTCATCGATGAGGATGATTGATCTCATGATCATTTGTGTGGACACTAAAGCAAGTATGTAGGTGCTTATTAGAGAATAAGTTCACCGAACGTGGCTCGCTAAGGAATACCTAATGGAGTTTTATTTGCACGTCAATAGGAATTCTCAGTAGTGATAGTAGTACAAGTAATCCTTGACTCGAGATCATCATAGTATCTTGTGTATGATGAGTTATACTTTGACTTATTCCTTAAGACCCTTAGGGTATATCAAAGGGTATGCTTGGGTGTAATAAGTTGTACATGGAGATAATGTATGATCAATAAAGAATCTACCACTTCTAATAAAAGAAGAGAAATGTCCTATGTGATTCGATAAATGACAACCCAAAGAGTCCTCGGGCTAAGGCGTAATGAAATTAGAAAGGAGTTTCTAATTTGCATTATTTGAGTCAGTGCATTTAAGGATCGAAATACATATAATTAAATAAAATAAGACTTGACAAAGAATTCCATGTCTTATATTTAATTGGGACATCATATGGTGGAAGGATTGAATTATACGGTAACTATTTACTCAAAGGTTCTTTAATGATTAATGTTGAAATCTATATTATCCGGAAAGTCGCTTGATCGCTAGTGAGGCTTATCCCTATTGTAGAATAAATATTATTTATTTAAATAAATTAATTGTTTAATTTATTTATTTAAATAAGATTAGAATTGTTCTAATTGATTTATTCACAACCTGCTTAATATGGAGAACCTAAAGGGTCACACCATAAAAGGAAGAATAATTATTTAAGAAGTTAATGGCATAATCGTAATAATATAAAATATGTATATTTAATTTAATCTATGGTGATAGAATAAATTAAATAGCTTAATATTTATTATTTAATATTTTAGAAATATTAAATATAAATTAATAAGAGGAGTCTTATTAATATTATTACAATTATTATTATTTTAATTTCTAAAAGAGTTTAGGAATTAATTTAATATAAGTACTCTCATTTATTCCTAATTGGATTAGGAAGGAAAAATTAGTTAAAGGAGTTTAATTAATTATCCCTAATAAGATTAGGGAGCTTAATTAATTAAAAGAATTTAATTAATTAAATAAATCTCAATTCCTTAATTGTTAAGGTGGGTTGTCCACATCTATAAATAAGAGGAGTCTTATTATGGGTGGTAGGGGTTGTTGATTTTTCAACATACGTAATTCCAATAGTTGGGAGAGTACACCCTTTCTATAGAGATAGAAAAACTAGGGTTTAGCCAACCACCCTTCTTCTTGAATTTTCTTCTTCCTTGGTGGATCACCTCTAGAGGCCAAACACTTGGGTGGCTAACGTTGATCAAAGGAAGGAACCAAACCCGGTGGATTCAAGGAGAACGCGAAAAGGATTGGAGGTGAACTTGTACCTGAGGAAGCTCGATCTTCAAGGGTATGATTCTTATTCATCTTTTTCGTTTAATTAATAATTATGCATAAAGGGTGATCCGGGTTTTATGGTTTGTAAATTTTAAACTAAACTCGATTTTACCACGCAAACCTAACAACTATTAACGATACTTTTCATGAATACAACACTATTCACGAAAAATTAAATTTTCTTTTACGTGTCCAAGATTGTCTCATTATGATTCCTATCTTTGATTGGATCATGTTACGATTTTCATTCTTGAATTTTACTCAATCGATTATTTATGAAGTATTTTTGAATCGGATTATTTAAAGTACGAATCCTTAATACTTGTTCTTTTGTTTCACCGGATTCGCTTTTCTTTAAAATATTTTTCATCATCCTCAACCCTAAATGATCATATTCTTCGAATATCTTTGGCCTGTAGTGCAAAGATGAATGATTTCTGATTAATATCTTTGGCCCGTAGTGCAAAGATGAACATGTGTTTAGATGAACATGACCAACTGATGAATATCTTTGGCCTGTAGTGCAAAGATGAATATTTGATTTGAGATATATATTGATTGATGTTACAGGGATAAAATATTGATGATGGACTTTTAAATTCATAAATGTTAGTAGATCTCATTCTCTACTTAACTCTTCTAATGAATTGTTGTTTCCCCTGCAGTTGTTGATCTAAAACTTGTTGTCTATTGTATTCTATCAGATTTTTCCCTGTTGAAGACTAAGGATAATTTGTTGTACATTATCTTAGTCATAATATTCTTTACTCGGCTAGTTGAGCTCACCCTTTCCTTGTTGTTCCATTTTTCTTCTCAGGAGGCGAGAATGTAGCGAGTACTAGTCGGGGTTTGGAATGATGGTTCTAGAAGTTGTTCTAGTAGTCCTCACTATTCTGTAAAATAGTGTATCAATAATTGTAATGAGGACTTATTTGAGTGTGGATATTGTCTAGAAGACAATATTTGTATTTAAACTCACAGTTTATGTGTTGTCGTATTTTGCACGACAATTGTATTAATGAAGTTGTAGTTGTTTCTGTACCATATATTTTGACGACTCAGAATGGGTGTTGTATACCTATTTTGGGGCGTCACGGTTAATATATCGAGCTTAGGGATATGGTCTCCGGCGGAGATCGGGAATAGTACTAGGAGGGAGAGATTTAGTAATCCTTCGCTAGTATGTCATACCTAAGCTTATTTGTTGGTCAGTCGAACTATATGGTTAATATGTGATATGTTAATTTATTTAATTAACCCTTGTTTTATGGCATTATTTAAGAATGGCAGCTGAGAATATTAACGTTGGAGTTAATGAAACCGTGGAAACACCTTTAATCACCACCCAGGGGAACGTGCAATAGGATGGCAATATTCCTCCTGTAAACAACACCACTGAGCAGACGATGAATGACGGGATGTTTAGGAGCTTTTTGCAGTTCATGCAAAACCAGAAGAGGGAGACTCGTGTACAGAATATGGGTGGAAATGATAGCAACGCGCGGCTTGTCACGGCCAAGCAGTTTAAAGAGTTGGGACCACCAGAATTTAAGGGAAAGCCGGATCCGATCATGGCGGAAACATGGGTTAAGCAAATTACCAAGATATTCGATGTCTTGGGATGCACGGAGGAACAGAAGGTTCCATTCGCCACCTTTATATACGTGACGAGGCGATTCTCGGTGGGAGTCTCAGAACGTACCATCTACTGCCAGCACTCCCCATGTCTTGGGAAACGTTTGAAACTTTTTAACGAAAAATACTTTCTTTGAAAGTATTCGCCATATGAAAGAGGTAGAGTTTATTAGACTAGAACAAAACAACATGACGGTGTGTCCAATACGAGGCAAAGTTCACAGAGTTATCGGTTTTGCACCTCATTTGGTAGAGAATGAGGAACGAATGACGAGGATGTTTCTGAGAGGTTTAAAACCCGAGATTCTAAGAATATCTTATCTCTCATAAATTTTCTTTATATTCATGTGTTGTCAATGTGGCTCAATTATTAGAGCAAGATAATGCGAGTACGTTCAACCAAGAGACCGCAACCGATGATGATACTGGGTGATGCTAGTCATCGTAACAACGATAACCAAATGGAGAAAGAAAAATACGGATAAGAGCGACAACCACTCTGGTGGTAATCGTGGGCCATGAAAATAGAAGAAAGCGAGTCCTGGGGAGATTTTAAAAGAGGAGATTCAACAATGACAACTGCGAAGATGTCGCAAGACACAAGAATCGGGTTTTAAGGGAGGAGAACGACCACCGGTCGTATGCTATAAATGTGGAAAAGAGGACACAATGTTCAAACTGTCCACAACAGTTCAAGGTATGCTATAATTGTAGAAAGGAAGGACATATCGCTCGAGATTGTATGGTAACGAAACCAAGCCCAGTGGGGATGGTGACTCAAAAGGCTGTCCCGAAAAGTCAAAGTCAACGGTTCTGGAAGAGCGTTTGTCGTGAGCTGGTCAACATTACGAGGAACCCAAACGAGGTGATCACGGGTAAGCTAATCATAAATTCATGCGAAGTTTATACATTAGATATCTGGGTATACGCGTTCATTTATCTCTCCTGCTTGTGCTCAACGTTTAAACTTGACTCTGGAGAAATTAGACTTTGACCTATCTGTGGAAACTCCGTTAGGAGAAACTTTCATCACATCCACTGTTTATAAATCTTGTTTGATCAAAGTTGGCACCATCACATTACCTGTTGACCTTATTTCTTTAAAGATACTTGTTTCTGATGTGATTTTGGGGATTGATTGATTAACTACTCATCATGCCAAAATTGATTGCTTTCATAAGGTTGTTAGTTTTCATATTCCCAAGCAACCTGTTATTCGAATTCAAGCAACCAAACCATTGAAGTCAAACACTTTCATATCAAGCCATAAAGTCATTCGTTTATTGAAAAATGGATGTCAAGTTTTCTTAGCCCATGTTATGGACTTAAACAAAAATACGTCAGATTTGAATGATATTTCTATTGTTAGTAAATTTCCTGATGTATTCCTGAAGAATTTCTTGGCTTACTCCCAAAGTGTGATACTGAATTTTGTATCGACTTTGAACCCGGTATTAAACCATTTCTAAAATCTCATGGCTCCTATTGAACTTCAAGAGTTAAAAATTCAACTATAGAATTTGGTACCCGAGCCTTTATCTGGTGACTTCCTTTGTGGAATGCACCGAAGCCAGACTCTCCGTAGGGGACGCCATATTCGTGCGGTAGTAAACTGATAGGTGTCATTATGACTTGTTATCCAAGATTGGGATATGAGTCACAGTTGAGAGCAACCTAAGTCAATAATCGAAATACGTAGCTTTCTATGCTTAGTTGGTTATTATCGAAGATTTTGTGGAAAGATTTTCTCAAATGGCTACTCCATTAACGCAGCTGACTCGTAGAGATACAAGATTCGAATGGAGAAAGGAATGTGGGAAGAGCTTCGAAGAACTCAATAGGAGACTCATTTCGGCACATGTTCTAACCATACCATCCTGGAAAAGCGAACGTGGTAGCTGACGTGTTGAGTAAAAAAGATCGTATCTGATAGCACGAATGCGATATTGTCAAAGACCCATTTCATATAACTTACAAATGATAGATATAGAGTTAAAGACTCTAGGGACTCACGTGATGATATACAAGTAGAACCGACTTTAATCGATAAAGTTAAAAACGTTCAAGCTACACACCGGAGCTAATGAATATGAAGAAGGAGGTACAAGAAGTTTTTATTCCAAAAGCGAGAATTGGTGAGGTGAGGAAAGCTCAAACCTTCGATTTATTAGTCCATTTGAAATCCTAGATCGAATAGGAACTGTGTCCTATAGACTCGTTTTACCGCCAAGTATGACGCGTGTTCATAGAATATCTTTGGCCAACTGATGAACATGACCAACTGATGAATATCTTTGGCCTGTAGTGCAAAGATGAATATTTAATTTGAGATATATATTGATTGATGTTACAGGGATAAAATATTGATGATGGACTTTTAAATTCATAGATGTTAGTAGATTTCATTCTCCACTTAACTCTTCTAATGAATTGTTGTTTCCGCTGCAGTTGTTGATCTAAAACTTGTTGTCTATTGTATTCTATCAGATTTTTCCCTGTTGAAGACTATGGATAATTTGGCTTAGTCATAATATTCTTTATTGGGCTAGTTGAGCTCACCCTTTTCCTTGTTGTTCCATTTTTCTTCTCAGGAGGCGAGAATGTAGCGAGTACTAGTCGGGGTGTGGAATAATGGTTCTACAAGTTGTTCTAGTAGTCCTCACTATTCTGTAAAATAGTGTATCAATAATTGTAATGAGGACATATTTGAGTGTGGATATTCTCTAGAAGACAATATTTGTATTTAAACTCACAGTTTACGTGTTGTCGTATTTTGCACGACAATTATATTAATGAAGTTGTAGTTGTTTCTGTACCATGTATTTTGACGACTCAGAATGGGTGTTGTATACCTATTTTGGGGGCGTCACATTAACTAATTCTATTATTATTAATATTTAATTAATATTAAACTATTAATGAAATCATTGCCAAAATATTAAAGTTATTTATAATAACTCAAAATATTTTTAAAGTATTAATATTACCCTTAAATAATTTTTAAAACATTTAAAATCATTTTTAAATTATTACCATTAATATTTAAGTATTAATGTATTATTTATCCAAATATTAAAAGTCATTAATTATAACTTAAAAATATTTTTAATTCATTTATTTCCTCTTTAAATGATTTTTAAATCAATAAAACCATTTTAAAACTATTTATTTAATATAATTATTAAATAAACTTAATATCATTAATATTAAATTATTATCAATAATATTGATTTATTAATGAAATTATCCTTTATATATTAAAAGTTATGTTTTATAACTTAAAATATCTTTAAACACTTTATTTTCATTTAAAATGATTTTTTAATATTAAAATCATTTTTACATTACTTTATTTAATATAATTATTAAATGAATCTAATATCCTTAATATTAAAATATTAATAATATTAAAATATTAATATTTTTCATGAGAAAATATCGAAAGTTATATTTTATAACTTTAAATATTTTATAATCTCTAAATCATTTTTATATAAATTTTAAATCATTAATTCTATTTTTCTTCATTTATTTAATATCTTTATTAAATAACTTAATCATCATTAATATCAAATTAATAATGAAAATCATCACAAAATATTAAAAATATAGAAAATAACTTAAAATATCTTTTATATCATAACATATTTTTAAATGATTTTTCATGTATTAAAATCATTTTAAATAATTTATTTAATATTATACTTAAATAAATTAAATACCTTTTATATCCCAAAAATATTAAATATTTATAAAATATACTTAAAAATAATTAAAAACTAATTTTCAGACTTTAAAATAATTTTTAGTAAATTAATTTGTATTTTTAATAATTAAAAACTAATTTTCATTAATTATTTAATATAAATATAATTTTCAGAAATTAAATGTCACTAAAGGGCCCTATAGCGACAGAACCGTCGCTATAGGTGTTCTTGAGCCTGCCCAGAATGTTCATGACAACTTTCAGGGTAGGAGGTTTGATCGGTTTTAATTCTATTTTCCTGCTGTTTTCTGGGTTGAAATTTGTGGTACAGTTATAGTACATATGTAATACTTCAATATCATACCAAGTTCATGGCCATAAAACATTCGATTAGTGAGTTATAATGCAATACAAATCTTGTCAGGCCTGTTCTTCATTTTCTGGGTTACCCAGAAATGAAGAACAACCGAGGTACCTATTTAGCAGGCTTTTATCTTTGCTTTAAAAGCTAAGTTTGTGTGTTATGAAGGTTTAATCCTATAGTCTTGATGTCAGGGTACAACACCATATAATTATTTCAGTCCATCAATATCAACAACATCAAATCTGAGCCGATCAACGTAGGTCAGAAAACTCGCTCATGAAGAATCTGGGTTTTCCAGAAAATGGATTTCGTGGATGAAAAATCTACTTTGATCAGCTTACTACATGAATCCTATTTGTTTGCAAAGTGAAATAAAAGTTCTAATCTGTAGTCCCTATACCATATTACAACATAGAAAAACAAACAGCATCAAATCATTAAACACAAGTAAGATCCGGGCTCATGAATATGTTATCAGGACGATCTGGAAAAAATCTGGGTTACCTAGATTTGTTCTTCAAGCAATTTGGTCAACCTACTTTGACCGTCATTAAATTGGATTCAGTGTGCGATCTGGGGGTTCTAAGGGCATTATTATGTAGTCCTTATGTTATACTACAACATCAAAACAACAACATGGACTAAATATAACAGATCAAAGAAAATCGAAGCTCTAAAGTGATCGCCGAAATTTCAGGTTTACGGGTTGCCCAGAAACTCAGAATTTCTGAGCGGTCAACTCACTTTGACTACGAATACCTTTTAATCTACACAAGAGATGGACTTGATTCAAGTCCCATACTAAAGATCTCATAACCGACTACATGAAAGCCTTAAATAACAAAAATACATATCTAATAGGGACCTATGGGATCTGACATTCACTGTCAGGCCCTTATTTTCAAAAATTTCCAGATTTGGAAAATCATCAAATCCGAGCCTCTAGATGTTATGGGTTTAACATCTAGCAACCCAGATCATCGATTAACACCCCATACAACATATTTAACACAAAAAACTAACATCTAACATAAGATCAAAAGATTTTTGAATTTTTAGGGTTTGCACCTTTATGCTCCAATTCTGATTTCTATGCTTCTAATTTGATGTTGGTGTTCGTGGGGCTTGATTTGTGACTGATCTAAAACTATAATTTCGTGGGTTTGGTCTTGAGAGAATATGGCTATGTATTTGTGAACAATTTAGGCCAAAAATGAGTACTTTCTCTCTCTTAAATTATGCAATGAATTGATACAATGAATTTGTAATGGCTGATGTGCTGATCATGTAGCTGCTAGGTTGATAAAGTAGGGTGGCTAGCCAGATTTTGCTAGATATTGTCTAACCAATAATTCAAGAATGGGACAAAATGGTATTTTAGTAATTTCATTTTAATCTCAAGGGTATTCTTGTCCAAGGTGCTTGAATCTAGGGTTTTATCACTAGATTTTACATCTTAAAGTTTCCCAAATAATTGCTAGGGTTTGGACAATTAAAAATTAAAGTGTAATAAAAATTTAATTTTTTTCCCACTAATTATATTAGGGTTTTTAATAAAAAATTAGGGTTTAAATAATTAGGGTTCCTAAATCAACATTTCAATTTACTAAAATAATAATTAGGGTTCCTAATTTTAGCAACTAGGGTTTCTAATTTTAAATTAGGGCTTTCAAATATTAATTAGGGTTTTATCTAATTAACATTAAATCTAATAATACACAACATAAATTCTATAACACCAATACTACACAGTTTTGAACTCATAATTGAGTTTCAAAATAGGTTTTAACAAATTGATAAAAGGTTTGACATTAAACACCATCATTGACCATAATACATACAATATATATTTATAACATCGAAAATTAATATTATATTTAATATAATATTATTATTCTCATTCATAACTCAAAATCCAGATTTAGGATTTGGATTCCATATCTGATTATCTTTCATATATAACATTATTAATTAAGTTAAAATAATTAACTTAAATAATCGAACTAAAATTCATATAATAAAATAGTAATTATAATAATTCCAATAATCATTTCCTATATTATTTAAATAATTTAAAAATCATATTTTCTTAGAAAATAAATAATAAAGATATTTCTACTATAAAATTAATTATCATAAGTATATATGTTATAATGATCAATAATTCTAAAATAAAATTGTTTGAAATTATTCATGAAATAAATAATTTTATTTATCACATATATACATACACATTACTTGACACATATTCTCATCTTTAAAATAAATAAAAAAAATTAATATGTAAAATTTCTTATTTATTTATATAGAAAATATTTAGGTTATTACAAATTGTTTATGAGATGATGAAACCCTTTAATGGGAGAGATTATTGTTTAAATTAATTAATGTTTTATCCTTTATTATGGGCACTTAGATGTAATTATTTTGGTAGTGAGCACCAAATCCTATGGGAATGAAGTACCTGGATTTGGGAGTTTCACAGTATTCGCGAACTGTTCGCGAACACTAAACAATTTGAATTCGTATATAACTATTGGTTCGATCAAGTTACTCAAATATGTTCGAGTTCAATTAAAACTGTTTGAACTTGACAAAATTCGATTCGATTCGTTTGCAACCTTAATCCGGAGACTTTATAATATAGATCATTCTATACATATATAATGACAATATTTATGATGATGGTTTTGGTCAAGAAAATAATAATTCAAAAGCAATAATTGACTTCATGAAAAATAGTACCATAGCTTTCAAACACAGACGTACTACCAACTACTTTGACCAGGTACCTCCAACCAAATAAGTATACTAGTATAATACTAATTATTTCCATACGTGGTTCCAATATATATATATATATACGGTCAGGATCAAGAGCATTCTCCTTAAATAGCATTCCGCCTTAAATAGCATTCTTTTACTAAAACTACGTCGATTTGGAGGGACGCGGTGGTATTTTTGTAAATACGTGGTGGCATTGTATTTATAAAAATGCCACCGCGTCCCTCCAAAACGTCGTAGTTTTAATAAAAGAATGTTATTTAAGGCGGAATGCTATTTAAGGAGAATGCTCTTGATCCTGACCGTATATATATATATATATATATATATATATATATATATATATATATATAGAGAGAGAGAGAGAGAGAGAGATCCCATCGTCCGGAGCTCGACAGTTTAAAATTCAGACCTTTTTTTTTGTTGTTTTAAAACAAAAAATAAAAAAAAATGGGGTCCGAATTTTGGTCAGGTCCGGGAGTCCGGACCTGATCCATTCTCTCTCAGTGTGTGTGTGTGTGTGTGTGTGTGTGTGTATAAAGGCAAAAAAAGAAAAGAGAACACTCACTCTTGGAAATAAAATAATAATAAAAAAGGCATTAATTAATTAACATCATCATATGAAAGTTAATGAAAATAACCCATAAATATACACACAACCTCGTGGAAGCATAATTGAGAGCAGATCCTTTGTCCCCATTTTCCTGTTCTCCTTGTGTCCCCCCACTTAAATTTTGACACATAGTCTCTTACTTAACACCAATTAATTCTAAAATTAAATTAAAGTCCAGGTGTCAAAATTTAAGTGGAGGGACACAAGGCGACAGAGAAAATGAGGACAGAGGATCTACTCTCAGTATAATTTCGTATAATGGTCGATAAGAATGAGGGTGAAATTAAGATAGAGGTCATGTGAAAGGTTTAAGCCGGGTTTTAGACGTAAAAGAAAGACAAACAATCGTACAAAAACACACACACACACACATACACACACACACAAATATATATATATATATATATAAGTAATTAGTTTATTACTATGATAACATAAAATAATAACAAGTAAAATTGTAATGATAAACTTAAAAACGTTAAATAACTATAAACGAGGGGCATATATTTTTTTAAGAAAAAAGAAATAGATGGCGTAATGATACAAAATGCGGATAAAAATAAAAATATCATATATTATCTGTGTATACACAAGCGGTGTTAATATCATGACACCTCATTAATAAAAAAATTATTAAGTTTTAACTGATATATTGCAAGTTATTAAGTTGTCCAAGGGTAATAACATATATTTTTAGATATTATACAAAATATCATGATCCTTTATTTTAACTTTGAGGGTATATTTAAAACTTGAGGGTAAAAGGGAATATTTTGGCTTATGAAACATTCATTCAAAAAGGCATAGCTTAGTGTTGGTATTTAATTCATTATCTCATATCCAAAAACTAGTCTTAGGACACCCTATATTTATCCGGATAAAAAGAAGAATCCTACTTCCCTTGTAATGTTTATTGAAAATGGTACTCTTTTTTTCGAATAGTAGTGTGAACCATTTTGCGATTTATATACTACATTCAAACATAATAGAGTAAAAATGTAAAATGCAAAGGAAAACACCCTTATATTTTGAAATGGAGTGCAAACCATCAGGTAGTTTGAACATGAAACATTTATCAGATCACACTGATAAGGCTACTGAATGAAAAAGAGATAAAGATAAGAACAAGAAGAAGAAACAATAACAACTAGCAAATGTTTCCAAGGGAGATATTCTTGTTTGTCTGTCTTAAAATAGTACTCCCTCCGTTCCTTAATATAGGTCATGTCGACGTCGGGATTTTTGGGTGTCCCTTTTCGTTACTTGTTCTTTGGTGTTCTCGTTTTAGGTGAGATTTGTTTGAAAAAACAAGTGAAAAAGGTCTGACATGTATAATGTCGACGATGGACTGTTAAGAGTCGCCAGTTGGTTTTTTAAATGGTTGTACCAATACAACCGATAAAAGGTTTGCACATTGACCCAGTGGTGTGACAACCGATATACTCTGGTCGATTTAAAGCCGAGATTCGTTTAGGGTCCGGGGACTTGGTTATGCGGGGGGAAGGTGTTAGGCACCCCCCGACATCCGTGTTACCACGGTGACCGCCTCTTTTCAACAAACTATTATCTGAATGTGTATGTGTGTGGGTCAATGTCTTGTTATATATGGAAGTTATGCGAGGCCTCGTTCGAACCTATATACAGGGGTTTGAATTTATGTAAAAATTCGCTTTTTAGCAAGATATGGCGGTGATTTTTTATAAAAGAGGTTTTTAAACCACGATGCTCAATAGAATTAAGACCTTTTACACTCCCATTTTTGTTAAGTGATCTAATTTGGATTGATTTTATTTGACGGATGCGAGGCATCCGTATGAAAAATAATATACAAAAATAATGCCGACTTCCTCGTGGGTATGGAAACCATCTGAGGAAATTCAAACATCACAGAATAATTTACAAGTTGCTTATAGCTAAAACATGTCAATCACGGGAACCGAATCTAGATCCAATGGGATGAATCTGTGATCACATGATTCCTAGGTGCACAGAATGTTGCAATTTGTGTAAAAGCAATAACCAGGTATATATATATATAAAAGCGGTAAATATATATATACAGACATGATCACCAACAACGAAGCACCTCCATGGGGGATCAGAAATGTAAATAAAGCTATTAAAAGCTATCAATCGACACGGAGGAAACTCCAGGCAGGACAAAACGTAAATAAAGCTGTAAAGCGATCAACTGCCACGAAGGAAACTCCAGGCAGGACGAATATATATATATATATATATATATATATAAAAAGAAATAAATGCATCGGATGTAAAATCCAGGCTCATCGAATAGAGTTCAACCACAGTTCATATATATAAGTATATATATATATATATATATATATATATATAAGTGAGTAAACGCACCAGAACGAAGTCTAGGCTCATCGAACAAAGTCCGACACACAGTTGATATATATAAATATATATATATAAAAAAGCGAATAAATGCACCAGACCGAAGTCTAGGCTCATCGAACAAAGTCTGACACACAGTTAATATATATAAGTATATATATATTAAAGCAGTAAATGCTCCAGACCGAAGTCTAGGCTCAATCGAGGAATAACTCGATAATGTTAGTCAATATATATATAAGTATATGTATATATAATATATATATATATATATACAGACTAGAATGAAACCACGGACCGAAGTTCGGGCCAAAATAAGCAACACGACTCTCAACGTGTGGAAGGGTGTGTGCAAAGATGAAGAGAAAGACTCTAAAATGTGTGAGAAGGCTTACAGCTGACTGATAAAAAAGGCTTCTATATCTTTAGAGTGGGTAAACACTGGCTTTTGTGGGTACAAAAGAGGCTATATATGAGCTCACAGGTGTTTAAAAGTGGGAAAATACATTGTATGGTGAGTGCATAGTAAATTGTGCAGGGTTTCCCCGTCTTTTTTCTCTTAAAAATCAGCACCCCAAGCCCTCTATTTATAGGCAATATGAGCCGCAGTGTACACATGGTCGAATCAAGTATCACGTGCACTCGTGCAATCGTAATGTCCACTCGGTTTTTCGAAAGTGCAATCCGCATCCGTTTTGAGGTATACAGGACCTATTTCGGACTACCGTTGTCGAGAGTTATACGATGGCATGGGATTAGAGTTTGTACGAAGTCATTGAAGATGGGACGATGCCCTCCGGTCTTCAAGCTTCAACTTTCATCCGTTACCCCGCACAATAGTCACTCGGGATTGGTTAGCCTTGTGGGACATCGTTGCATAGAGACGTGACATGACATCGTGTTGGACGAGATAATGATGTTGCCCCTCACTGGTGTTATCGCCGGATTGGGCCGATAAAGCAGACGTTGCTCAGACTTCACTGAGATTGGACTGCTGCACTTGTTGAAGGTCCTCATTGTCATCTTTGAGGTGTGTCTGTCTTCCCGATGTTATTGCCGGGTTGGTACAGTATATCTTGTTGTGAGCGCCGAGATTGAAGCTGATGGCATTTGAAATAAGCATTTCCAGGGTTATCTCCGAAACTACATTCCTTGGGGTTATCACCAAGGTTGGTGGCTATTCCCATGGTTGGGACTGAGACTGGATACCTCGCGGTTATCTTCTAGATTAATCGGTCTTCTCCGGTGTGTGTTCCGGTATTTTATCCTCAGGTCTCGGGGTTATATCCGAGGTTGGAACTGTTGCTCCCAGAGTGTGATCTGGGGTTGATGCTGAACTCTCGGTAGTATCCGGTATGGATTTAGATTGTCTTTCAGGGTTCTCTCTTAAAAGACGAATCTGTCCTCATGTAATGTCAGTAACAGTAGTACAGAAAATTTTGAGTGTCTATAGATGCCCCTCTTTATCATACTCATGCATGGCGATGCATGGGTAGGATAAAGAATCCTAGACACTTGAAACGTAACAAGATAAACATGGTACTATGGATAACAACATGATTCAAATGTATGATGCATGTGTACGGGGTTATGGCCCAACATACTGGGGATGATTGCTGGCTCCCTGTTGCTTCAACTGGGGATTGGCAATACTGACCAGATCTGATGTGCAAGCCGAATCTGTTAGGATGTTGATGTTGGAGTTATCACCAAATTCCTCTCTTCTTGATAATGACTTGATCCTGAAGGGGTACCTCTTATGTGTAAGAGATCTGTGGGGATAAAGCTTGATTTATTTGGGGATGTGTATAACATATTCCATCATCTATCCTCTTTGATAATGTTGACCTCTCCTGGTTAGTATCGCCAAAATATGTCACAATTCTGTTGTATTTACTACCAACAGCAAATGTTGTCAAGGGATGCCTGACCTTCGTTGACATGTGAATCAACGGCTGAAACATCCTGTGGGATATACTATCAAGGTTGCTTGACCTTCGCTAACGTGTGAATCAACGGCTAAAACTCTGTGAGGAGATCGTCAAGGTTGCTTGACCTTCGCTGATGTATAGATCAACGAAGCATTGCATTGTGACCCCCGCCGGGGATCCGCTGGGGAATATGAGCAACTGGGTATGAGAACCTCAAATAGCTCTATAGCTCTGATAGGTTTAAACGCTATCGGCTAAAATGATGTCAAGGTTGCTTGACCTTCATTGATATGTGAGTCAACGGCTGAGCATGTATTGCTACTCCCAACGGAGATATACGTTGTAACCCCCGTCGGGGATCTACTGGGGACGCATGAGTACGTACGCAACTACCGAACGGTTCTCAATGCTTCGATGGGTTTACCTACCATCGGTTGAAATAATGTCAAGGCTGTTTGACCTTCGTTGATAGAATTGTCAACGAATGAACGTGTTGTAACCCCCATTGGGGATCTACGTTGTAACCCCCGTCGGGGACTCACGTTATAACCCCCGTCGGGGACTCACGTTGTAATCCCTGTCAGGGACCCACGTTGTAACCCCCGTCGGGGACTCACGTTGTAAACCCCGTCGGGGAACTCACGTTGTAACCCCCGTCAGGGACCTACTTAGGGTAATGACCCAGAGTTGGAGGCATCGGACCTGTACGAGGTATTGCCGGATGTGATTTGTGACAAATGGGATCATTGGCAGGGTATACCTCGTGTTCGGGTGACTACCAATGAGTGATGTACAGGTTCAAAGTCTCATCTGAGAAGACCAAGATTGTATGTTGTTTTGCTCAATCGCGTGGCATTTTTATTCCCGATTTGACCTTTCTATCTCGTAAGAACTCCGTTTCAACTTGAATTGGACCGAGCCGGAGGGGTGGGACCCACATAGAGGAGCCGCAGGTGGGCCTGCGGCCAGGCGTGGATGATAAATCCTGCAGCCTGCCTTTGCAAGTTCATTTTAACTCACTTTGCTTAGAAAAAACCGCAAGCCTTCTTCATATCTGCTGAGTTCGGGCTGCTTTCTGCAAATTCTGTCACCGTACAAGTGTTCTACACTATCCTGGTAACGTATGCATGTATTTTTTTCCAGTTTCTGTCCGTTAGATTGTGAGATATTGCACGAAATGCATCTAAACACATAGTAGATATTATGTATGTACAAATGACTTGATAAAAAATATTCAACATAGTAAATGTTAGGGTTAAACCATGCTGAACATAATGATGTGAAAAAATTTGACTTTTGAGACAGTCAAATTGACACCTTTTTCTGATATTTTTTGTCCTATTTGAGGTCCAATGAGCAAAAGTTAGAAAGGCAAAATACTCCTAGCATTGAGGTTGGCCTTCTGCATGATGATTTTGATTTTTAATGCATATATTAGGTATATGACTTTGGGATAGGTGTGCTACTGAATGGCCACCTAGACATGCCTGCGTGCATGTGGATAGTCCTATTTTCAAAGGGGACTATGGAAAAAATTTTCCAAATGTAGGCATTGGGTAGTCATGCATTTTAACTCTATTATATGTTAAAGTAAATGCATGCATGCATATAGTCATAAATGCATTTTAAAAAGCTCCAGGTAAAGAAATACCACACCCTTTCTGAGGTGATTTGGAGACTTGTTGTCCAGATATTGATGGAAACGGATCAGCCGAGCAATTCTTATAGGACCGCTTCTGTCGTACGGCGGAGGGCTTCTGAAGTGCCTCGTCCCCGTTCTGTCAGATAGCCTCGTCGGTTGGTGGAGGCTGTGATACATCCTGTCCAGGTAGATGTTCCAGAGATATTCAGCATTGACCCCTGGATGGTCTTATGATACGGCCCGCACAGATGTCTTCTTCGACAGTTAGCCGTATAGATCATACCCCATCTTCAGTGGTGGCATTGGGTATGCGATCGTGGTACGATAGCATGTCACCACCAGACAGGGTGACTATAGATCTGTTGCTGCAGCATACTATGACCCTTTTGGCATTTAAGGTTCCTGCAGGATTCGTGGACGGGATGATAGAGCATTGGCTACCAGATAGGCAGGTATTCCATTTTAGCACCCATGAGTTGACTCCTACTCTGGAGGAGTATGCACGTTTGACGATGCTGCCCTTAGACAGACCCTGCGTGCACATGGCTTTGGGAGACATGAGTAGGCGATTCATGACTCTCACAGGATTGAGGCGCAGACTAGTGCGGGATGAGCTGACATCTGGCCACGTGATCTCTCAGCATTTTCTGTATGACAGATTTGGCATGGAGGATAGCTACTCACGATATTCCGGGGATTTCACCGTGTCAGAGGATCATTGGCGTTTGGCTAGAGTTGATGTACTGATGCTATGTGTACTGTCATACGTGTATATGCCGCGGTATATGGATGAGATAGACATAAGAGTTATCATGGCCGTGATAGTTCTCAGGGAGGGTCGTACCATTGTACCTATGATCGTGGCAGAGACCCTACGATCAGCATCCTACTGTAGTACTTACCCGTCATGCGTGTTTACTTGGAGTTCAGTCATGCTGTATGTGTGGTTTATGTCACACTTGCGACCGGTTGGTACCCTCAGACGGCATGGGTATTGCTTTTCCCATGATGTGGCTATGCCATACTCCTTTCAGCCATCGAAGTGTACAGATGCTCACTCATGGTCCGTATTTTTGGCAGATATCAGAGATCCATTTAGCATATTGTTGTGCTCGGGGCTTTGCTCACCATACAGCTTCATTACTCATGCTCCGGGCATGGATTTCCTCCCTTTGGCTGGCTTGAGGGGCGTCACTACTTATCACCCATTGGTCGTGATGTCGCAGCGATTCGACCCGGTTCGAGTTTTCATCCTTTCTTTAAGGCAAGAAGGTCGGTGTTCACTTCTCGATACCTCTCGGTAGTAATCTGATCTCGTGTATCGCTTGTTGGGATCGGCGTGAGCTAGCCGCTTTTCTGCCGCCAATCGTCCGGTTATTCAGCAGTACTCGCATGGATGGAGATAGAGGTTTTATCGGTTGCAGCAGTATTTGCAGTACCGGAGAGCGAGTTATACGATGTAGAGCCTATGGAGGACATTGGTACCTACATCGAAGAGGATACCGCTCCTGGGTTGCCAACATTTCTTTCAGATTCTCCTAGCACTAGTACTTTTGTGATTCAGCACTCGGCACAGTACTTAGAGCAGAGTCTTCATCTGATGACCTTTGAGAGAGATCAGATTCGATCTATGATGTCGACTACTCTTTATGTGAGGGACGCCACCCTATTAGAGAGAGACGAGGCATTGGCTCGTAGAGATGCCGCCGTCGCTGAGCGTGATGAGGCCAGGTCAGCCATAGACGCAGTGGTAGTTGAGCAGGATATCGTTATATCTGCCTGGGATGTGGCTATCACAGATAGTACTGCAGCAAGGTCCCTTACCACTGGTATGATTGTAGAGATGAGCGCTTATATTGATGAGCATATGGTCATCATGCATATGGCTATAGATCTGTTGGGTCGTGTGGATATTCTCATCCAGGAGACTACAACTTTACCTCCTTCATCTGAGAGGGATGCCATGTTGGTCTTGCTAGCTCATATTTACCCTGATCCGTAGATGAGCTTGTATTTACCTGCACAGACTAGCATGGCCATTTTGTCATGTACAGTTTACATTGTATATATATCAAATAGCATTATATATGACAGGGAAATATATTTTTGGATCACTTCCCTTTTAGATATGCCTTACTATTTGCTTGATATTTTGCCTGCTGCTTCAGGGCTTGTGGTCTTGATGTATTCTGAATTCCTCCTAGGTGGATGGACATTGAGTTGTCTCTGGATCGTTCAGAATGGATCATCGATCTATGTATCCCTACCATCTTTGGTGTCTTGGGATTTGTTTTTGAATGGAGAATGGAGATGAGTGTGGCTTTCCTCTATGAGATTGACCGTACCATAGATGGTCGCTAGTACTTCTATTTAGGAGAAGCCTAGTTAATTGCACCTCTTATGGTTTGGTGTTGCTCTTCAAGGTATGACCACAGCTTAGATGGTCGCCAAATCTCCTATTTGGGAGGAGTTCAGGTAATTCCATCCCTTTGGTCTGAAGCCAAAAATGAAATGTATTGAAAGAGAATTCAAGTACCCGTTGACAATGGTTTGTGTTTTGGTAAGGGGTGAGACCGCACCATAAATGGCTGCCTACGTACTCCTATTGAAGAGGAGATCAGGTCTGTATAGTTCGAACCTGGTGTAAGAGGTTCAACGCTGTATATGGCTGACATGGTGTAGGAATGTTTTTGGTTGTTTTTGTTTTATGTAAGGGCAGAAATGTTTTTGTTGTTTTTGTTTTATTGTGACCGGGCCATATGAAATGGTTGCCTATGTACTCCTATTGAAGAGGAGATCAGGTCGACGTAGTTAAGCCCCTCGTAGGCGAAGAAAAGCGTAATCCCATGTGCAGGTCAGAGTGCGGGGAAAAGAAAGTTTAATCCTAGGTTGAGGATAAACTGCAAGTGAAAAGTTTGATCCCAGGAATGGGTAGCCAAACTGCAAACGCAAGAGGTTCAATCCGCGGTGGGATGACCTAAGTTGTAGGAATGCAGAGGAGAAAGCCAGGCTACTGGCTTGAACTGTATGTTTCCCCTAGGGGCAAAGTGTAGATAAGTTGTATGTGGTAAAGAGTTAACGAACCGGAATGACTGGTGACCTGATGATGATGCACCAGGGTGTTTGCTGGTTACTTCAGACATAATACCATTTCACGGTGTCTGAGTTGATGAGTTATGGAAATTCATCGCCGTCCATTTCTTACAATCTGAGAGCGCCCCCTGTCAATACTTCTTTGATAATAAATGGGCCTTCCCAATTAGGAAAGAATTTTCCTTTAGCCTGATCTTGGTTGTCAAGAATCTTCTTCAAAACAAAGTCATGTTATTTAAACTGCCGTAGCCAAATTTTTTGTTGTAGGATCTGGCGATCCTTTGCTAATATAACTGACCATGGAAGATAGTCGTGGTTCGCCTTTCGTCTATTAGAAACAATTGGTGATACTTGTCCTATACCCATTGGTCTTCATCCAGGTGAGCGTCGATTAATACTCTGAGAGATTCCATCTCAACTTCTATGGGGAGCACTGCCTCCATCCCATAGGTTAAAGCGTAGGGGGTTGCCCAGTTGAAATGCGCGTGCATGGAGGTTACGTAGAAACGAGTAGTAAAAGGCAATAGGTTAGGCCAATCTTTGTGGTTGGCGGACATCTTTTGCATAATCTTCTTGATATTTTTGTTAGCCGCTTCAACAGCAGCGTTCATCTTCGGATGATAGATGACAGTGTTAAGATGTTTGATGTGGAATTTACTACATAATTCCTCCATCATTTTGTTGTTGAGGTTTTTGGCATTGTCTGACACAATCACCTCTGGTTGTCCATATCGACCAACGACATTGTTTCTGATGAAAGCAGTGATTACTTCTTTAGTGACCCTGGGGAAGGAGGCTGCTTCTACCCACTTGGTAAAGTAGTCGATCATGGTAAAGATAAACCGATGACCATTACTAGCTTTAGGCTCAATGGGCCAGATAACGTCCATTCCCCACATTGAGAAGGGCCAAGACGAACTCATATTGTGGAGTTCCCATGGAGGGGCGTGTATAGCATTCCCATAAATCTTGTATTGATAGCATCTTTTGATGTGATCATTGCAATCAGCCTTGAGAGATAGCCAATAGTGTCTCGTCCTGAGGACTTTCTTGACAAGTAGGGGGCCACTCATGTGGGGGCCACAAACTCCGCCATAGATTTCGTCCATAAACCTTTGGGCTTGATCTTTGTCTAAACACCTGAGGAGACCTAGTCCTGCATCTCTTTTGTAGAGCGCATCTCCACTTAAGTAGAACTTCATAGCAACTCGATGGATCCGCCTTTTCTTAGTCAGGCTCGCCTCAGCGGGTGTAGATCCATCTCGCAGATATTCCTTGATATGTTGATACCAAGGAGGTTGGATGGGAGGTAGCTCATCTGATACTTCTCCAACATAATTTCCATAGGTTGGGGCCTTGTTCAGGGAAATTGTGATGCTTGGCAAGTGTTCCTTGTCTGATATGCGAATAAAGGAGGCCAAAGTGGCTAATGCATCCGCAAAGTCATTCCTATTACGAGGAATGTGTACAAAGGAGATTTCTTCGAACTCCAAAGCCATCTTCAAAACTTGTCGATGGTAAGGCAGCAAATGTAGTTCCTTGGTTTGATAGATTCTGGTGGATTGTCTGATTATCAACTCCGAATCTCCAAGGACAATTAACCGCCTGATGCCCATTGAACGGGCAAGTTTTAGCCCCATGAGACAGCCTTCATACTCAGCCGTATTGTTGGTGCTGACAAACTATAATTTGACGGGGACGGGATACTGCTCCCCGGTACCAGATACTAGAACTGCTCTCGCTCCAGAACCTTCCATATTAACAGCTCCATCAAAATACATCCTCCATAATTGGTAGCGTATCGTCTCGATGGTGTTCTTTGTTACATCATTACTCCTTCATCAGGGAAATATGTTTCCAAGGGTTTGAAATCCCCTGAAGGTGCGGAGGCTAGTTGATCCACGATTCCTTGACCTTTGATGGACTTTTGAGTCACATATATGATGTCAAATTGTTGTAGGATCAACTGCCATCTGGACAGCTGGCAATTTAACATGGGTTTGTTGAACACGTACTTGAGAGGATCCACGCAGGATATGAGATGGGTTGTGTGACCATGGAGGTAATGCTGTAACCTCATAGAAGCCTATGCTAAAGCACAACACGTCTTTTCGATCAGCGTATACTTGTGCTCACTGCTGCTGAACCTTTTACTGAGGTAATAGATATCTCGTTCTTAGCCTCTATCATCTTTCTGTCCCAGCATGCATCCCATGGCATTGTCACTTACGAACAGGTACATGAATAGGGGAACATCATCCCTAGGTGGCACCAAGACAGGAGCTTTGACTAGCTGTTTCTTGATTGTAAGGAAGGCCTTTTGACACTCGTCATTCCATTTCATGGAGGAGTTCTTCCTTAATAGCTTGAAAATTGGTTCACAGGTTGCTATGAGTTGAGAGATAAACCTGCTGATGAAGTTGATTCTTCCCAAAAATCCCCATATTTCCTTCTCTGTCTAAGGAATGGGCATGTCAGTGATGGCTTAGATTTTGGCAGGATCCAGCTCTATCCCTTTGTGGCTGACTAGAAATCCTAGCAACTTGCCTGATTTAACACCAAAGGCACATTTAGCTGGATTCAACTTCGTGTTTATTTTACGCAACTGTTGAACAACTTTTTAAGATGGTCTATATGGTCATCCTCCTTCCGGGACTTGACAATGATGTCATCCATGTAGATCTCAATCTCTTTATGCATTAAGTCGTGGAAAAAAGCCATTTTAGCTCGTTGATAGGTAGCTACGGCATTGATGAGACCAAATAACAACCGTCTATAGCAAAAAGTTCCCCAAGGAGTGATGAAAGTAGTTTTCTCATGATCTTCCTCGGCAACCATGATCTGATGGTACCCCACAAAGAAATCAGCAAAGGAGTACATGTCGTATTGCGCAGTATTGTCAATGAAAATGTGGATAAATGGCACGGGAAAGCTGTCTTTTAAGCAAGCTTTATTCAAGTTCCGGTAATCCACGCAAACTCGCACCTTCCCTCCAGGTTTTGGTACAGGCACGATGTCGGATATCCACTCAAGATATGTAGACACCATGATGATGCCAGCTTGAAATTATTTCACAATTTCTTCTTTCACCTTTAAACTCTAATCAGGTTTCAATCGCCTGAGTTTCTGCTTGACTGGCTAAAATCCCTCTTTAATGGGAAGGCGATGAAGGACAATGTCAGTGGACAAACCCACCATGTCTTCATGAGACCATGCAAACACATCCTGGAATTGAGTTAATAGCGTAACCATATCATTCCATTGGTTTGGGGTAAGGTCTGAACCAATCTGGATTAACTTAGGGCTTTCTAAGGTTCCGAGATTGAAAGAAGTGGTTTGATCAAGGTTGGGTTTGGGTTTGTCTTTGACCCATTCTTGAATTTCTGGAGGCACCTCAATGTCATCCTAGATATCCATCAAGGCTGAATTCATCTCTACATCAAAGGTACAATCCTTGTGTAGGAGAGGCATCGTATCCGCAAGTACAGGCACATCTAAATTTAGAGTCCTGAAACAAAATATGCTTTCACTTAGTATATATAAAATGTGTTGATCATACACAGTGTTAGCATATACTGGAAAAATAAACTACTAATACTGTACAGAAAAGTAAGTAGTTATTATATCTACAGGGCAAAAAGAGTTTCTGCCCGCTTTACCCTCGTCGACCAAAGCAAGGAATGCTGTCCCAATTGGTAAGGGTAAAGTCCAGGTGGACCGCAATGATGGAGGGATTGTCATCATCCTCCTTGTCCCGAATGATGGCCATTACGTCAGGGCAATCATCGTTTGGGGTGTATCTATTAGTATTTTCATCATGAACGATGATGCGTATACCGGACATCATCCGTATGACGTCTTGTTTGATTCTTCGTTCCTCTTCTTCCATTACAGGATTTGGAATGAAGATTTCTTTTCCTTTCACCGGTATCGGCTTGGGACATAACATAGCCATTACATTGGCTGGCACCTTTACGGGAGGTTGTGCGGACTCAGAGTTTGAAGGCGAAGCCAAACGCCACATGGTTGAAGTTGAGGGAATCTGTTGATGCTTATGAGGATTCCTATGACTAGAGCTGGCAAAATAGCCTAGTCCAGCTGTTCCAACTTGCTTGGTTAATCAAATGGGGTACTTGATACCTTGGCCATCTTTACCCAACCCTTGTCCCGGTTTATGCCCTAATGACATCATTTCTTGAGTGGCTGACATCACCACGGCAGAGATCTTAGGTTCGGGCAATGGTGCTCCAATAGCGTGGTATTGGGTGTTGCTTATTTCCAAAGCATGAAAACTGACTGGTTCTATGTCTGTATTAGCATTGATGAACGGCATGTCCCCGTGCTGAGGAATCTCTGGTTCAGCGTTGACTGTGACCAGGCTATTATTGATGATGTATTTCAATTGTTGGTGAAGAGTGGAGGGGACTGCCCCAGCCATATGAATCCATGGTCGTCCCAAGAGCAGGTTGTATCCCGAATCTATCTTGAGCACATGGAAAGATACGCAGAATGTGTGAGGACCAATTTCGATTGGTAGCTCAATTACTCCGACCGAGTTACGGCGGGCTCAATCAAAAGCTTTGATGATAGTATGGCTACTCCGAATCCTGTTGAGATTGATATTCATCTTCACCAAGGTAGCATATGGGCAGATATTCAGAGAGGAACCTTCGTCTATTAAGACTCCTGCTACCATGTATCCGGAAGATAAGACCGCAATGTAACGGTTTGCAATGACCGGTCCCTTCGGATGGTATGTCATCATCAGTGAAGGATATCACATTATTGTTGAAAATGTAATCAACCATATGTTAAAACTTTTCCGTATCCACTGATGTCGGGAGATAGGCTTCTTCTAGAATCTTTAGCAAGACCTTCCGGTGATTCTCAGAGGTTAGGACCAAGTCCAAAATTGATATTTGTTGTGGAGCTTCTTTCAAGCTTAAAACCACCGTAGCTTTCATTATGACCCACAACAGCGGAGGAATTTTTCAACCTTCTCCATGGGTATTTTCCCTTTGATTTGGTGGTGGGCTTCATCACCCGATGGGGAGATATCTGATGGATTTTCCTTCGACACTGCAGCAGTTGTATATGAGGTGGATCCTTCACCTTCTCCATAATTCCACGGAACCTTGCGCAAGCTAACAATAGGATATTGTACTCTGCATGGCAAGTTGATTGGCTCGGGAGCGGCCACTTTCAAAGGATTGTTTCCTTCTTTAAGCTGAATTATCGTTGTTGTGAGTAAAGTATTAATCCCTTCAGCTTTAGTGGATATAACTGCTACCACACTTTTCCACTTAGTAGGGCCTGCATTCTCACTTGCACGTAACACAGTGTCGTTATCTGCCAAGCGCAGCACACCATTGTCGATTAGATTTTGAATAAGGTGGCGGAGTGCCTAACATTCTTCTGTGCTGTGACCGCGAGACTGAGAGTGGTATTGACATACTCCATCAGAGTTGTACCGTCCCAAACGGGGGTTGATTGGAGGTAGAAGGGAACTGATCCTTCCTTCATTGATTAACATGTGAAGGATTTCCTCCATGGGTTGGCCCAAATTGGTGAATTCCCGTTTGTTGGCGAAATCTCGACGGGCTTTGGCATTTGCTCTCTTCGTCACTTTATCTTCCAGCATTTCATTTTCTGAAAGTGACGAGGGAATATTCATGACAATAGGTAGGAGACTGACATGCTCCTGGCTAATTAATTGCCGAGTCACTTGATGCTGATAAGTCACCAGTTCCGCTAATTGCTCAATTTGTTTGCCGAGAGCTTTGATCTTTCATTCCATTGTGAATTGGAACTTGGCATAATCCCATTTTTCATCATCGTCTTTGAGGGTTTGGGAAGGTTCACAGCTGAAGTTGGAATTTTGTCCATTGCTCCAATTGATCATGTTGACCTCTTCTTCTTTGTGTTGAGGAAGAGGGCTGTCTTGTACATGAGGTTGATCGGGTTTGGTGACTACGATCTCCCCGTTGTCTATTAGGTCCTGGATCTCATGTTTCAAGGCCAAACAATCTTGAGTATCATGTCCAGGTGCCCCAGCATGATAAGCACATTTTCTAGCAGCATTGAAACCCCGTCCATTAGGGCTGGCTAGTGGAAGAAGATGCGTAATTTTCTTCTGTGTTGTCAGAAGATTGAGAATGTTCTCGAGGGTATACCCTAAGGGTGTAAACACTCGAGGGCATTTGACTTCTCCACCTTTTGGTACTGGAGGGTTTGCAGACTGTTCTGGAAAGGGAGGGTAGTTTCTCCTTTGAATAGGCATGTTTTGATTGCCTTTTTGCCCCTGTAATATCAGGGAAACATCTTCCTCTTTCTTTTTATGGACCCTTCGGGGGTTGTTCCCATAATTTCCAGATTGGATGTGATCAGCATCAGCTTTGAGTGCAGCTAGGTCTTGAATCTTTTCTGACTTCAACCCCATTTCAGCCATCTCCTCATGCTTGACCATTTCAGAAAATGGTTTGCCGATGCCAGCTAAAACTCTCTCATAGAAGGGAGATTCTTGTATGTCTATGAAAGTCATGACCATTTTTGATTCTGCCATAGAAGGAATAACTTGGGCAGCTAGGCGTCTCCACCTTTAAGCATACTCTCTGAATGACTCATTAGACTGTTTTTTGATCTTGGTAATTTGATACAGATCAGGAGCCATCTGAGTTTGAAAACTGTGTTGAGTGAGGAAGGCATGTGCTAGCTCTTCCCAGCTATGGATTTTGGAGTTGTCTAATCTTGTGTACCACGAACGGGCTTCTCCAGTTAGACTCTTTTGGAACAATTGCATTCTGAGTTTTTCATCCTCTGCATAGGATCCAAGTTCTCCAATAAATACTTTTAGATGTGTGTAAGGATCCCCTAACCCGTCATATTTTTCAAAGTCAGGAGTTTTAAATTTTTCTGGATAGTGAACACCAGGAAAAATACATAGATCAGCATATGAAACACTCCCGTGTGTTCCAATTCCTTTGATAGCGCGAAGGGTCTCTTCCATTTGGAGGACTTTCTTTTTGATGTCACCATTGTCTGGATCTCCAGTGGGATGGGCAGCATCATGAGTTTTGTTGGTCGTATCCAACTGTGGTTCCGGTATGGTAATGACAGGGTCTCCCCTTGTGTGGAGGATTCAATATGTACGGGTATTTTCTGACCCTGTGTAGACTGGTGTAATTCTTTTAATAGAACAGCCAAATCTGTGATTTGTTTACTTAATCCGTCGAATTCTTTGCGAGAAACTGGATCAAGTTCAGTCTGGTCGGATGATGACATGATTGACCGTGGGCCTGTTGGCTTTTTGGACTTTGACCGGGTAGTAGGTCCTATTGATTCCCTGCGAAAGACTTGCATAGTTTAGTCTTTAGGGAATGTATATAATAACATGCTATGTGATGTGTCCATTTTAGGATTTTTATCCTATATAACGGATGTCAGTTGTTTGTAGCATGCTTTAAAATATGTATGTGTACACATTTCTTCATATTTCTCATTACATGGAGATAGACATAGAATGAAATTACAAGTAATTGTGTTTACAAGTAATTGAAATGAGAGCATGAAGAGACTTTCCTCCATTTTAGGTTTATCAGAGGCTGACCTATCTTAGGTTACTCTCGCGGCTTGTTGGCATGAAGGTTCCCAAATCATCACAATCTACTAGACGGGAAGTTAATCCGGTCTTTCAACTGGAGCGAATTTGGGTGGTGCCTTTCCTGAGCCTCGGAGAATTAGAATTCTCACGAGTCCAGTAATCAAACACCGACGGGATAGCCTCCTGGTGGAGGAACCACACAACATACATTCACATACATCGCGTCTCACCGTATGAAATGATGACATGTGCGAAACACTAATATCATAAACAGTTTATAGTGCAAAGCGCTAACATCACACACAAATATGATGCGAAGCACTAAGTTCAATCAAGACATGCATTCGTACACATTCATCCAATGTAAATGCAACATCCACACACAAGCAAATAACAGTTTTGAAAAGATTGTAGTAGCGGCTTAAGTCCTCTTACTGGAGTCCCCAGCAGACTTGCCACCTATCGACGTCGGGATTTTTGGGTGTCCCTTTTCGTTACTTGTTCTTTGGTGTTCTCGTTTTAGGTGAGATTTGTTTGAAAAACAAGTGAAAAAGGTCCGACATGTATAATGTCAACGATGGACTGTTAAGACTCGCCAGTTGGTTTTTTAAATGGTTGTACCAACACAACCGATAAAAGGTTTGCACATTGACCCAAAGGTGTGACATCGATATACTGGTCCAAAAACCGAGATTCGCTTTAGGTCCGTGGACTTGGTTATGCGTGGGGAAGGTTTTAGGCACCGCCCGACATCCGTGTTACCACGGTGACCGCCTCTTTTCAAGAAACTATTATCTGAATATGTGTGTGTGTGGGTCAATGTGTTGTTCATATGGAAGTTAAAGCGAGGCCTCGTTCAACCTATATACACATTGTGGTTTGAATTTATGTAAAATTCGCTTTTAGCAAGATATGGCAAAGATGTTTTATGAAAGAGGTTTTTCAAACCCTGATGCTCAATTGGAATTGAGACCTTTTACACTCCCATTTTTTGTTAAGTGATCGGCTAGATGTGTTTTATTTGACGGATGTGAGGCATCCGTATGAAAAATAATATACAAAAATATTGTCGACTTCCTCGTGGGTATGGAAACCATCCGAGGAAATTCAAACATCACAGAATAATTTACAAGTCGCTTCTGACTAAAAAAATGTCCATCACGGAACCGAATCTAGATCCAATGGGATGAATCTGTGATCACATGATTCCTAGGCGCACAGAATGTTGCAATTTGTGTAAAAGCAATAAGCAGGTATATATATATATATAAAAGTGATAAATATATATATACAGACATGATCACCAACCACGAAGCACCTCCATGGGGGATCAGAAATGTAAATAAAGCTATTAAAAGCTATCAATCGCCACGGAGGAAACTCCAGGCGGGACAAAACGTAAATAAAGCTGTAAAGCGATCAACTACCATGAAGGAAACTCCAGGCAGGACGAATATATATATATATATATACAATAAAAGCACAAGATGTAAAATCTAGGCTCATCGAATAGAGTTCAACCACAGTTCATATATATAAGTATATATATATATATATATATATATAAGTAAAAAACGCACTGCATCAAGTCTCAGGCTCATCGAACAAAGTCCCACACACAAATGATATATATATAATATATATATATATATATATATATATAAAAGCGAATAAACGCACCAGACCAAAGTCTAGGCTCATCGAACAAAGTCCGACACACAGTTAATATATATAAGTATATATATATATTAAAGCAGTAAATGCTCCAGACAGAAGTCTAGGCTCAATCGAGGCATAACTCGATAATGTTAGTCAATATATATATATATAAGTATATGTATATATAATATATATATATATATATACAGACTGGAATGAAACCACGGACCGAAGTCCGGGCCAAAGCAAGCAACACGACTCTCAACGTGTAAACGGGTGTGTGCAAAGATGAAGAGAAAGACTCTAAAGTGTGTGAGAAGGCTTACAGCTGACTGATAAAAAAGGCTTCTATATCTTTAGAGTGGGTAAACACTGGCTTTTGTGGGTACAAAAGAGGCTATATATGAGCTCACAGGTGTTTAAAAGTGGGAAAATACACTGTATGGCTAGTGCATAGCAAATTGTGCAGGGTTTCCTCGTCTTTTTTCTCTTAAAAATCAGCACCCCAAGCCCTCTATTTATAGGCAATATGAGCCGCAAGTGTACCTGCGGCTGAGCCGCAAGTGTACCAGAGGCGGGTCGGGTCGGCCCGGGTTTGTCAGGTCGGGTCCGGTCGTCTCGAAGTACGTGCACTCAAGCACTGTAATGTCCACTCGGTTTTTCAGAAGTGCAATCCGGGCATCCGTTTTGAGGTATCTGAGACCTATTTCGGACCGCCGTTGTCGAGAGTTATATGATGGCTTGGGATTAGAGTTTGTACGAAGTCATTGAAGATGGGACGATGCCCTCCGGTCTTTAAACTTCAACTTTCATCCGTTACCCCGCACAATAGTCACTCGGGATTGGTTAGCCTTGTGGGACATTGTTGCGTAGAGACGTGACGTGGCATCGTGTTGGACGAGATGACGATGTTGCCCCTCACCGGTGTTATCGTCGGATTGGGCTGATAAAGTAGACATTACTCAGACTTATTTGAGATTGGATTTCTCACGACTTGTTGAAGGTCCTCATTGTCATCTTTGAGGTGTGCCTGTCTTCCCGATGTTATTGCTGGGTTGGTACAGTGTATCTCGTTGTGAGCACCGAGATTGAAGTTGATGGCATTTGAAACAAGCATTTCTGGGGTTATCTCCGAAATTGCATTCCTTGGGGTTATCACCAAGGTTGGTGGCTATTCCCATGGTTGGGACTGAGACTGGATACCTCGGGGTTATCTCCGAGATTAATCGGTCTTCTCCGGTGTGTGTTCCGATATTGTATCTGCAGGTCTCGGGGTTATATCCGAGGTTGGAACTGTTGCTCCCAGAGTGTGATCTGGGGTTGATGCTAAACTCCCGGTAGTATCCGGTATGGATTTGGATTGTCTTTCAGGGTTCTCTCTTAAAAGACGAATCTGTCCTCCTCCAATGTCAATAACAGTAGTACAGAAAATTTTGAGTGTCTACAGGTCGTTTTAGAGTTGTGCACAAGTATTAATGAAATGATTGTATATCATTAATTATAATATGAATTGTCTATATTGCCCTTGTATTGAAAGAAGAGATTGTTATTTATTGGACAAAAAATAGTGAGAGAATCAAAGTTGCATTTAATATTTGGGGTAATATTGGAAACTAAGCAATTAATTCTTACTTGAAATTCTTAAACGACTTATATTTAGGAACAAAAACATTTCTCTAAAACGACTTATATTAAGGAACGGAGGGAGTAGTACAAATTTACAAAGGGAACTGATATTTTCACATGTATTTTTGATATTTCCACATGGTCTTCTCTCACATAAGCATAAAATGGGTTCCACATTCATGTGATAAAGAACCACGTGGAAATATTAAAAAAACACATATGAAAATAGTACTCCACTAACAAATAGCAAAGTGCATGCGCCTGCCTAAGTTTGCAGGAGAGTGTTCTCTTCATCTATCAAAGGGAAAGTACAAAAACCTGACTAATAAGTTATAACACAATGAATTTACATATAAAGCGATGTTCCTATAACACCCTAGAAAAGTTGAAAAGGAAAAACTAGACAAAATTTGTAACGCCCGAGAATTTCAAATTTTCAATGAATTAAATTTTTATTTGATTATGCGGATTAAATGAATTTAATTGAGTTATTATGTGAGTAAGATGTTCGAAGGTCGTTCTATGACCTAGATTGTGTTGATGTGGTTAGTATTCTGGCTTTGTGCTAGAATTAATTGTTGTGAATTATCAAGATGAGAACGAAGGTTTTTTGAGATTGTTTGCGTAAAAACACTATTCATCTGATGACGTTCGGAGCTAGGGTTTGAAATTCTGAGAAACGCGTAATGTTAGAATATAACGATATTATGGAATATCCAATAATATTTCTGTTATGGCAAACGAAGTTTTTGCCTGCGGACTTAAAACCTAAGGGTTTGCGAAAGAGGTTTCTGAAAGGGAAATGTAAGGCGTATAGTCGTTTTAATATTATACGTATGAGATACGAGTATTATACTAGTACAAATACGAGTATGGTATGAAGAATAGTACGTCGTATAATACGATTATTGTATGAGTATTATACGTAGAGAATACGATTAGTATTTTAGAGTTAAGTTAAGACTTAATGGGTAATTCATTTGGTTATATTAGGTCTAGCCAATCAATTGAATGAACAAGCCCAATGAATTAATAGCGCAAGCCCAAGTTAAGGCCCAATGTTAATTAATGTCAAGCCCAATCCAAAAAGTAAACCGTGGGTCGAACCGGTGGGTCAAGGGATGGGTAAAACCCATGGGGATGACCCATTGGCATGGTGGTCTGGCCACTTGATGGCCAAGCAAAGTGTCACTTGGTCACCAAGTATTTTGCTTGGTGACAAAGTTGTAAATAACTAAGGAGGTGCTAAATTGGACCATTTTCCCCCCATTGTATTTTCTATAAATACAAGGCTTAGGTTGAGTTTTTTGGTTGTTTTAAAAAGCTTGTTCAACCTATATTGAGAGAGAGAAAGAGCTAGAATCATATAATCCTTCTACTTCTAAGCAAACCAATAGACAATTATCAAGAACGTTAACTACTTCAAAGGTAAATTCCTATAAACCGTAATCTTCATCCTTTTCGATTTCTTTCTCATAGAAGAATCGCAGATGAGTGGAGAGTGTTTATTGAGAAGATATAAGAATGCCTATTAATGACCAAATCATGGATAGGTCATGACCAAATAGAAATCGTAAGTGTGTACGCGAGTTAAAACCATAAAAAGTCTTGAACGTGAACTTAGTTTGGAATGAGCGTTCAAGAATCGTAATAGCTAAGGAATGTGTCTATTGCTTGGTTAGGATGTAGATATGAAATCCATGGAGTATTCCATGTGATTTGGCTTAGAGAACATTAGTAACGAAGTTATGACGGATTTTGCGGAAATAGACGTTAAACGTCGAAAACGTATAAAGTCCGGATTAAAGGTCAAAAGTTGTCGTGTGATTTAAAAACGTTGGTTTCCAATGTCAACACGTGAGATAAGGATATTAAGAGTCGTTGGCGAAGGAATTGTTGCATTCTGACTTATAATGAAGAAAACGATTATTGGACGGACGAAAACGTTAAACGAACGCTTGAAAATGAACTTAAAGGTGAATTCCGAGTTAATGGATTCGAAAATGTGAAATTCTTATACGAACACGTAAAGGATGTAATTTGTGACTTGTAGGAATTTGAATGGGTCAATTCGAATGTAAAACGAACAAATTAGGAAGCCGGGAGTTTTGTTAAGAAACCAAATCTGTTTTGGCCAAATGGTGCACCTGAGACTTCGTGTGCATGCAAAGCTAAAGCCGATGTAAAATGGTGGCACCGGCCTTGAGACTTGAGACTTGGACTGGTAAAGTACCCCTTAACTCAACTCATGCTGCCAAGTACCACTAAAACATTAAGGGATGCTCAGCCATAAGCATGCCAAATGATGGGGGAAAAATTGACAAAGTTAGGTTTAGTTCCATTTTGAATGTTGACCTAAAGTAAGATGTTAAAGGTACTTAAAGCACATAATGAGACTTACTTTAAAACACTTATAAGATGTTAATGTAAGAAGAAAGGGTAAGGTTTAATGGAAATTAAACGAAAAACACAAATATATAATGAGTGAACCCTAAACGACGTTCAACGTTGGTAATTAACCATTTATGATCGAATGTCGGTTAAGGATGTAAGAACGTTAATGAAACATAACGAAGTATAAAGAGTTGAATTGACTTTAATAACTAAGTTAATTCAAATAAACCATAGAAGAGAAAGAAGTTGGTTAAAACCGTAAAGTTAGTTTGTTTAATAACTAATTACAGTGTGCTATGTTAATGTATCATGTAGATCTTGTAAAGACTGAGAATAGTTAAATTGTAAATTCGAAGACGCTTGAAGGCAAGTCTTTCTTAACGCTTGTCTGACATTCGTGTTAGTCAAGTTTTTACGTGATGCGTGATATACAATGCATGAATGGTAAATAGAAAAGAGTTGATGCCTGTTTTATTCGGGCAAGACAAGTATTGAAGAGTTGATTGATTTGTTTATAAGTCTGTTGATATAGAACTGTTAACGCTATCCTATGCCAAGTATTTGGTACGGATGAGAAGGTATGTTTGTCTATGTACAAACAAAAGTATTTTCATCGATTATTCGATGGGCACGCGAGGTTGTCAAATGTTAAACGTAAATACGTTTAACGTAAGAGTGTTGATCAACATAGAGTACAATAGGTTGATCACCTAGAAGTGCTCGTAAGTAAAGACGGGTGGATGGCCTTAATTTCGGATATCCTTTTCAAGTATGAAAATGAAAAGAGTATGTTCATGGTCTATTGACCGGTTCATTATTCCTAAGCTATTATATATACTTGGGAATTGTTGTGTGAGAAGTATTAATCAAGTATTTCATAATGCTTCGTAGATAATTGTTCAGATATGGAGATTTAGCATGTAATTGTTGATGTGATATTCATATGATTCTGTGTTAAGACTTGCTGAGCTGGTTATGCTCATTCTTGCTTGAACCATATGTTTGCGCTAAAGGTTTAAACGAACCGAGAGTTCTATGAGATAAAAGGCAAGGCTAAGATGGACAATTAATCGCCTCCGTAATAGACTAGTATATTTGTATGTAATATACTTATGAAGAACAATGAATGTATTCTTGTTATGAACACAGGAAAGAATTTATTACAAATGTAATACAAAGATAGTAATTACACTCATTGTGTTGTTATCTCAATCAAATGATTGTATGGATTGTAGTATCGTGGAGCACCATCTGTCGGGTTGGAAGATACCCGGATTTGGGGGCGTCACAGGTTGGTATCAAAGCATTAGGTTATAAAACGTAAGGGGGGAAAAACCTTAGGCTAATAACCTCGTAGGAAAGGAAGAGTTTGAAGAAAGTTAGCTCGAGTCAAATGAGTTAATAAGGTATTGAGGAAACTCAGTACCAAAAGATTTAAAAGATGGAAAATAACCCTAAATGGATTAAATGTGATTTGTGCTTATATTATTGTGTATTATGTACTAATTAATTTGTTATGTGTTATTGTAGATGTCGGTTGATAGCTTGATGTATAGGGATATACATGTGATCAGCGAGGAGTCCGTGAACCGAGTTAAGACAGTATATGTGCCTATAGCAGACATACCTGTAATGATTCTAGAGGAGTCAGAGCCCGAGGAATATTACTTGGAGGAGGACTATTCGGAGGAGACCATGGGGATAGCATCATATTTGAATATGATGATTGATGTGGAGGACGACGTGGAGGTAACATAGATTAATACGGTGATGCCTGCCCTAGAGTCTACACCTCACCCGAGACTATGAGGGCAATGTACCTCTCGGATTTTGATCAGTAACGCAAACTACACAATATGGTGCAAAGACTGTAAGGAAGAGATCAAGATCTCTATGGGGCGAAAGAGTCTGCAGAGTCGACTATGAGATAGAGCATGATAAGAAAGTGCTCATGATGACAAGGCCCAGACTATAAGAACAAGGTCATAGAACTTCATAAGAAACCGGTTGAAAAGACAAGAAGATAGCACGAATGTCATATATAAATGATAGTGCAAGACGAGGATTTCAAGCTTAAGATAGCTTGTTATTCTATTGAGTCGATGCACTCGACATACTATAAGTCGAGATATTGTGTCGATTCTCGCAAAACCGTAAGCATGAGAATGTTGTTAGACAAAGATTAGGAGTAGTATGGTGAATACTTTTGTGTAGTGACGTAAAACCTCTTTTTTAGTATAATTAAAGGGTAGTCTTTTTGTAAATCCCAATTTTGTAGAAGTCAATCGCGGGATGTATATGTAATAGCTTTTGGGCTATGGAAAGCAACTTGTAAATAGTTTTGAACTATAAAGATGCATTTTAATATAAGGAAGTTTTTATTTTTAATTTGCTTTGTTTTGTATGAGTTATTGTCCAATTGTTTGACGACTAATAGAGAAGTAAGTAAATAAGTAATAACGGAAATTTATTTATTTAATCAGAAATGCCGCCAAGAAGAAGACAACGTAACCAAGAAGCGAAATCGCATAATGAGAACGATGGGGGGGGGTCCTAATAACCCAATGCAAGAGTTCGTTAATTTATTAACGGCTACATTTAACCAAGCTAGGGGTAGAGCACCTGCAGGACCTAGGGTAGCCCGAACGACTACCTTTAAGGAATTTAAAAGTGTTGGTCCACCCGAATTTAAGTGAACAACGGACCCAATGGAGGCCCAGACATGGGTCAAGGAAATAGAGAAGGCGTTTGTTATTACAAACGTAGCTGAGGCGCAAAAGACTTCTTTTGCAACCTATATGATGAAGGGGGAAGCCAACTACTAGTGGGAGGCTCATCAGGATGGGGCTGGAGCGGAAGCTGTTATTACATGGGAACAGTTTAAGAAGGTGTTCTTTGAGAACTATTTCCCTACTAGCATACAAGGGAGAATGGAGATTAAGTTCTTAGAACATAAGCAGGGGGACATGACTGTTCTCCAATATGCGGCCAAATTCAATGAATTGGCGAGGTTCGCTCCACACCAAGTGGACACGGAGAAGAAGAAGGCTCGTAGTTTGAGCAGGACCTAAAACCCTGGCTCTATAATAGGATATCGGTTTTTCAGAAAGCTTCCTACGGGACCATTCTGGAAAAGGCGATAATAGCGGAGGGTGGTAGCAAGGCGTTGACCCAGTACCACAAGGATAGGAAGAATAAGGGTAAGGGAGAGGGAGGAAATAAGGCAGAGGTTGCTACAGTGGAAGTGGCAATATGCCTAAGAGGAAAAATTTTAACCCTGAGAATACTGGGGTAAAACAAGGGGATCCTAAACGGAGGATGGAGGCATGTAAGACATGCGGTAAGACTTATCTGGGAGTCTGCCTGAAAGGGAAGACCGGTTGTTATAACTATTGGCAGGAGGGTCATATATCTCCCAACTGTCCTAATCCTAAGAAAAGCCGAGGATGTTTTGTTTGTGGGTCGGTAGACCACATGGCAAGAAATTGCCCAAAGAAAGGGGCGTAGGGTAGTAAGGGTTCTGGTAGTGGTAATTTAGTCATTACTGGACCAACACCATCAGTGGGTAGACCCTCAGCCCGAATGTTTAATATAACAGTCCAAGATGCGGTTGCATCAACGGATGTAATGTAGCGTATTATCATTCCAAATAACGAAATAAATGCTTACGTGTTATTTAACTCGGGTGCTACTTGTTCTTTTATAGCATGTGGATTTGCTCAGCAATTGGGATTAAGTCCTGAAAAATTAGAAATACCTTTAGACATTAAGGTAGCAAATGATGAGATAATTCCCATTAAACACATTCATAGGAATTGTTTCATAGATATCAGAGGTAATAGATTATTGCTAGATCTTTTACCGATAAGGTTAAGAGAATTCGATGTGATTCTCGATATGGATTGGTTAATTAACCATAAAGCAATAATAGATTGTCATAGAAAGAGTGTGAACCTAAGGCTTTCTAAGAAACCTGAGGTGGTGTTTTATGGAAATAAATCACCAGGACGTTCTTGTTGTCTAACCACCACCTGCAGCTAGGAAGATGTCAAGAAGGGGTAAGGGTTATCTGTGTCACGTGGTGGATACCCAAAGAGTGGGAACATCATTGGAATAAATAGCGGTGGTTCAAGAATTCACGATGTGTTTCCTGGAGGAGTTACCCAGATTCCGCCGATAGAGATGTAGAATTGCAGATTGATTTGTTCACGGGCATCGCACTCAGCTTTCAAAGGCACCATATAGGATGGCGCCAGCCATTGAGATGAAGGAGTTAATGGTTCATTCTTGAGAACTATTAGATAGAAAAGTACATTCAACCAAGTGTGTCACCGTGGGGAGCACCGTATTTGTTTGTAGAAGAAGAAGGACGGATCGTTACGACTTTGTATCGACTATCGGAGTTGAACAAGTTAACGATTAAGAATAAATACCGCTTGCTGAGATCGATGATCTATTTGATCACCGAAAGGGGCAAAAGTATTTTTCTAAGATAGATTTGCGCATGGGGTATCATCAACTAAAAGTGAGGAAGGAAGATATACCTAAAACGACGTTCAGAACTCGTTACGGGCATTACGAGTTTTTGGTTATGTCGTTTGGGTTGACGAATGCACCAGCCGCATTCATGAATATGATGAACAGAGTGTTCAAACAGTATTTAGACCAGTTCATCGTAGTGTTCATTGATGAAATTCTAGTCTATTCTAAGACGCCAAAAGATCATGCTGAAAATCTAATAATAGTGTTTAAAACACTACGAAGGGAGAAGTTGTATGCGAAATTCACTAAGTGTGAATTTTGGCTCAAAAGAGTGCAGTTTTTAGGACATGTTATAGACAAAAATGGCATATCCATAGATCCAGCGAAAGTGGAAGCGATGAATGAGTGGGAACAACCAAAAATGCCAACCGAGGTTAGGAGTTTTCTGGGGTTAGCGGGATACTATAGAAGGTTCATTCAGGACTTTTCTAAATTAGCTACTCCACTGACAAATCTGACAAGGAAGTCGGTGAAGTACGAGTGGACAGAAAAGTGTGAGCGTAGTTTTCAAGAACTAAAAAGGAGGTTGAGTGAGGCACCTGTATTATCTTTACCGGATGATACGGGGAATTTTGTAGTTTATAGTGATGCTTCGCATAGAGGACTAGGTTGCGTGTTTATGCAGCATGGCAAGGTCATTACATATGCGTCACGTCAGTTAAAGGATTATGAGAAGGTCTACCCTACTCATGACCTAGAACTGGCAGCTGTAGTGTTTGCATTAAAAATATGGATACATTTTTTATATGGGGAAAAATGTGAGATATACACGGACCATAAAAGTTTGAAATATATATTCACACAGAAGGAGTTGAACATGAGGCAGAGAAGGTGGTTGAAATTGATAAAAGATTATGATTGTGATATCTTATATCATCTGGGGAAGGCGAATGTAGTAGCCGACGCGTTGAGTCGGAAGGGTAGAGAGAAACTGTCAATGTTAACGACTTAGAATGAGTTAATAACAGAGATGGCGAGGATGGAATTAGAAGTTAAGTTACCAAGTGAAATGGGAGAGATGTTATTTGCAATAGAAACTCGACCAACGATAGTAGAACGGGTTAAGGAAGTACAACTAAGTACTAAAGAATGCAAGCAAATGAAGAAGATAATGAAGGATGACGTGAAGACTAGGTATAACCTTGATAAAGAAGGTTTACTTCATTTTGAAGGAAGAATTTGGATTCCAAATAATTCCGAATTGAAAGAAGAGATTATGTGTGAGGCCCATAGCTCAAGGTACTCGATACATCCTGGTAGTACTAAGATGTATCAAGACCTTCGTCAGAACTTTTGGTGGCCGAACATGAAGAGGGAGATTGCAGAATATGTTAGTAAATGCTTAACTTGTCAGAAAGTTATAGCTGAACACCAAAGACCGAGTGGACTGATACAACCACTGGAGATTCCGGAGTGGAAATGGGAGGATATCACCATGGACTTTGTGGTGGGACTTCCAACGACAAGAAAAGGATACGATGTTATTTGGGTAATAGTGGATCGGTTAACTAAATCGGCTAATTTTCTACCAATAGGAGTTAGGTATAACGTAGAGCAGTTACCTAAGCTTTATGTTAAGGAAATCATTTCTAGACATGGAGTACCTGTTTCGATTGTGTCCGATCGTGATCCACGATTCACGTCGAACTTTTGGAGGAGTTTGCAAGAGCAAATGGGAACACAGTTGAGATTGAGTATGGCATATCATCCACAGACGGATGGGAAAAGCGAACGAACAATTCAAACGCTAGAAGATATGTTAAGATCTTGTGTTATGGATTTCAAGGGGATTTGGGACGAACATCTACCATTGGTAGAATTTGCTTACAACAATAGTTTTCACGCTAGTATAGGCATGCCGCCTTACGAAGCGTTGTATGGGAGGAAGTGTAGAACACCACTTTGTTGGGATGAAGTAGGTGAATGTCGAATATTAGGACCTGAGATGGTACTACAAACGGAAGACATGGTAAAGCTGATAAGAGCTCGATTAGTAGCGGCTCAAGATAGACAACGGAAGTATGCATATCCTCATCGAGAGAAGAGGGAGTTTGAAGTAGGGTCTTATGTCTTTCTAAAAGTATTGCCTTGGAAAGGGAAGATACATTTTGGAAAGAAAGGGAAGTTAAGTCCAAGGTTTGTAGGACCTTTTGAGATTTTAAGAAGGATAGGAGAGGTAGCTTGTGAAGTAGCCTTACCTCCAGAAATGGAAAGAATACACAATGTGTTTCACGTGTCTGTGTTGCGTCCTTATAAACCGGACTATAAGCATGTAATAGAGTATGAGTCTATTCAAGTAGAAAAAGACTTAACGTATGAAGAACTTCCGATTCAGATTATTGATAGGAAGGAACAAGTCTTGAGAAATAAAGTAATACCTTCAGTAAAGGTAATTTGGAGTAAACACGATGCTGAAGAAGCAACGTGGGAGCTCGAAAGTAAAATGAAGGAAAAGTTTCCTCATTTGTTTATGTAAGAGTAGCGAGATTCTGGGGACAGAATCCTTATAAGGAAGGAAGAATGTAACGCCCGAGAATTTTGAATTTTCAATGAATTAAATTTTTATTTGATTATGTGGATTAAATGAATTTAATTGAGTTATTATGTGAGTAAGATGTTCGAAGGTCGTTCTATGACCTAGAATGTGTGGATGTGGTTAATATTCTGGCTTTGTGCTAGAATTAATTGTTATGAATTATCAAGATGAGAACGAAGGTTTTTTGAGATTGTTTGCGTAAAAACACTATTCATCTGATGACGTTCGGAGCTAGGGTTTGAAATTCTGAGAAACGCGTAATGTTAGAATATGACGATATTATGGAATATCCAATAATATTTCTGTTATGGCAAACGAAGTTTTCGCCTGCGGACTTAAAACCTAAGGGTTTGTGAAAGAGGTTTCTGAAAGGGAAATGTAAGGCATATAGTCGTTTTAATATTATACGTATGAGATACGAGTATTATACTAGTACAAATACGAGTATGGTATGAAGAATAGTACGTCGTATAATACGATTATTGTATAAGTATTATACGTAGAGAATACGATTAGTATTTTAGAGTTAAGTTAAGACTTAATGCGTAATTCATTTGGTTGTATTAGGTCTAGCTCAATCAATCAATGAACAATTAAGTAAATGAATTAAGAGTGCAAGCCTAAGTTAAGGCCCAATGTTAATTTATGTCAAGCCCAATCCAAAAAGTAAACCGTGGGTCGAACCGATGGGTCAATGGATGGGTAAAACCCATGGGGCAACCCATGGGGATGACCCATGGGCATGGTGGGCCGGCCACTTGATGGCTAAGCAAAGTGTCACTTAGTCACCAAGTATTTTGCTTGGTGACAAAGTTGTAAATAACTAAGGAGGTGCTAAATTGGACCATTTTGCCCCCATTGTATTTTCTATAAATACAAGGCTTAGGTTGAGTTTTTGGTTGTTTTAAAGAGCATGTCCAACCTATATTGAGAGAGAGAAAGAGCTAGAATCATATAATCCTTCTACTTCCAAGCAAACCAATAGACGATTATCAAGAACGTTAACTACTTCAAAGGTAAATTCCTATAAACCGTAATCTTCATCCTTTTCGATTTCTTTCTCATAGAATTATCGTAGATGAGTGGAGAGTGTTTATTGAGAAGATATAAGAATGCCTATTAATGACCAAATCATGGATTGGTCATGACCAAATAGAAATCGTAAGTGTTTACGCAAGTTGAAACCATAAAAAGTATTGAACGTGAACTTAGTTTGGAATGAACGTTCAAGAATCGTAATAGCTAAGGAATGTGTCTATTTCTTGGCTAGGATGTAGATATTAAATCCATGGAGTATTCCATGTGATTTGACTTAGAGAACATTTGTAACGAAGTTATGACGGATTTTGCGAAAATAGACGTTAAACGTCAAAAACGTATAAAGTCCGGATTAAAGTTCAAAAGTTGTCGTGTGACTTGAAAACGTCGGTTTCCAATGTCAACACGTGAGATAAGGATATTAAGAGTCGTTGGCGAAGGAATCGTCGCATTCCGACTTATAACGAAGAAAAAGAGCATTGGACGGACGAAAACGTTAAACGAACGCTTGAAAATGAACTTAAAGGTGAATTCCGAGTTAATGGATTCGAAAATGTGAAATTCTTATACGAACAAGTAAAGGATGTAATTTGTGACTTGTAGCAATTCGAATGGGTCAATTCGTATGTAAAACGAACAAATTAGGAAGCTGGGAGTTTCGTTAAGAAACCAAATCTGTTTTTTATTAATCAACTGGTGATGACTCTATGCCTTTGTAGCGCCAAAACCAATTAAAGTAAATGGTGGCGCTTAATGACTCAAACTCAACCGCCGAGTACCGCTAACTCATCAAATACAAATCCCACTAAAACACAAGGGATGTCGCATTCAAGCAATACTTGAAGATGGGGGAAAAAAGTTGACAAAGTTAGGTTTAGTTCCATTTTAAATGTTGACCTAAAGTAAGATGTTAAAGGTACTTAAAGTACATAATGAGACTTACTTTAAAACACTTATAAGATGTTAATGTAAGAAGAAAGGGTAAGGTTTAATAGAAATTAAACGAAGAACACAAATACGTAATGAGTGAACCGTGAACGACGTTCAACGTTGGTAATTAACCATTTATGATCGAATGTCGGTTAAGGATGTAAGAACGTTACTGAAATGTAACAAAGTATAAAGAGTTGAATCGACTTTAATAACAAAGTTAATTCAAATAAACCATAGAAGAGAAAGAAGTTGGTTAAAACCGCAAAGTTAGTTTGTTTAATAACTAATTACAGTGTGCTATGTGAATGTATCATGTAGATCCTGTAAAGACTGAGAATAGTTGAATTGTAAATTTGAAGACGCTTGAAGGCAAGTCTTTCTTAACGCTCGGCTGACCTTCGTGTTAGTCAAGTTTTTACGTGATGCATAATATACAATGCATGAATGGTAAATAGAATAGAGTCGATGCCTGTTTTATTCGGGCTAGACAAGTATTGAAGAGTTGATTGATTTGTATATAAGTCTGTTGATATAGAAGTGTTAACGCTATCCTATGCCAAGTATTTGGTACGGATGAGAAGGTAAGTTTGTCTATGTACAAACAAAAGTATTTTCATCGATTATTCGATGGGCGCGCGAAGTTGCCAAATGTTAAACGTAAATACGTTTAACGTAAGAGTGTTGATCAACATAGAGTACAATACGCTGATCACCTAGAAGTGCTCATAAGTAAAGACGGGTGGATGGCCTTAGTGCCGGATATCCTTTTCAAGTATGAAAACGAAAAGAGTATGTTCATGGTCTATTGACCGGTTCATTATTCCTAAGCTATTATATATACTTGGGAATTGTTGTATGAGAAGTATTAATCAAGTATTTCATAATGTTTCGTAGATAATTGTTCAGATATGGAGATTTAGCATATAATTGTTGATGTGATATTCATATAATTCTGTGTTAAGACTTGCTGAGCTGGTTATGCTCATTCTTGCTTGAACCATATGTTTGCAGCTAAAGCCGAACGAACCGAGAATTCTATGAGAGATAAAGGCAAGGCTAAGATGGACAATTAATCGTCCTATAATAGACTAGTATAATTGTATGTAATATAATTATGAAGAACAACGAATGTATTCGGTTATGAACCTGGGAAAGAATTTATTACAAATGTAATACAAAGATAGTAATTACACTCATTGTGTTGTTATCTCAATGGAATTATTATATAGATTGTAGTATCGTGGAGCACCATCTGTCGGGTTGGAAGATACCCGGATTTGGGGGCGTCACAAAATTGGTATTCTTCATCATTGTTTTATTATTATTTTCTTTTTCATTTCTAAATTTCCGTGGTTAAGTTTCTAATCTACAGTTATTTCAAGGATAGTGGTCAGTCTGGGTTTTTTGTATCTCCTAAGAAGCAAAGAGGAGCACACAACACTTACATATGACATAGCCATACAGGCACCAGGAGCCCATGGAGGCAATTTCAGCTTTACAAGAGGAAAGAAAACCCCGGTAGCAACAGTGAGTGCAATGGCGTTGTAAGCCATGGCAAATACATAATTCAATCTGATGCGAGGGAACGTCTTTCTTGAGAGATCAATGGCCGTTATTACATCCCCTAAACTATTCCTCATCAACACATAGTCAGCCGCCTCTATTGCAATATCTGTTCCTGCCCCAATAGCCATACCAACATCCGCCGCTGCTAAGGCTGGTGAATCATTGATACCATCACCCACCATAGAAATTGTGCTTCCATCTTTTTGAAACGAACGGATGACTTAAGCTATTCCAGCTGGCATTACTTCCGCCCTTATGTCATGAATGCCAACCTGCACACAAAATTATACGACATTATAGAGATGTTTTAACAATAAATCTTTCCCCATGTTAATTGCATCTACACCATCCTTGTCATTGTGCAAGACAATTATCACACGGCATGGAGTGGATGCTGCCTAGCAATGAAAATTTTTAATCCTACCAACTATTTTAACTTAAGAAGTCGTTTCACCAAATCCCTAAATTTAAAATATATGTGAATTCGTTTGAGTTTTAAAAACAATAAATTCAAAATCGGTGAAAACTGACATTTGAAAGTCAAAATAGGAATCTTTTTTGAGAACTGAAGGAGTATAAATTTTATTTACTCACCTAAAAAGGGATGGTGTCTGACGCCCAAGTATACACATTGTATACACAACATATACAATGCGTCTAAAGAGAACAAAATCAACATCCTAAGCCAAACACCCAAAAAAAACTCAAAACAAACAAAAGAGCCCTGGTAACTCCCAAAATATCATCCCTTGAACTAAATTTTGTGGACAAGTAACTCATTTCAATAAAGAACTAGCCGCACCCGATAATGGCACAGTATCCAGGATAACAAAATTCAGGAACTTTATTAAACTATATGATTTAACCTTTTACACATAGGGGAACATTAGTGTCACTGTCTGTAACACAGGATGAAAGGGTAATCTGGTGTATTCGCATGAAAAAACATAAACAATCCTAAATAAATGTACCCACCTCCTTAGCAACAGCCTGCGCAGTCCTCCAGTTATCCCCTGTAACCATGACAGGTTTGACACCCATTTTCATAAGGCCTTCCACAACTTTAGCAGCTTCTCTCTTTATTGGTTCTGCTACTCCCAAAACGCCAATTAAGACGGCACCATATGCCACTAGTATGCATATGTTTGCACTTTCTTCCAGTTCTACCAACAAATTTTCAGCATGGGTTGGGATAGGGACCTTGTTTTCACTAAGCAAAGTACGATTACCAGCCTGTTGAGTATACATGATCTGATATAAGCAAAACCACCCCAACCATTACGAATCATAGTTACTTTGATTTGATCGTTTGTTTCTTTTCTTTTCTCTTTTTCTTTCCTATTGTTCTAGTATAGATAGTGCAAACCATTGTCTTAAAAACTCACCAAAACATGCTTTCCATCGATAAAGCACTCAACGCCTCTTCCAGGACGAGCAGAGAATTCTGATACATCAAGAAGCCATCCAGAGTACTTGGGCTCTTTCTCATGATATTGGACACCTGTTGTATCAGAAGGCTCGTCAAAGAACTGGAAATGGCGGGCATATCCTATTATTGCTTTTGCCAAAGGATGTTCACTGCTAGCCTAAAACATAGAAAAGTAGGCAGTCTTTGATGTCCATAAGTATTGCTAATAAACAAGGAGGTCTGACCCAAACTGAAAAGGACAAGGTTACTAAGGGATAATATACTAAATGTAGTTAGTGTAGTAGGGAGACATCACCCTCTTTTTAATGAACAGAGATTCATTAGAAAGATATTTGAGTAGGTTATACAATGGAGGTTAACTTCGTAGTCTATGGAAGTAAAGAGGATAAAAAAATAGGGATAAAGTCATACAAAATACAGAGGCTGCAGTAGTATGACTAGCCATAGCGAGAATGAACTACAATTATATAATAGAAGAGTTAAAAAAAAACTAGTTTGGGAACTGAAAGTTACCTCTGCTGAAGCTACCAATGTAAAGAATTCTCCACGATCCATTTCTGTGAATTTTTTTACTATTGTAACTGTATCTTTTCCTTGCATTAAAGTACCTGTTTTATCATATACTACATAATCAACCATCTGAGCCCTCTCCAATGCATCTCCTCCTTTAATTAGCACACCATCATTAGCTCCAACCCCTGTCGCAACCATGACAGCTGTTGGGGTAGCCAAGCCAAGTGCACATGGACATGCAATAACTACAACTAATATTGCAAACATGAGGGCAAAAACAAAGTAATTGCCATTTTCAGGTAGCCATTGTTCTGGGTAAGAACCAATAACTCCACCAACATACCTATAGAAAGAAAAATCGACATTAAAATTATAGGATATTCAATGAATAATTATAAGGGTACCCACATGAATATGTCAAAACAGATTGTAATGAACTTACCACCCAAAAGATGTCAACAATGAAAATGTAACAACTGTAGGGACAAAAATGTTTGCAACCTACAATTCACAAAGATACCTAAGTGAGGATGATACTTACGTTTATCACTCATTAACAATACCAAATGAACAATATATTCCAGGACACTGATCAGAGAATAGATAAAATAGTTGAACCCAATTAGGCAATTACCATAACAAAATCATCAGGTTGATAATAATTTCCAGACTTAATACTGGAATCAACAACTAATTTCTTTTCCCTTAAACAAAAATTTAAATCAAGTGTAAAATGGAAAGATACAAGTTATACTTGTTCTAACAATTTTACTTACATAATCAGCAAATTTCTGAATAGGAGCGTTGGACATCTGTGCTGTCTCAACTAGAGAAATTATCTGGCTCAAAACTGTGTCAGAACCGACTTTGGTACCTTGTATATGAAGAGAACTATGTAAATTTATGGAACCACCAATAACTGGCGAATTGACCTGCTTCAAAATTGATGCAGATTCACTAGTAACCAAACTCTCATTGACATAACTTGAACCCCAAACAATCGTGCCATCCACAGGAACTTTTGTCTATAGTCCAAGATAGAGAAACTTACTCATGTGGTCGCAGTTTCAAATATATGATCAGCTTTCATCCTGTTACGGATGAACTACAACGAATAGTGTAAAAGTTGTTTTTGTAAGTATACTTGTTTGTTTCTCAAACTTGTAAGTTACAAAATCTAGTATATACACCAGAAAACTTATATGTTCTTCTTTTTTATGGGGGCTTTGGGTTTTCTCATTTGTCTCTCCATCTCTTTTTTCCCCTTCTAGGGGGCGGGGCGTAAAGTGTAAGAAAACAGAAAAGAATCTCAATTTGCCTAAAACAATAAATTGCGTCTGAAACCTTCAAATTATGTAAAGGTAGCATACCCTTGTCTTTGAGAAGCAACAAAGATGTTGCTTGTGCTAGTTCCACCAACTTCATTATAACGTCTGATGTTTTTCCTTTAGCAAGAGTTTCAAAGTATTTCCCTAGCAGTACAAATGTTATCTGTAGCGAATGGATGCATGAAGTGAGGCTTGTTGAGGCGGCGTGGCATGAGAATCAAGTGGAGCAGAGACTCATCGGAGATGAACAAAGAAATGAGCAGCAGGAGCAGATCAGTGCAGCAGCAGAACTAGGATTCAAAAGTGCAGAAGCCGCACGGCAGGACAAGCATGGGAACGCGCGCCCGCGTGAGCACCCGGCTTTTCATCATGAGACACTGCAAGTTGTGCGCCCGCGCGAGGAGTACACTGGGGGAGCACGCGGCCGCGCGCGATGCTTAATCACTATTGAGCTGTTTATTTTAATGTTTAATTAAAATGGTTGTAATTGGTTTTTAAAATGATATATCTGACTGGTGTCAAAGAATTTAAGAATTATTCAGTTTTGACGTATTTTTAACATCGTAATTAGGGTTTACTCTCTGGGAGAGATTCCAACGCAGAAGGAGGCCAAAAACTCTACTTTTCTACTTCTTCTTGGGATTTTCTACCAGAGTGGATTATTATTAGTATTTGTTGGATTCATATGAGGATTTGAATAGTGAATTATATTCAGCAATTGGGTTTGATTGTTTCTACCTTTTATCTTTCAATTGTTCGTTTATTAATCATGTTTAGATTTGATCCCATAATGGCTTTTGGTTCAGTCATGAACTGAACTCCATTATGGGATTCTAACGGATTTTAATATGTAGTTTGATTGCATGCTTGAATGCTGGATTGTTTTACATATTTTATGGGATGTCTATCATGATTGTTTTGCATGTATGAATGCTTGATCACCATTCGTTTCAGTACTTGAATGGAATTGATAATGAACATACAAGTATGGATTGTAATCATGATAGTATACGTATATGAAGCTGTTTTATATGGCTTGTGTATTTCGTGAACCAGATAGACATATACTGTTTCACCGTATGAGTTAAAATAAGGGCTTGAACTTAAATTCAATATAGTTGCAATTTCACATAAACATATAGTGATTTTGGTTACATTGATGATTACATAGAATCTATCATTTATGGATGTTGCGTAAGTAGGTCATAGTGCATTGAAAAATAGATATGACTCTTTTAGTGCTCTTGGCTACTTTCTTGTGATATGTGAACAAGTGATGCATGATAGTGGTGATTAAATGAAATATTAAATGAAGTTAGGATCCCATTATTTCCAGATTTGATTTATTCCGTCGTTATTATTGTTTTCATTTTTATTTGCGATTCGAGTAACAAACCAATCTTAGTCATTAGTTTGAGCATATAAATATAGTGATTTAATAAATGCATAGTGATTTAAATTAAACAACTTTCTCTGTGGGATCGATACTTTACTTGCTCTGTATTGCTTGTTGACACATGTATGCTTGCATGAGTTAGAGCTCTTTTGTTAGAACTAAAAAAGAGGCAACAAGTTTTTAAGCCGCCAATTAAGGAAAGGCGTTTAATTTATTATTATTATCATTAGTTTTAAGCTATATTGTATGACTTAGACGATTCTAGTCTTATCTCATTTCAGTTTTTATTTTTGTTTCAGGAATTTGGATAAATTTTTATGCGCACGCGGTCATCCAACCCCGACTTAACACCTGTTCAGGACAACATAAACAGGAGAGGTTGGAAAGCGAGTGTTGCGAGTGTTCGTAGAAATTTACAAGCATAGTTAGAAAGTACGACAGCTAATATGGCAGCCGAGGCACAAGGAGAAGAACAAAGAGAGGAGCATAGGGCTGTGAAGGAATATTCCATGCCCAATATTAATGGACTCCAGTCTAGCATCGTCAGACCAACGATAGCAGCCAATACATTTGAGATAAAAATGGGCACTATTCTGATGATGCAAATTAATCTGCGATTTAGGGGTCATACAGATGATCTGAATGAACACCTGTTAAGTTTCTTCGAAATCTGTGCTACATTCAGATACAACGGTGTGACGGAGGATGCTATCATACTTAGGCTATTCCCATTCTCATTGAGGGATAAAGAAAGAAGTTGGTTTCATTCTTTTCCAGCGGGATCTATAACTACATGGGAGGACTTAGCACAGAAGTTCTTAACTAAGTTCTTCCTAATGGCTAAGACTGCGAAGATGAGGACAGCTATCTCTCAATTTGAGCAACAACAGGGCGAGTCCTTATATGAAGCATGGGAGAGATACAAAGAAATGCTGAGGAAGTGTCCACATCACGGTATGCCAGATTGGATGGTGATCAACACGTTCTATAACGGATTGGGATGGCAGTCGAGACCGATTATAGATGTAGCTGCAGGAGGGGCATTATGGGCAAAAAGCTATGAAGAAGCCTATAACCTTATCGAGACAATGGCATCGAACGATTTTCAAAATCCTACATCTCGGATGCCACACCCCAAAGTTGCAGGTGTGTTGGAGGTAGATGCTATTACTCAGTTGTCAGCACAGATGGCAGCCATGGCAAAGAAAATAGATACATTGCCAGAAGGTTAAATGAAGACGGTTGCCTTCGTGTGTGAGATTTGTGCGGGGTCACACTCGACGGATCAATGCGCTATCAGCTCAGAATCAGTGCAGTATGTGAACAACTATAGGAAAGATCAAGGACAATTTCAGAACACATATCACCCCAACAACCGAAATCATCCAAACTTTAGTTGGTCAAATAACCAAGGGAATCAGCAGAATCAGTTTCAATCAAATAATCAGTTTCAGACACAACCAGCGCAGCCACAGTTTAATCATAGACCACCTTTTCCGCTGGGATTTTCTCAACAACAACAACAACAACATACTCCAGTTGCACCTCAACAAGAAAAGAAATCAGAAATAGAGGAGATGATGATGAAATACATGGCAAATATAGAGGTTATAATCAAAAGCCAAGCAGTGGCTATTAAGAATCTGGAAACTCAAATGGGGAAGATGGCAAACATGCTTACCAACAGGCCCCAGGGTTCATTACCAAGTAATACAGAGACAAATCCAAGAAGATAAGGGAAAGAACAGTGTCAAGCAATCACATTAAGATCTGGTAAAAACACATCGACATCTTTAGTCGCGTGGCTGCACTTTATCAGACAAGAGGAGGTCAGGCACAAGGCATGAGGCAGAGGAGCCAACTACTGAGAAAGAAAATTTGGAAAAGTCTGAGGTTCAGCAGGAAGAGAAAGATAAAGCAGGTTCAGAGGAGAAGCTTAAGAGTTCAATACCACCAATTCACTCTCAAGTTCCATATCCGCAAAGATTTAATAAGCAAAGGGAAGATAAGCAATTCAGCAAGTTTCTGGAGATATTCAAAAAGCTGCAAATTAATATACCTTTCGCCGAGCCATTGGAACAAATGCCAAGGCTATGCAAAGTTTATGTAGGGTATACTATCAAGGAAAAGGAGATTAGACGAATTTGAGACAAGAGCTACGATCAAGAATGCGGTCAAGAGTTCAAAGAAAAGTTACCCCATTCAAGGATCTGGGCAGTTTCACAATCCCGTGCACAATCGATAAGATGAATTTTGAAAAATGTTTGTGTGATCCTGGGGCAAGCATAAATTTGATGCCTTTGTCAGTATTCAATCAATTGGGATTACCGGATCCAAGGCCAACAAATATTTCTTTGCAGTTAGCTTACAGATCCATCACATATCCACGGGGAATTATTGAAGATGTATTAGTGAAGGTGGACAGATTTATCTTTCCGGTTGACTTCATTATTTTGGATTACGAGGAAGACAAAATATACCAAATCATCTTCAAAGACCATTCTTAGCCACATGAAAGACTCTGATAGATGTGCAGAAGGGGGAACTCACTATGCGTGTTCATGATCAAGAGGTCACCTTTAATGTCTTCAAAGGTATGAAGTTTCCAAAAGATGAAGAGGAATGTTTCCTGGTTGATTTGGTGGATCAGGTCGTAAATGATGAAGTACAGAGTCGAGTGGATGTTGAACCTTTGAGGAGTGTAACTGCTAAAAATTCAGATTTGGAGGACGAGGAACTTGACGAACTTGTGCAATATCTGGATACCAGTCCATAAGTCAGAAAATTTAGAACACCTGTTGAGCCATTGACAAAAGCGGGATAATCCTCAGTAAAATTAAAGCCATCTCTTGAGACACCTCCAGAACTTGAATTAAAACCACTTCCTAAACATCTCAGGTATGCATTTTTAAATAAAGATTCAAATCTACCTGTGATTATTGAAAGTAGTATGCACACAAGCCAATCATGTTTGATGATAAAGCATATACTTTGTAACAATCTTATTCATTTATTAATAAAAAGTATTAATTTATTAAAGGCTTTTAATTATCTACACGATGTTTGTTTTATAATATGTGATAAACCCATAGTTTTAAGCAATGCTTTTAGAATAATGATGATGATCATTCTAATGAGATCTAAATTCTTTGAAAGCTTAAAACTAAAATAGTTCCCAATCATTGGATTACTAAATTGGGGATTAGTGAATCCGGATAGATTGGTATATACGCTGCTTGCTTCATTGGATGAGGATGATTGATCTCATGATCATTTGTGTGGAGACACTAAAGCAAGTATGTAGGTGCTTATTAGAGAATAAGTTCAACGAACGTGGCTCGCTAAGGAATACCTAATGGAGTTTTATTTACACTGTCGAATAGGAATTCTCAGTAGTGATAGTAGTCTAAGTAATCCTTGGACTTGAGATCATCATAGTATCTTGTGTATGATGAGTTATACTTTGACTTATTTCTTAAGACCCTTAGGGTATATCAAAGGGTATGCTTGGGTATAATAAGTTGTACGTGGAGATAATGTATGATCAATAAAGAATCTACCACTTCTAATAAAAGAAGAGAAATGTCCTATGTGATTCGATAAATGACAACCCAAAGAGTCCTTGGCGTTAAGCGTAATGAAATTAGAAAGGAGTTTCTAATTTGCATTATTTGGAGTTGTGCATTTAAGAATCGAAATACATATAATTAAATAAAATAAGACTTGACAATAATTCCATGTCTTATATTTAATTGGGACATCAGTATGGTGGAAGGATTGAATTGTACAGTAACTATTTACTCGAAGGTTCTTTAATGATTAATGTTGAAATCTATATTATCCGGAAAGTCGTTGATCGCTAGGGAGAGGCTTATCCCTATTGTAGAATAAATATTATTTAAATAAATTAATTGTTTAATTTATTTATTTAAATAAGATTAGAATTGTTCTAATTGATTTATTCACAAATTGTTTAATATGGAGAACCTAAAGGGTCACACCATAAAAGGAAGAATAATTATTTAAGAAGTTAATGGCATAATCGTAATAATATAGTTAAGTATATTTAATTTAATCTATGGTGATAGAATAAATTAAATAGCTTAATATTTATTATTTAATATTTTAGAAATATTAAATATAAATTAATAAGAGGAGTCTTATTAAAATTATTACAATTATTATTATTTTAATTTCTAAAAGAGTTTAGGAATTAATTTAATATAAGTATTTCATTTATTCCTAATAAGATTAGGAGGTTAAATTAATTAAAAGAGTTTAATTAATCATCCCTAATAAGATTAGGGAGCTTAATTAATTAAAACCCAATTCCTTAATTGTTAAGGTGGGTTGCCCACATCTATAAATAAGAGGAGTCTTATTATGGGTGGTATGGGTTGTTGACTTTAACAAAAGTACGTAATAATTCCAAGTTGTTGGGAGTATGCCTTTTCTATAGAGATAGAAAACTAGGGTTAGCCATAACACCCATCTTCTTGAATTTTATTCTTCCTCGGTGGATCACCTCTGAGGCCAAACACACATGGGTGGCTAACGTTGATCAAAGGAAGGAACCAAACCCGGTGGATTCAAGATTGAACGCGAAAAGGATTTAGAGGTGAACTTGTACCTGAGGAAGCTCGATCTTCAAGGGTATGATTTTATTCTTTATCTTTTCGTTTAATTAATAATTGTGCATAAAGGGTGATCCGGGTATATGGTTTGTAAATTTTTTAAACTCTGATTTTACACGCTTCCGCTTAATTTATGCAATTTGATTGCGTTATGAATATTACAAATCTAACAGTGGTATCAGAGCCAAACCTTTATGCGAATTATTAATTGTTTTAATTTGATATTATATTGATATGTGTTTAGAACAATTTAATTGGGCATAATTTAATTGTATAAAATTCAAAAAAAAAAAAAAAAATCCGTGCAACATAAAAAGAAATCAAGGAGTTTATTTTGATTCAAAAATAGATTTTATACTAAATAAATTTGCCCATTAAATGATATCAATATATATATTAAATGTTTATAATTCATGAGATGAATGTTATTTATTGATGCATATGGTGATGTGTATGATAATAAATGGGATTGATTATGGACTATTGACCAATGCGATTGGATTTTATTTTAGTTGGATGCATGAATGTATGTGTTTTATTAAATGGGGATTCATGTACCTCGCCTTCTCTAATTTTTCTTAATGTAAATTCTATCTCTCTCCTATGCATTTCCCTCGATCACGATCAAGGTTTCTATTTATTTTAAATAGTTTTATAATAGGAATAATTAGAATTATTTTGAAGAATTGGAGATCAAAGGAGCAAGGAGCGCGTGAAGACCCGTTTGTTATGGAGCCCTGTTTAAATGTAATAGTTATATTTAAATATTATTTCTTGCACCCCTAGGGAGTTTGACCTTTTGGTTCACTTGGTGGCTCTAGTGAACCAAACTAGAATAAAAGTTCATAATCAATCCGGGTAGAATATAGTATTCTATATGTGCATGCTTATATTATATATATTATATATTATATGCAACATGCTTCGCATGTTCATTAATATAACGCGTATTTTATATATATATATGTGCATGCTACGCTAAAACAAGATGAGACAAATTAATAACAAACCCTCAATTTTTATATTAAGTCCTAAGCGCTCAAAGATATTTGGAATATCGAACGTCATTTTCTAGCATGATAAAATTAATAGAGTATTAAATATTTAATATGAGTTTGTTGTGTCACCACAAGGCAAGTATTAAGTATTTAAGATGTTAATTTATCACATTTGATGCTTATAAAGAAAATTGAACAATATTATTTTGTTGTGTCACCACAAGGATGATATTTTTCTTTTTGAATATATGGAGTGCTAGCTTGGACTTAACTTGGATAATTTTGATTCTGATGTGCCACCACTGATCAAAATAATCTAAGAGGCAAAATACAAGGAGTTGCATAGTTGATGTAATTGACAAAAGTTGTCTACCTATTTGTTTATATATAGTTTGTTGTGTCACCACAAGGCTATATACATTTGAAATGGGATCCTTATTCTCACTAGCAAATCTTTAATTAGATTTTGCAACTAACTATATAAGTGAGGGTAATATAGTTTGAAGAAAATAGTGGGAGATACCAATTTAAAAACAAGACCTAATTTATTTTGGTAATTAATAAAAGAATGTATGTTAAAATGTTGTTAATTAAAAATTCATTTACGTAATTTTACAATGTCTAAAATTACTATCATCACTGAAGCATATTAGATGCTATTTAACCTAATCAATTAAACGGATTAGTTAAGGAATATGAGAATAGTTCTCATAGTTTGAAAAGCTATCTTATGTCCTTAATACGCCTATCCTCGCAATGGTTGCGCATAATGCCTCCGAGGAAGAGATTGCTACTTTTAGAAAGTTGCAAGATGATGCACGATTGGCTCAATGCATCATGCTCGCATCCATGAGTAACGAGCTTCAAATACAAGATGAAACTATGGATACTCCTACTATATTCCCCGCACATCAAGTAGTTGATGGTGAGGAAAGTAGGACCGAAAGATATCGAGATATCTAAGGAGCTCTTCCGATCTAGAATGGCCAACGGCACTATAGTATGCATAAAAAAGTTCTTAACATAATCAATTTGATTGATCAATTAGGACAACCGGTTTTGTCATGGATGGAGAGTTGAGCCAAGATTTGATCTTGCACTCACTCCCTAACTCCTTTCACAATTGTTGTGAATTTTTCATATGAACAAGCTAGATATCGCCTTTCTTTGATTTACTTAACATGTTGAAAAATGTTGAGAGTCACTTTCCAACCAAGAAAGATCAAGTCTTACTAGTAGGGGCCAAAGGATCTTCTGAAATAAAGAACGATTCAAAGAAGGTAAATAGAAAGGCGTAAACAAAGGATAATAAGAACAAAACTGATACGGATAGCAAAGGAGTTTGCTTCCACTGCAATAAGCCTGGACACTGGAAAGAAACTGCGCAAGAAGCATTTTGCGAGAGCTAACCAAAGAAGCTTAGTGAAGTTTCTACATAATACGCTTTTGTTCATGATTGAAATAAATTTTCTTTAAGTCAAGGTTCTACTTGGGTATTGGATACCGACTTTGGTTATCATAAATATAGATTTATGAAGGGACCAAGCGAAGTAAAAGCTAAACAAATATAAGTAATTCTATGTGTGGAAAATGAAGCAAAGGTTGCTTTGCATTAGCCATAGAAACTTATAGTTTAGCAATGCATACGAGCAAATCTATTAAGTCAATAAGTTGTTATTGTATTCCAGCTTCTTGTTAAAAATATTATTTCCATTTTATTGTTGGACAATGAAATCTTTGGTATTATAATTAAGAACAATTGTTGTTCTATTTATAATAATAATGTTTTGTATAGAAGAATCGAATATTACTTAATAAATTTTGTATACTTGACTTACATGAAAATAATTTTGCATATTGAACAAATTAGTATAAGAAAAGGAGATGATCATTCAAAGAGTTGAATGTGTGTATTTGCTGAAATACAAGTGTGAATTATTTGAAAGGTTCAAAGAATTCAAAAGTGAAACAAATTGGCAAAGTATTAGGATTCTTTGATTGGATCAAGGAATAAATATGTGTGCAATAAGTTTCTAGATCATCTCAAATGGTTTTCTCATAATGGACACATCCTGATACGCAATAATTGATTGATGTATCTGAATGAAAAATCATACCTTGTTGGACATGGTGCGGTCCATAATGATTTTACCGACATTCCAGTATCCTTCTAGGGTCATGTCCTAGAAATGGCTGCATATGTACGAAAAGGTAATCTCAAAATCCAGCCCCAAGACTCCATAAAAGTTATGGACAGGGAGGATTCCTAATCTTAAGTATGTTAAGATAAGGGGTTGTCCAACTTATGTGAAAAGGTTTCAAAGGATAAGCTTGGGACAAGATTTGACATGTACAGATTTGTGGGACATCTTAAAGTAAGTTTAGGGTATATGTTCTATAATTCTACTTAGCAAAAGGTGTTTGTTACAAAACACGCTGCCTTCTAAAGATAAAGGTGTTTATCATTGAAGGGGCTAGTGGGAGGATAATAGATCTTGAAGAGTTCAAGAACCACAAAACACTATAAGTCAAATAAGAGGAACCTATAGATATACCTATTGTACCACAAATCCTAATCAGAATCTGAATAGTACCAAGATACCGGAGGTATGGATTCATCATAGATGATGATGATGAGGTACACATCATAGAAGATGATGATCCAGTTACATACGATGAGGTAAGTGTTGTAGTCACTCAGAGAAATGGATTGAAGCAAGTTTCTCAAATATGGAACATTCGTTTTTATGAGGCAATCAAAAGAGTTTGATTTTATCAAAAATAAGAATGAACCTAGTGTGTACAAAAGGGTCAGTAGGAGCGTCGTGACATTCCTAGTACTATATGTTGATATACTACGGATAAGGAATGACATACTAATGCTACAATCAGTAAAGATAAAGTTGTCTAAACATTCCTCCATGAATGGTTTGGGAAGAGTATCTTAATTGGGGATAAAATCTATATAGATAGATTTAAGAGGATGCTCGACTTAACCAAAGGAACGTATATTCATTTGATGCTAAAGTCGTTTAGCATGGCAAACTCCAAGAGATGTCTCATGTCGATGAGCTATGGAGTGTATCTCTTAATAGTCCCCACAGACTCCTCGAAAAGAGAGGTCGCATGAGTGACAATCATGTATGCAATGATATATACGAGACCGATGTGTTGATCGGTCATATTCGAGAAGATCACTATAAGAAGAAGTTGAAAAACATCTTAAAGTGCTTGACCCAACTAAGGATGTGAGCATATTCATGGTGGGTCTAAATTAAAACTAGAGGGCTTAACAGACTCAAGTTTTTCGCATGCACCAAGACGCGTAAAAATCCACTTTAAGGTAAAGTGTTACCTTGAATGGTGGTGCGTTGAATTGGAAAGGTTCCAAACAAAGAAAGAGTTATTGGTTTAGTGATAAAGACAAAGTATATAGCTATAAATGAAGTCGCAAGTTGATTGTTTGGATTAAAAGTTCATTACGTAACTAGGAATAGTTCCTAAGTCTCATCTTGGATCTAAACATGTGTTGTGGCACTTTCATTTGATTATTAGAATCATTGAAAGATGGGAAATCACTATAGAGATAGTGGACTCTCATGAACAACATTACATATCCATTAACTAAAGCTTATCCAACAAAGATGATAATCGCCACTTAGAGAAAGAAGAGTATAAGATACAATGGCGATTGGCTTTAATGCAAGTGGGAGATTGAAAGTAGTATGCACACAAGCCAATCATGTTTGATGATAAAGCATATACTTTGTAACAATCTTATTCATTTATTAATAAAAAGTATTAATTTATTAAAGGCTTTTTAATTATCTACATGATGTCGCTTTTATAATATGTGATAAACCCATAGTTTTAAGCAATGCTTTTAGAATAATGATGATGATCATTCTAATGAGATCTAAATTCTTTGAAAGCTTAAAACTAAAATAGTTCCCAATCATTGGATTACTAAATTGGGGATTAGTGAATCCGGATAGATTGGTATATACGTTGTTGCTCATTGGATGAGGATGATTGATCTCATGATCATTTGTGTGGAGACACTAAAGCAAGTATGTAGGTGCTTATTAGAGAATAAGTTCACCGAACGTGGCTCGCTAAGGAATACCTAATGGAGTTTTATTTGCTGTCATAATAGAATTCTCAGTAGTGATAGTAGTACAAGTAATCCTTGACTTGAGATCATCATAGTATCTTGTGTATGATGAGTTATACTTTGACTTATTTCTTAAGACCCTTAGGGTATATCAAAGGGTATGCTTGGGTATAATAAGTTGTACATGGAGATAATGTATGATCAATAAAGAATCTACCACTTCTAATAAAAGAAGAGAAATGTCCTATGTGATTCGATAAATGACAACCCAAAGAGTCCTTGGCATAAGGCGTAATGAAATTAGAAAGGAGTTTCTAATTTGCATTATTTGAGTTGTGCATTTAAGGATCGAAATACATATAATTAAATAAAATAAGACTTGACAATAATTCCATGTCTTATATTTAATTGGGACATTGTATGGTGGAAGGATTGAATTGCATTAAATTATTTACTCAAAGGTTCTTTAATGATTAATGTTGAAATCTATATTATCCGGAAAGTCGCCGATCGCTAGGGAGGCTTATCCCTATTGTAGAATAAATATTATTTAAATAAATTAATTGTTTAATTTATTTATTTAAATAAGATTAGAATTGTTCTAATTGATTTATTCACAATAGGTTTAATATGGAGAACCTAAAGGGTCACACCATAAAAGGAAGAATAATTATTTAAGAAGTTAATGGCATAATCGTAATAATATATAAAGTAGTATATTTAATTTAATCTATGGTGATAGAATAAATTAAATAGCTTAATATTTATTATTTAATATTTTAGAAATATTAAATATAAATTAATAAGAGGAGTCTTATTAAAATTATTACAATTATTATTATTTTAATTTCTAAAAGAGTTTAGGAATTAATTTAATATAAGTACTCTCATTTATTCCTAATAAGATTAGGAGGTTAAATTAATTAAAAGAGTTTAATTAATTATCCCTAATAAGATTAGGGAGCTTAATTAATTAAAACCCAATTCCTTAATTGTTAAGGTGGGTTGCCCACATCTATAAATAAGAGGAGTCTTATTATGGGTGGTATGGGTTGTTGACTTTAATAAAGTACGTAATAATTCCAAGTTGTTGGGAGTATGCCTTTTCTATAGAGATAGAAAACTAGGGTTAGCCATAACACCCATCTTCTTGAATTTTATTCTTCCTCGGTGGATCACCTCTGAGGCCAAACACACGGGTGGCTAACGTTGATCAAAGGAAGGAACCAAACCCTTGGATTCAAGATTGAACGCGAAAAGGATTTGGAGGTGAACTTGTACCGAGGAAGCTCGATCTTCAAGGGTATGATTTTATTCTTTATCTTTTCGCTTAATTAATAATTGTGCATAAAGGGTGATCCGGGTATATGGTTTGTAAATTTTTTAAACTCTGATTTTACACGCTTCCGCTTAATTTATGCAATTTGATTGCGTTATGAATATTACAAATCTAATGATTATTTCTTACAGATAACATCTTTTCGTGAAGAAAAATTGCTACGAAAGTGCTTCGAGAGTTCAAATCACCTATTGGTCGGACCATAGCGGATATCAAAGGATCGACCTTTCGCTTTTGCATGCATAAAATCTCGATGGAAGATGAAAGTAAGCCGTTTAATCGAGCAACAAAGGAGACTTAATCCGATAATAAAAGAAGTGGTTAAGAAAGAGGTACTAAAATGGCTGGATGCAGACATAATCTATCCGATCTCAGATAGCTCATGGGTGAGCCCAGTGCAGTGTGTACCAAAAAAAGGTTGCATAACTGTAGTGACTAATGAGAATAATGAGTTGATTCCAACACGAACAGTGACAGGGTGGAGAGTATGCATGGACTACCGTAGGCTCAACAAAGCTACAAGGAAAGATCATTTTCCACTCCCATTCATTGATCGAGATGTTGATGATTAGCGGTGTCATGAGTACTATTGCCATCGGGCCGGATATTCGCTATAATCAAATAATGATAGCTCTGAAGACCGGAAAAGACAACTTTCACATGTCCGCATGCGACACATTCGCCTTCGGAGGATGTCCTTTGGGTTGTGCAATGCTCCAAACCACGTTTCGTAGATGCATGATGGCTATATTTTCTGGATATGGTGGAGCGTAATGTGGAAGTATTTATGGATGACCGCTTTCACCTCTTGAGGGACTCGTTTGATCTATACCTTGAAAATTTGGTGATGGTTTTGAAGCGGTGTGTTGAAACAAATCTAGTACTGAACTAGGAAAATGCCATTTTATGGTACAAGAAGGAATCATACTGGGACACAAAGTATCGAAGAAGGGACTCGAGGTAGATAGGGCAAAGCTGGAAACTATAGAGAAATTGCCACCACCTACTTTGGTAAAAGGTGTTCGCAGCTTTCTGGGACATACAGGTTTCTACCGCAGATTCATCAAAGACTTCTCCAAGATAACTAAACCACTATGCAGTTTATTAGAGAAGGATGCACATTTTAACTTTGATGAAGCTTGCGTGTCGGCATTTGAGCACCTAAAAGGGAAATTAACATCAGCACCAATTATTACTGCACCATATTAGGATTTGCCATTTGAGCTGATGTGTGATGCCAGTGATTACGTCGTAGGCGCTGCTTTGGGGCAGAGGAAAGAGAATATGTTTCATGTTATTTATTATGCCAGCAAGACCCTTACAGATGCACAGTTGAACTACACCACCACGGAGAAAGAGTAATTTGCAGTGGTGTACGCCTTTGATAAATTTTGAGCATATTTGATCGGCACAAAGGTGATAGTGTATACGGATCATGCCGCAATTCGACATTTAGTGGCGAAGAAGGATGCAAAGCCTCGGTTGATCAGATGGATTTTATTACTGCAGGAATTTGATTTGGAAATCAAGGACAGGAAGGGCACTGAAAACCAAGTGGCGGACCACTTATCTCGACTTGAGACTCCGAAAAGGGAGACAGATGACAAGATTTTAATCAATGAATCCTTTCCAGATGAACAATTGTTTGTGGTGAAAGGAAAAGTGCCATGGTTTGCAGACTACGCAAACTACTTGGTGATTAAGATGCTACCTTTTGATTTGGTGGGTTATCAAAAGAAGAAATTTCTGCATGATGTCAAATGGTATATATGGGAAGAGCCTTATTTGTTTAAACAGTGTTATGATCAAGTTATAAGAAGGTGTATTCCGTATAGCGATACCGAGGGGATTCTGTAGGATTGTCACTCTACTGTGTATGGTGGTCACTATGGTGGTGAAAGAACAGCGGCAAGGATACTACAAGCAGGATTCTACTAGCCGACAATTTTCAAGGATGCATACAGTTTTGTCCAGCGGTGTGAAAGATGTCAGCGAGTGGGGAACATCTCTAAAAGGAATGAAATGCCATTGAATACAATCTTGGAAGTAGAAATTTTTGATGTATAGGGAATTGATTTCATGGGGCCTTTCATTTCTTCCTGCGGAAATCTCTACATTCTGCTCGCTGTAGATTATGTCTCGAAATGGGTAGAAGTGGCAGCTCTTCGGACAAATGATGCCAAGGTCGTCCTCAGATTTTTACACAAAAGTATCTTCACGAGGTTTGGGACTCCAAGGGCTATCATCGGTGACGAAGGCAATCACTTTTCCAACAGGCAGTTTATTGCTTTGTTGGCTAAATATGGGGTGAATCATAGCATTGTTATAGCATATCACCCACAAACGAATGGCCAAGCTGAAATGTCGAATCGAGAAGTTAAGAGAATCCTGGAGAAAGTTGTGAATCCCACGAGGAAGGACTAGTCATTGAAGTTAGATGATGCAGTATGAGCTTATAGGACAGATATAAGACACTGTTGGGTATGTCACCTTTTCAGCTCGTGTATGGAAAAGCCTGCCACCTTCCTATAGATCTCGAGCATAAAGCATATTGGGCAATTTGAAAGCTAAATTTTGATTTAAAAGTTGTAGGGGAAAAATGCCTACATCAACTCAATGAGTTGGATGAATTCAGATTGCAGGCATACGAGAATTCGAAGATGTATAAGGAGAAAGTGAAGAAATGGCATAACCAAAAAATCATTGAGAGAGCGTTTGAATCGGGACAAAGGGTTTTGCTTTATAACTCCAGACTTAAACTTTTTCTTGGGAAGCTGAAATAGAGGTGGTCAGGACCATTTATAGTAAAAACTGTTTTTCGGCATGGTGCAATTGAAGTATTCGATACGTTGCCAGACAAGCCTTTGAAGGTGAATGGACAGTGCTTAAAGCATTACTTTGGTGGTGAGGCAGACAGACAGAAAGTCGCCTCAATTCTTTCTTCAACATTAGTATCTGAGACAGTCAAGCTAACTGACTATAACTTAGCGCTTGATGGGAGACAACCCATTATCTCTATCTCTATTTTCCTTTTATTTATTCACTAGTGTATTTAGCTAGTCCATCTTTATTTCATTCGTAATAAAGAGCTATGTGAGCATAAGTAAGTGTGTAATAGAGTATGCATGGGACATTGTTTTAGTATTGTATAGAATCTACTTGTTCATTTATGCTTATTCTAGAATTCACACATTGATACGGGTATATGGTGTGCTGCAGGAATCTTAAAGTGAAATCTCATGTAATCAGTTTGGGAGTAAACTCAAAGAATGCAGAAGCGTGGTGTCATGTAAGCTGCAATGATTACACACCAAGATCATGCGCGCTGCCTACATCTCTCGCATCAAGAATGCCACTTTCGCGTTCGCTACCGAAAACCATTGCAAGGACGGCCATGTGCACGCCGATAAGCAGACGTGGAAATATTTTTAAAAGTATAAAATTCGAGTCATGGTCTAATTGGGTCTCTCAGCTGATATAATAGAAGCGTATTCTTCTGTTCTCCCATAATCATAAGACTCATCAACTCTCATAAAAGTTTATACCCACAAATCTCCTTCCTGGTATAAATCTAGGGTTCTGCTTGGGTTGTGTAGCAGTAAGTTTGGGGGTATGCTCATCAACAATTCCTCTGCATTCTCTTTATCATCCGCACATTGGTCCAAAAAGAGCACACTCAATCTCCATCTCTTTTTCATCAGCATCTTCCTCCGATAACCAAGAAGAGGATGTCATGGATGAGAGGAAATTTATCAATTTTGAGGCCCAACAAGACTATTATCGGAGTGTGACCAAATCTTTTGTGAAGGAAAGGGGACTTCTACCTGAGAAGCAGGATGGCCAACTCTGGTATATGATATGAGAAAGAGGATGGGTTTGTTTGACTGCATCTCCTATGCCTATCCCCATGGGGATTGTTCGAGAATTTTATGCGAATGCTAAGGAGATGATAAGAGCAGGAATAACGTTGGTTCGAGAAGAGTAGGTGGATTTTTAACCTCCAGCGATCAGAGTAGTTTTTAATATACATGACGCACCACCCACCGGGTCTGCCAATTGGATAGATGGTGTACATTTAGAAACGGATCTAGCAGTCGTGATTGATGAATTGTGTATTCCGGGCACCAAATGGAAGTATAAGACAGGGACAACTGAGCCAAAATCTTTTCCATCATCCGCCTTGAATTGATATGCCCAAGCATGGAACCTGTTTATCTGTGCCAAGCTAGTTCCGTCAGCTCACCATAATGCAATAACCACTGAGCGTGCTATTATTTTGTGGGGCATCATCAAAGGCAAGTACATTGATGTAGGCCATTTAATTCATCAAAACATGCTGCGTTATATAAGAGGGAGCAAAACTAGGACTATTCCGCATGCATCTGTGGTAGCCATGCTCTGTACCCAACAAGGAGTCCCATGGAATAATGAGCAGTTGCAGCACCCATGCCATGCCATCACCCATGCTACTATTTCCAAGTTCAAGGATTGGACGGGTGGTGTACCACACCCACGCGGACTAGGATTTATCATTCAGCCCATTTTTCCAGAGTCGTCATAGCAGCCCCCTCAAACATATGAGGCAGGCTCGTCCACACACGCACGTGCCACCATTGGTGATCGCCAGCTCCGAAGGTTGGAGAGAAAAGTCGATGCCATATACGATAATTTGGGCACATTTGCGACGGGAATCACAAGGGCCTTGGCTAAAGCTTTTGCGCAGCAAGGAACAACGCTAGAGTGGCCTTAATTTGAAACAGCAGCGCCATATCCACCACCAGATTCACCACCCGAGGAAGGTGGTCCCACCGATCATTAGGGGAGTTTTTCGTTACCCGTTACCTTCATTCAATGGGGCATTGAATATTATAAGTTTGGGGGTATTGGGGAGTAGTGTAGTTTTGCATGATTAGTTTAATTCTTTAGTTTTAGCATGATTAGTTTAATTTTGTAGTTTTCGCATGTTTAGTTTAAATTTATGCAGAATTTAGTTATTTTTGCATATTTTTGTAGTCTATTCTTTAGTTTCATGTCTAGTTTGCATATCTCACAGTTCTTGCCGTATAGAAATTTCTGTCTAGCCAATGATGATAGTGAATTTGTTAAATGATTTTTTGAGTATTTTGGATAATATGAGCTGAGATATAATGTTTTACACAATGCAATTCATAATGATGTTTAAATGCTTTCGATTTGCACGAATGTGTTCACGATCACTTGTAGGTATAAGAAGTATGTGTTGCATTGCTCGATAGAAAAATGTAGTTTTAAAAAAGGGAAATATGTGAAAAGTGAGTTTAGACTGTATAAAACATTAATTTTTAAACTATGGGAAAACATGGGTATGCTATGTATAAAAAAAAGAGAAAAAGAAAAATAGTGGCTAGTCTTATTTCGGGGCCCTAGCTACTTGAGAAAGTATGCCCGAGGGGATTGTCTCTATACCTAGCGCCCTAAGGTCTTTCATGGTCTGGGAGTCGTTGGTTGAAAGCTCGCTAAGGGGTAGCAGTGTTGCCTAATAGAGTAAGACATTGCACAGTCATGTGAAAAAAAAGAGAAAAAGAAAAAGAAAAAGAAAACTAGCAATAAACACCGCGAGAAAGTGCGAAAATCGCCCTCGTGAGTAAAAATAAAGCAGTTAAGCCCATTGTTGAACCTCAGTTTGTTTTGATATGTTGGAATAGTCTTTGTTGCATATATATACATGATTCTTGCTTTAAACTATAATTTTCTGTTTTGAGCAGTCTAGTATGTGTATTCTTTGCTTCAATCAAGTTTTGGTGAACATAACACTCACACACAGCATATCTATAGCATTGATGAATTATCTGAGTGTATGACATTATGCCTACAGTTTGGTTTGAATCTGTATTCTTGAATCTAGAAAAATTTGCTGAGGCATTTTGGACTGAATTTCTATGGTAGTTGGATCAATGTGAGATTGGTTGCATCATAGTCGTTGCATAGTAATATAGCTGCATTTTCATTGTTCATTAGTATGCATTGCTTGAGGGCAAGTAACAGTTCAAGTTTTGGGGTATTTGATAAGTGGGTTTTATACCTACTTATGGAGTACCGATTCATGCGAACTATGCCCATCTCAAGTACATTTTAGTATATTTTAGCGGCATTTCATGTTAGCTTGCATTGCATATACTTAAAACTCCTTTTGGTGAAAAAGTACAGGAAATGGCCTAATTTGGTGGACTTAGAGGGCACAAGGCGAATGGATGCATGAAGCGAGGCACAAGCTGAGGCGGCGTGGCATAAGAATCAAGTGGAGCAGAGACTCAGCAGAGATGAAAAAAGAAATGAGCAGCAGGAGCAGATCAGTGCAGCAGCAGAACCAGGATTCAAAAGTGCAGAAGCCACGCGACAGGACAAGCATGGGAACGCGCGCCCGCACGAGCACCCGGATGGACATCATGAGACACTGCAAGTTGCGCGCCCGCACGAGGAGTACACTAGGGGAGCGCGCGCGATGCTTAATCACTACTGAGCTGTTTATTTTAATGTTTAATTAAAATGGTTGTAATTGGTTTTTAAAACGATATATCTGACTAGTGTCAGAGAATTTAAGAATTATTTAGTTTTGACGTATTTTTAACATCGTAGTTAGGGTTTACTCTCTGGGAGAGATTCCAACGCAGAAGGAGGCCAAAACTCTACTTTTCTACTTCTTCTTGGGATTTTCTACCAGAGTGGATTATTATTAGTATTTGTTGGATTCATATGAGGATTTGAATAGTGAATTATATTCAGCAATTGGGTTTGATTGTTTCTACCTTTCATCTTTCAATTGTTCGTTTATTAATCATGTTTAGATTTGATCCCATAATGGCTTTTGGTTCAGTCATGAACTAAACTCCATTATGGGATTCTAACGGATTTTAATATGTAGTTTGATTGCATGCTTGAATGCTGGATTGTTTTACATATTTTATGGGATGTCTATCATGATTGTTTTTGCATGTATGAATGCTTGATCACCATTTGTTTCAGTACTTGTATGGAATTGACAATGAATATACAAGTATGGATTATAATCATGATATTATACGTATATGGGGTTGTTTTTTATGGCTTGTGTATTTTGTTAACCAGATAGACATATACTATTTCACCGTATGAGTTAAAATAAGGGCTTAAACTTAAATTCAATATAGTTGCAATTTCACATAGACATATAGTGATTTTGGTTATATTGATGATTACATAGAATCTATCATTTGTGGATGTTGCGTAAGTAGGTCATAGTGCATTGAAAAATGGCTATGACTCTTTTAGTGCTCTTGGCTACTTTCCTGTGATATGTGAACAAGTCATGCATGATAGTGGTGATTAAATGAAATATTAAATGAAGTTAGGATCCCATTATTTCCAGATTTGATTTATTCCTTTCGTTATTATTGTTTTAGTTGTTATTTGCGATTCGAGTAACAAACCAATCTTAGTCATTAGTTTGAGCATATAAATATACTGATTTAATAAATGCATAGTGATTTAAATTAAAAAAATTTCTCTGTGGGATCGATACTTTACTTGCTCTATATTGCTTGTTGACACATGTATGCTTGCATGAGTTAGAGCTCTTTTGTTAGAACTAAAAAAGAGGCAACAGTGTGCACATACACAAAATTACATTTGGTATCAAAGCTTGGCTCTACTAATATTGATCGTTGCAGATCGTAGGGGAAGATCCTATGGCACACCTAAACTTTCAAAAAGGTCAGTCCACAAGTAGGCCACCGATGTTTCTTAGAAGTGAGAACTTCAACTTTTGGAAGTTCAGAATGAAGATCTATCTGAACTGTGCCCCATGGGAATGGTGGGTAGTCAAAAATTGACTAGTCATTCCGCGACATGATGATGGCAAGCCAAAGAATCTCATGGAAATGGACTCAAACGAATTGTATACGGTATCTTATGATTCCAAGGCCATGAATACACTTTTAAGTGGCATGGTTTAGTTGGAGATAGATAAGGTCTCTTCTTGTACTACGGCTAAGGAAATTTTGGACACAGTCATCATGAGCCATGAAGGTACTACTAAAGTGAAGGAGGTCAAGCTGAGCATGCTAATGCACAAATACGAACTATTCAAATTGGAGAAAAATGAATCAATTAGAGATGCCCACGCAAGATTCCTCACTCTAATGAATTCTCTAAGCATGCTCGGATGAAAGATTGATCAAAAGGAAATCAACCGAAAGCTTCTTAGAGTCATGCCAAAGCGATTCACACCAAAGGTTACTACACTTCAAGACTCAGTCACAATCAGCACAATGGAAACTCTTACTTTATTTGGAGAGCTTGAAGAGTTTGAAAACCAACTAAAATTGTATGATGAAGAAGATGAGGCACCTAAGAAGAAGACATTGGCTCTACAAGCTGAAAGCTACATAGAAGGCAATGATTAAGATTCGGATGAAGAAATAGCTTCAATGACTAGAAAATTGAGGGAGTTGATCCGAAAGAAGAATAGATCAAAATTATCCGTAAAAGCTTTCAACAACAAGAAAGATTTCAAGCAAAAGCCACAAGAGGAAACCTGTTTCAAATGTGGAAGGCATGGACACTTCAAAAGAGATTGCTTCCAACTAAAAAGAAAGAACAAAGCAAATGGGAAGGCTCTAATGACATTGAGTGATGATGAATCTGATCATGAAGATCAAGAAGAAGAAAATATTCAGTTGTGCTTCACTGGAATACACAGTAAGGAAACATCCGAGGTAAGTCCTGAACGTGGAGAAATTACTATTTCTTACTATCTTGTTTTAAAAAATGAAAACATTCGTATAAAAGAGAAAAATGCTCACTTGAAAAGTTGGATAAATGAATTAATAAAGGAAGTAGAAACTTTAATTGAGGAAAAACAAGAAATAGTTAAAGATTGCACATCATGTGAAGTGTCTCAGTTGAATGCTAAACTTGGATATTTAGATAATTATAATAAAATTTTATATAATCGTGCAAACAAATTAAATGAAGAAAATAATAGCCTTAAAAAGGAAAATGATGATTTAAAAGAAAGCTTGAAAATGAGAGATACTTGTATAGATGCTTTTAATGATGGAAAAATAATAAACATGCAAAATAACAATGAGGAAGAAATAATATCTTTGAAAAAGGATATTGCAAAATTTGTTCAAGGAGAAGAGAATTTAAATATAATCTTGGGTACTCAAAGGTCAAGCTTAGATAAACAAGGAAAACGATATAATCCTGTTAAAAACATAAAAAACACGACTAATAAAATTAGAATAATAAATAATAAACCAAGGAACAAGCCTCTTTATTGCTCACCTTATGTTACTTGCAGAAAATGTGGTTTAAAAGGACATTTTGATACTAATTGTAATAAAATAAAAATAAAACAAGTTTGGGTAAAGAAAAGTGATATATATGCTACTAACCCAAAAGGACCCAAGAAGATTTGGGTACCAAAAAGATAGAGACTATTTGTTTGTTTTGTATGTGTCTCAAGATCAAAATGGAGATGGATGATACTGAGAGAGTAAGTTACCTATAAATTATTTGGTGAAATCTGTAAGTATCTCATGTTGTTTAAATAGAGTTTTAATTAGATATATTATTATGAAAACTCCATGGATTTCGCATTACAAGGGTTCATAACATCATGCTTTCTAAAGTTTTTATGATGCTAAATGTTTTATTATAAATACTAATGGTAATCTTGGAAAATCTGATGTTAAATCAACCGAATCTATTTTTTTGGCTATTCAATGCATAGTAAAACTTAGATGGTTTATAATCTTGATAAATTTAAAGTTGCAGAATCTGTGCATGTAGTATTTGATGAATTTAATCGTGACCTATCAAAAGAAGAAAATGAAGTTTTTACAAGAAAAGACAATCTGATTAGTGGAAACAGACAGCTCAATCTGGACAGCCTAAGTCATCTGCATCAGAAGAAAACAACAGATGAACCAAGAAAACATGGAGACACCTAAATTCAGACAGCTCGACCCGTCCATTTTAGAAGGCAAATTAGATGAATATTCTGATGCAAAATCTGATATTCTAGAAAGTGAGAAAGTGAATCAGATGAACAAATGACCAATGGTTGTCTTCCAAGAACAACCAAAATAGTGAAAAATTATCCTCCTAACCTGAGCTTTAAAGACATCAACATTGGGATGACCAAAAGGAGTGCTAGTGAAGAGATTTTTGATTATGAAAATACAAAAGTCAAATTTACACTAAGGAGCACAGCTATCAAGATTTCTACTGGTAACAAAATGTTAATATGTAGGTAACAAGTCACAAAGGTATGATTATATTATTAAATAGAGGGGTAAATTAGGAAAAAAATAGTGCAATATTGCATAGAGATTCCAAAATGACACTTATATAGAATAAAATTAAACTCCCTAAAACATTATTTAATCTGAATAGGAGGGAGTATAATTTTCTATACTAAGAGTGACTATATATTATGATCTGTTACTTAGGATTCTTTTACTTATAAGGCATGTCCCAATTATGTTAAATCAGTAACCATTCTAGTTCCATAGTAGCCTATAAAAAGGTACTAACACTAACTAAATTAAGTTAGTAGGGCTTCGAAATTCGAATGTAACAAAAACAACGCATCCATCTCAACTGTATCTATAGTATAAATAACAACTCCTCGTCTCTAAAAAATTATCGCATTCAACTTTCATTGTGACGCCCCCAAAATAGGTCCAATCCAACTAACCTATTCTGAGTCGCCAAAACACATGGTACAGAAACAACTTCAACTTCATTAATACAATTGTTGTGCAAAATACGACAACACATAAACTTTGTTGAGTTTAAATACAAATATTATCTTCTAGACAATATCCACACTCAAATAAGTCCTCATTACAATTATTGATACACTATTTTACAAAATAATGAGGACTACTAAAACAACTGTCTTGAACCATTACTCCACACCCCAACTAGTTCCTGCTATATTCTTGTCTCCTGAGAAGAAAAATAGAACAAAAAGTAAAAGGGTGAGCTCAACTAGCCCAGTAAAGAATATTATGACTAAGATAATGTACAACAAATTATCCTTAGTCTTCAACAGGGAAAAATCTGATAGAATACAATAGACAACAAGTTTTAGATCAACAATCGCAATGAAACAATAATTCATTAGAAGAGTTAAGTAGAGAATGAAATCTACTATCATCTATGAATTTAAAAGTCAGTCATCGATATTTTATCCCATTAACATCAATCAATATACATCATAAATCAAATATTCATCTTTGCACTACAGCCAAAAAGATATTCACCATTAATCATGTTCATCTAAACACTGCTCATCTTTTTGCACTACGGGCCAAAGATATTCATCAGTTGGTCATGTTCATCTAAACACCTGTTCATCTTTGCACTACGGGCCAAAGATATTCATTATAAAATCATTCATCTTTGCACTACAGGCCAAAGATATTCAGTTATATCATCATTTAGGACTGAGGATGATGAAAAATATTTTAAAGAAAACGAATCCAGTGAAACAAAAGAACAAGTATTAAGGATTCATACTTTAAATAACCCAAGTTCGAAAATACTTCATAAATAACCAGAGTGGAGTAAAATTCAAGAATGAAGACCAAAACATAGATCCAATCAAAGATAGAAACTAAAACAGACAATCTTGGACATAGAAAAGAAAATTTAATTTTTCTGTGAATAGTGTCGTATTCGTGAATAGTGCCGTATACGTGAATAGTGCCATATACGTGAATAGTAACTCCGACACCAAAATATAGAAATTTCACAAAAAACATCATCATGCTTCGTGAATAGTACTCGTGAATAGTAACTCGTGAATAGTAACTCATGAATAGTAACTCGTGAATAGTAACTCATTAATAGTAACTCATGAATAGTAACCCCGACATAAAAAAGTTTAAAATTTGATAAAAAGTTCCAACCAATATTTCGGCATAATGATATTGAAGAAATAATATGTTTTTAAAAAAAATAATATCCCTTACCTCAAAAGGATAGTACTTCTGACTGGAATACTAGATATAGTGCTGAAAGAACTTGCACCGTATAGCAATACTCAAACTACTAAAATACTCACAAAAATACGCTCGATATTATAGAGAGAGAAGAGAGAGAAATTTTTAGTTTCTGGTGTGATATTATAGAGAGAGAAGAGAGAGAAATTTTTAGTTTCTGTTCCCAGGAAAGAGGGGGCTTTCCAATAAGAATTTATCCTTACTGGCGCGCAATTAGATGACCAAACCTCTCCTTAGACAGAACTTTCTAGACATTGCCAATAATGTTTTCTAATAATATGAATTATTGCTTTGATAATGGAAAATATTGTGTAGTGACAATTATTGAAACAACAATAATATAAAATATCAACGCAGCAATTATTGAATCAATAAAATAAAATACTGAACAGTAATTACTATAACAATTATTGAGTAGTGCCTTCTTACATAAGAATCAATAATTGGTGCAATCAGGTGCTATCTTCTTGTCTGACAATGCGTATTCATCGTGTTTTAACCATCGGGTATTCCAATGATATTAATTGGTAACAATTGCGCCAAGTATTTATAAACAACTTATACTTGTCTTTTTCTTCATCCAATCGGTTTCCGTTATGGGCCCACACAAGGCTGCGACGTCGTACAAATATTCCCCGACAACAAGAATATTCCACGACCAAACGAATATTCTCCGACAACAATGAGTATTTTATAACCACTTGCTTATTTAAAATATTTGCGCATTTTACCCATAACTAACCACATTAATCAAATCAACCCCTTACTATTTCAAAATAATAATTAGAGAAATTAAATCTTTATTTATAAAAAGTTGGGGTCTTACATTCATTCTATCCTTAAAATTCAAATAGTGATGTAAATTTATTTTAATTTTTGAAGAAACAAGTTTGTACTTGTAAATACTTTCTTTAGTAATTTATAATATTAACTATTGCATTGATTAAAATAAAATAAAGTCGCACTATTTTAAATTAATATAAGGTATTCAAAACGAAACCCAATCATAAGAAAAAGAAAAAACCTTGTTTGTGAGACCCTGCAGTTTTATGAATAAAAATTTTATTTTCTCGAAATATTTTTTTGAATATTATGGTGTGGATTTGATATAATGTTATAGTTATGGGTAGTATTTATAAATTTTGCAAAGTACGCAAGATGTTATATAATATTCGATTGGTTTGAGAATATTCTTTTTTTGTTGGGAATATCCGTATTGACGGACAATCATCATTGGTGGACCCCTACAAATCTAATTATTGTCGATTGAGAAAATGACAAAAGTACTTTATAAAAATAACAAATGAAGTTTTACTTATTAATCGTTGAAACACCCTTGTTAAAAAATATCGAATACGCAGTGTTTGCATAAGTAGCACTACCTATTAATTATTGATGCTTAAGTGATAAGTCACTCATTTTTGTTGGTATTATTAATGTAATAATATAGAAAATCTTTTTATATAAAAATGTAATACTTTTATAAAGTTATTCTATAAATAGAATATATTATATTCTATTATGCGATAGTGTTGCGTAGATATGCGATAGTGTTTTGCATAGTAAAATCTTTTTATATAAAATGTAATACTTTTATAAAGTTATCTGCTTTTATTAGACAATAATTAGAATATATTATATTTTATTATGCATAGTGTTTGCATAGTGTTATTCGTTTTATTAGATTATAAATAGAATATATTATATTTTATTTAAAAGATTTTGCTTTAAATATGGACCGTCAGATTAAAGTAAATCAATCTCGACCGTTCATGAGTTAGTTACTATGCATTCTATTTTTCTATAAATAGAAGCTCATTCATTCATTATTTTCTTACTGAATTAAATTGAAACTCTAGAGAGATAAACTATAGAGAGAAAGAAGAAAGTATTCTGCTACATCACTACTTATATATCCAGTACTCTTCTTCTTAAGGTAGGGAATATTATTTTTTGTACTCGTAAGGGGTGTTATTCTTTCTTATTCATGAAGAGAACTGTTGTTATTCCATTTCTTATTATTCTGTTGGAATAACCTGTATACGTGGTCTACCCTATACTTGGTGACATTCTTCTATTATTCATTAGAACATCCTCGTCACAGTGTTTTTACACCCACCTAGTTCCGCTTTTTATTATTATTCCGCTTGGAACATCATGTTCATGTGTTTTACAATTTACCGGGTTCCGCTCTTATTATTATTTTTTTTTGGAACATTCATGCATGAGTTTTACACCGACCGTTCCGCCTTTTTATTATTCTCGTTGAACATCCTCGTCGTTGCAAATATTACCTTACCTAGTTCCGTTATTATTATTCAGTTGGAATAACCTGTCTATGTGAAGTACCGCATGCATGGTGATTTCTTTTGTTATTCCATTCTTTATTATACTCGGTTGGTTAAAGTTTTGACTTATACTCCATGAAATTAGTAGAATATCCTTGATATTTGCGCTTCATCCAAAGATCTTTTCATGGAAATGTTCTTCTGATCATTCTTGAATTTTACTCTACAAAACAGTATCATGTTGACAATTTGGACGTTAATAATTCCTGGATAAAATAATTCTTGAACTTGTTTTATTGAATTCTTATATCATTGCCATCATCCTCATGTGCATAGATGGACTTGGTATGATTATGACCAGGGATTATTCGGTGTAATCATGACCGTAATGTTACAAATGATGTGGTAAAAATTCTCATTGGCCCGTAGTGCATTGATGGACAGTTGTTGGCATGATCATGACCATCAATGAATACACAAATATTATTGGCCCGTAGTGCATGGATAATTGTGGTCGTGATACTAAAGAATATCCTTGTCCGTAGTGCAGGGGTGATTCGATGATGTGGATTATTTATTAAGCTAAGTCTCAACGATAACAATGATGAAAAACCTTTTTAATCATAAAAGATAGTAGATTTTATTTTCTACTTGACTCTTTTAATGGATTACTTGTTCCGCTGCAGTTAAACTTGATGTCTATTATATTTTATCAGTTTAACATTGTTGGAGACTAATGATAATTTATTCTGCATTATCTTAGTCATAATATTTCTTACTGGGCTAGTTGAGCTCACCCTTCCTTTCACTATTCTCTTCAGGAAATGAGAATATAGGCCGAGACGAAGCCTCGGGAACGGAGTGATGGTCCTAGATGGTGCATTAGTAGTCATCACTATTCTGTGAAATAGTGTGATAATAATTGTAATAAGGACTCCTTTTGAGTTTGTATACTCTCTAGTAGAAAATATTTGTATTCAAACTCACAGTTTATGTTTTGTCGTATTGTACACGACAGTTGTATTAGTAAGTTGTATTTGAATTCTGTACCATGTATCTGGCGACCCAAGATGGGTGATGTATACCTAATTTTGGGGACGTCACATTGTTTGTGTTAAAAAATTGGAGTTGAGACTATTAGTACATGGATGACAAAATAACTTGAAATAGAAAACTATTTAATATTACGTCCAATCAAATATCATAATTCCTACCATTTTTTATTTAACTTTTGTAGACAAAATTAATCTTTATTTTTTTTAAATTATTGATATATCCTATCCATCTATATTCACACTACTTAGAATAAGATTACTTTGTTATTACTTGTAAGACCCCAAATTTTATGAAATAAAAGTATTCAATTTTTTTATAAATAATATTCATGAGTTACTATTCATGAGTTACTATTCACGAGTTACTATTCATGAGTTACTATTCACGAGTTACTATTTACGAGTTACTATTCATGCATTACTATTCACGAGTACTATTCATGAAGCATGATAAAAAAAATTCATAAGAAGGTATTACTCAATAATTGTTACAGTAATTACTGTTCAATATTTTATTTTATTGATTCAATAGTTGCTACGTTGATATTTTATATTATTGTTGTTTCAATAATTGTCACGGCACAGTATTTCTCATTATCGGATCAATAATTCATATTATTTGGATAATATTATTAGATAGCATTATTGGCAATGTCTAGAAAGTTCTGTCAAGGAGAGGTTTGGTCATCTAATTGCGCGCCAGTAAGGAGAAATCCTTATTGGAAAGCCCCTCTTTCCGTGGAACCGCTCGGTCAAGATTGTGATTCTCGTAATATTATTTGTGAATAATTAATTATTGATTTATATGATAAGGAAAATATTCATTTTATGTGGTTATAGATGGAGAAAATTTTAATGTGACAATTGTTAAAATTGATATTTTTTCTTTTCTAATAAAATATATTATTATATTACAGTAATATAATAATGGTGATATTTTTACAATGAATGTGTGATATATGAATAAATGAGGAGGAAGAGTAGTTTTGTTTCATTAAATGATAAACACATATTTTGTGTGTTACAAAAAATATTTAACACATGTTAAACATGATGGTGTTACACAAATTTTGACCGAAATCGATTATAGCCTGTAAAATCCTCCGTTTGTAGATTTCGGTCAATTTCTGTCTGGAATTTGGAAAAACTTTCTTCTGCAAAGTTGTAGAGAATGGAATTTTCTATGGAAAGGATATGTGGTTTGAATTTTTTTGATAAAAGGGCTATTTATTATGAATTATTGAAGTTCCGAAGTTCCAGAATAATTGATTTTTGGAAGTTTTAATTGTTTTATTTAAGAAAAACGTTTTTTACACTTTTGTGGGCCCCACTTGCATGTGTTAAATTGCTGAATTCAGATGCAAAGGTGTGCTAAGGAAATTTTATTATAAATAATATTATTTTAATAAATTTTCTGCTTTGGTGTTCTAAGCAATTTCCTATAAATAGTGCTTAAATTAGAATTGAAAATCACACCGTAAACCAAGTTTTCTCTATTTCTCTCTCTATATTATCGAGTGTATTCTTGTGAGTATTTTGATATCTTGAGTGTTGCTATACGTGCAAGTTCGTTTCAAATATTATTCCAAATGTAAGTACTCGCCTTTTGAGGTAAGGAATATTGTCGTTAGTATGTAAGGGTTATTATGTTTTTCAATTTCGAAATTTTTCTGAACCTTCAAAAATTCTGGAAAAATTTGAAATGATATTTTGATGAGTTTTGTAGATTGTGTCCAAAAATGACGATTTGTGGATGTATAGATTAGGAGTTATGGATTTTATGAGAAAAGACTATTTTAAAAGTAACCGCTTATAACTCATTGTGATTAACTCCAAAATTGATGAAATTTTTATTGGGAGTACATCTATATAATATCAGTATACTCTATAAATTTCGGAATATTTGTATAAAATTACAATTTATGATAAATGTTTAAATATTCGACGGTTTTTGCCATATGAAAAATAGTAAATGAATTTTAAAAATTCCGAGAAAAATATATGTTCAATATGGGACTATATTATGCTAAATCCCAGAAAAGAAATATTTTTGGAACTGATTTGGTATTTTTCATGAAAATATTCTAGTTATGAGTAAATGAATTAAATATGTTATGTGAAGTAAGAAAATTGGAAAATATGATTTTATGCCTTGAGAATCATAAATGAGGTATATGCAGATTTTTGATGAGGGTTTTGGTTATTGGTGATGAAATCTTATGAGTTTGGCATTTTAGGATGATTAAATGCATTTATTAGTAAAGTGTAAACAATTAAAATAAATTATTTATAAGTTTAAGAAATGATTAAAATATTGTGATAGTATTAATAATATTAGATTATGAGATTATTAAGTGATTTATAACATTTTGATTAAAATGTTATGAGATCATTGATTTATGAATCTTACTCTTGAAATTAAATCTATATGTTGATTATATTATTTTTATTATCATATATAACATTCTTATAACCCTAAGGATGATATTTCTCTTTGACTTGAGTATAAAGATGGGTAGATTATTAGTATGATCATGATTATAGGTTCTCTTTGGCCAGTAGTGCAAAGTTGAATTATTGACTGGTATGATCATGACCATTGAATTTATAATTGAATATCTTTAGCTTAAGTGAAAAGGTGAATTGATCAACATATATGGTTATAATTATGGTTTATATAAATTCTGAAATGATTATGTATTTCTTTGAGATATGAATATCTTTGGCCTGTAGTGCAAAGATCAATTATTGATGAATATCTTTGGTCCGTAGTGTAAAGATGACCCGTTGTTGAATATCTTTGGCATGTAGTGCAAAGATGACTTGTTATTGAATATCTTTGGCATGTAGTGCAAAGATGAACTGTTGATGAATATCTTTGGCCCGTGGTGTAAAGATGAATTTATTAGTATGATTATGAACATGAACTATGATTTGGTATATCCATGATCTTTGATGTTTCAGGTAAAGACAGGTGATGAAAATTATCTTCGTCTTGGATGCGAAGAAGAATTTAGAATCACAATTATGATTATGAGTTATTCATATGATTGTGGAAATGAACTATTGATTGATGTTACAGGGATAAAATATTGTTGGTAGACTTTTAACGTGGAGAAGATAATAGACTTTATAGTCTATTTGACTCTTCTAATGGATTGCTTCGTTCACCGCAACTATGGTTGAAAAGATTTATTATCTACCATATGTTCTAAATCTCGATTTATTATTGATGAAGTCTATTGATAATGTAATTATCTTTAGTCATAATATTCTTTATCGAAGTTAGTTGGCTCACCCTTCCGCTTCACAATTCCTTTCGTGTAATAAGAGTGTAGGCGGGTCGAGCGAGAATAACAGGGGAATAGTGTGATGGTTCTAGTCCACAAAGTTTCTCAACACATTATAAAATCCGGCATTTACATACAATATATAATTGTATTGAGGACCTAAGATGTGTGTGTCGATATATTATACGTCACTTAATAATTGATTTTGGTGAACAACAATATAGGTGAGGCGAACCCAACTTTGGAAGGGTGTTTTATCACTATCATACAAGATGTCTAATGACATACAACCTCGCATTATCATAAGATGTGGTTGTGCAAATCCACTCGATGAGTATATCTATGAAACCGCTTATATGATCTTGGAGTTTATTTGAAACATAATGTTCAATTGCGGAATGGTAGAGATAGTTATATGTCAAGAGAAGACTCACCATTGGAAAGAAGATGATAGTAATCTTCTCATTTTTTTTAGGGGTCTATCAGGTCAACCAAGGATAATTTTGTGGGCATATATGATATGTATAATAACCTGTATTTACGGCCTCCCATGTACGAAAGGTTTCTCGAAAGACTTCCCAAAAGTTTTAATTTCTAAAACAGCTTTTTTGATCGTGACTTTTATGTAAGGTGTCATGGTGACGTCTTATCCAAGTTGGTGTCCAGAGTCACAGCTTGGTATATTTTAGTATCAAAACTCACAACAAATGTGTTGTTGTATTTTGCACGACAATTGTTGTAATAAAGTTGTAGTTGTGTTCTGTACCATGTATTTGGCGACTCAAAATGGGTTGAATGGAATGGACCTATTTTGGGGTTGTCACATTACTAGTAAGAGTACGTATACTAGTCCTACAAATTAATTTTTATTTAACACTTTAAATAATTTTAGATAAAACAAATATAACATGAGATTATTTTAAAGAAATTGATATTTCCACGTTATTTTTTAATATTTTTATACGTAAAGTACACATATATAGTAATGTGTCGAATTTTTATTAATTAATATGAAGAGTAGTACTATAGTAGCCTTGTGATTATAAACTTGGATAACATGACCTTAGTGTTGCACATTAAATTGGAGAAATTGAGGGCAAAGATCCTACGGCTACGACTATATGTGGAGAGATGTTACCGTTAGATATGAGGCTCACAATGAAGGGCTTTAAGATGCACGTGTTATATATGCAAGCCTTCCCATTCACAGTTTTTGAATTTCATTTTGTAGTCTTTCAATTCACATTAGCTTTTGAATGATTTTTTCCGGTGCAAAATCTATTTTTCACCCAAATGTCAGATATTCTACATTATCTCCCATCTCCCATTTTTCTCATCTCCAAATTTCAGATCTTGGGATCCCAATTTCTTCATCTACTGGCTTTACATCCCAGAACAAAATCACGAACCTTCGTTTTAACCTTTGTTTGTATCTAATTAGGAATCTATGGTTTGGAAATAGATCGGGAGCTGCGTACAGAGTCTTCTCCACATGGATTTGGAAATCTAGGGTATGTGTTCTTGTCCAGACTTAAGTTAATTTACCATTTTCTTTCTCTTTTCAATTTAGTCTTTTCCACCTTACATTCTCTTAATCCTAGGTTTTACGCCCAAAAAATCTTTGCCTCGTAATCTATCTTACAATCTCGGCATCGTTGTCTCTTTTGTTTTTACTTCTATCTATAGAAGTAGAAAATGTCATCGTTGGGAACTTCGAAGGGTGTATTGGAGATCGCAAAGTTCGCTGTATATGTAACAACAGTTCCCATTGGTCATATGTATTTCTTCGCTAACAACACTCAGAATCATCAGAAATTCATTGGCGCTATATGTATATGTTTCTCTATAGAATATGGTTCTGACAATCTTCATTTCTACTTTATAGTTTTATAGATTTTCCTAAATTTTGTTTGGTTGTTCTAGTTCAGTACTGATGGTTATGTGTGTGTGTATATATATATGTATGTAATTTATAAATGCGTTGTTCATATACTTTGTTTGATTGAGTGTTCTGCAGTTCTGCTTTATTTGAATTCCAATAAATTGGGCCAAGGAAAGCAAATATATACCCTCTCTCTTTCTACATTGCCATAATAAGGGGGAAAAAGACATATTCACGACATAAAGGAAGGAGAAAGCCCATGTCAGTGCAATCTTTTTACTGGCCATGGTTAGAGAGTTGTAATCTAGCAAACTTTAATATTTTTATTCAAGCATCACTGAAACAAACAATTCTACTTTCCAAAAGTTCCCTAGACTCCCACTCAACATAGTGCCTTCAACTTTTAATTTCTTTGTTGTTCTGATAGTAATAATACAAATTGACTTCAATTAATTTATTTGAACTTTTTAGTTATCTAAACCACTGTTATACCCTGCTTCAAAAAATGTTAACATAAATAGGAACAAAAACAAACATTAAATTACAGTTACAACACACCAATTAGAAAATTAACTACAGGAAATCAATATTATATTTTGGAAAAACAAATACACAAGTAACAAAAAAATTTCAAATAACCTAAGCTTATTTGGATATCAGAAAATAAGTGTCAATACAGCAAAAACAAGAAACCACACATAAAACCAAGATATGAAAATTCTGAAGATAAGTATTAAAAACAGACTACACAGAAAAGAAAAAACATAAAGAACACACACATTGAATAAAATAACTCTTATAACAAACCAGCAAATGAAAACCAAGATACAACCAGATATTAATAAAGCAAAATCTAGATATTCTTCAAACTAACCCTCAAACAGGACTAAACTAGAAAGTAGAACTTTTCAGTGCCAACGGTTCAAATCCATGGACTAAAATTTGCAAGGGAGAAAAAAGCACAACAAGAAGAAGAGAGAAAGATGATGATAGAGACAATGATAATAATGATGAAATTTATAACTTAGCAAAAAAAATTAATCATGAAATTTTTATTAAGTGTTCATAATAAAAGCTCAAAGAACAACGAAAGATGATGATGACAAATACAATGAAAATAATAATGAAATTTATTACTTATCAAAAAAATTTAATGCTGAAATTTATGTCAAATGTGTAGAACGAAGCTTACATATCTACCAGTAGATTAGGTCACTGTAGTATCTACGAGGAAAAAATAAAGATTGCAACTTTAAGACAAAGAAACATCATATCATAGCTAAAATGAGGTTTTTTGGATTTTAATATTCAATTCATCCTAGAAATGTGGTTAAAAATTGAAGCTTTTCTTAAGAGCGAACGCTTCATATCATAGCCTCCAAGCTCCTTTATCAATGGGAAGCATCAAAATTTAGAATGAAGGAGCAGGGTGCTGTTAAAATGTTGCAATTTTAGGTGATTAAATTATAGAACATACTTGTAGAGGTGAATAAAAATTTATGCTTTCAAAGAAAATGTAGGTCATGTATGCATTGAATGACAGACAGCTTTCTCATATAAACTAGCTAACCAGTTCTAAAGACTTACCAAGAATACTATACAATCAATTTTACTGTGGAGTGTATAAGTAGAATACTTCATACTTGTTCAGTTCCTAACATACCCTAGCCTACAGCCTACAACTCCTTGAACTTTGCTGCAAATGAGTTTATCTACTATAATTGTTTTGTATTGGTTTAAATTTTTAATTAATAATTAGGGCTTGGCTTGAGCTCAATGGTTATTTGTATGATTTGAGTTTAAGCAAAAATTGTCTATTAAATTAGTTGAGTCTTAACAATGATGAGCTTGCCTTGTTTCGGTCAGCTTGACTCATTGACACGATTACTTCCGGATCAAACCATAATAGATTGTACAAGATCTCGCGTTCGCACTATAATGCATGTAATCCACCCTTCTCTTTGGTATTACAATGGTACTTTATGTTGTCAAATTCCTTGCTCAAATCAATGTCTTATCTTATCAGATTAAGGAATATAACATTAATTGCTTATTATCTAATGGAACCTTATTGAATCCTGGCTGCCCAGCTTGAAGTGTTGGAAGAAATTGCCAAGCAAGGATTTGGGTACACCCACATCTGACTTGAGATATTAACTTTCTGTTTTAATATTCTGGATTGCAATCGTATTTGGAAGGATTAAAGCACTTTCCAGATAGCCTTTTATTAGATAGATATTAGAGCATTTTTTTTATTCTGACTATGTTTTGGTCAACTAAATTTGTTGGTGGCATTATAATATTACATTTTCTCATGGTTAGTATTTTTGAGTATTCTTGTTGGATCAGTTAGCTAATGTGTTATGCAATATCCTGATTTGCATTGCAGAAGCAACCCCAAAGACAATTATGAGAACAATGGAGGTAAAAGGCCTCACCCTATATCATTCGAAGTCGCATCTTCACGTTTGTTATGTCCGTTAATTTAATTTTTCTTTCATTGTTATTCAACGCAATAAGAAAAAAAAGCTAAAAGAAAGAATATATCGTTGTTTAGACATGTATTTATATATTCTTGAAAAATTGAAATTCATATAAAGAAAAACAAAACAGACAAATTAACTTTAGAACCAATAACAATGGACGTAAAAATCTTGTATACTTGTTATGATTATAATATTATGTACTTTATTTTTGCGATCTCCTTTTAGTGCGCAAAAGTTGCTCCATGTACTTGTAGTGCTTTATATATGATAGCTCTAATCTTAAGAGCATAACTCCTTCTGCATTGTATATGATAGATCCAATCTTAAGAGCATAACTCAAGTATCTCTTTTTTGCATAAATATCGGTTGGGGAAGCAATCTTGCAAGGAGTTAACCGACAAGTCTAAAGATGGTATGCCCCAATCTCGTATAACCTGGATCCAATAATCCCCCTATATGTTATATTAACATGGTTGAGTCTACTTATATAAAAGGACCCAATACAAGAACTAATTGAGCACATCTACTAATATAAAAGTCCAAGAAGACTTTTTAATACAATTCTTGGTATTGCCACGGAATCTTTCAGAGGGGTGTACTGGTTACTCAATTGAATTAGGTCCTTGTGTGTGCACACACACAAGAGAATGTGTTAGTGTTTATGGAGAGTTGGACGCAATGATGAAAGATATAAATGGTTGTACAAAGTAAGCAAATGAATCTTCGCTAGACCAAAGCGAGAAATTTTGTATGATGAGTAACACTTCTTGAAATTCTCATGTTTTGCATGATGAGTAACACTGGTTGGAATTCTTATCAATTAATTACTAAGGTGTAGTTGGAATTATTGCAGCATCTTGCATTGCAGAGAGCTAGGACACAGGTTCATCTACATCAACATCATCAAGAATGATGGCACAAGATCTGAATGAGTATGATAAATATCTTTTAAATTTTCTATCAGAAAGGGTCATCTAGCTTTCTTGAGTAATAATTTTATCTACTTTAGATATTTTGAGCAGTGGTTACCACGTTACTCAGGCTTTGTGAGTTCAGATGGAAGTTCAGCGAAGGCTGCATGACCAACGGGAGGTTAGTTTTCTTGTGTGTCCATTCAAATTAAGCACCTTTCACTTTTTACTTTGGCCACTTCAATCTGTTCTACAGTTTCCTGTAGAAGATTTTACCTCATAATTTATGTGGTTTGTATGGGTAAATTTTGATTACAAAGTCTCAATAACTTTTTGGTTTTTGTTTGACCAAATAGTAAGCGGCTTGACTTTTAGAAAAGATGGTGAAACTTTAAAGTTCTAGTATATACCAATACCTATGTGCTTACAGTTTTAGTTATAATAAGGATTCTACCTGAGTAGATGTTTTATCTTGCACTTAAAATGTCTAAACTTTAAAATTAGATGCTATGGAAAACCCAACTTTAAAAAGAAAATAGAAGATACTATGGAAAACCCACCTTTAAAAAGAAAATCTCCTCTGTTGTACCTAATGGCTATCACTGAAACATCGACTATACTGCCATTTTATGTAATAAGGGTTTTATACTTGTTATATTGTTAGTAGGTAGAAATATCCTTTTGACATGACCCTTTTAGACCACAATATAATTTGTCGATGAACTAACAAAGGGTAACCTCCCTGAGATTGTTAATTAACCACAAAAACATCATTAGAGTTCTATCATCTCCAATCAAAAGTGTGGTTAATATACCCCTTCAAGAGGTAAGATCTCGAAACCAAGCTCAGCGCCGACTTTAGCTACGAATTGAAGCTCAATGACCAGACAGTGGCTTCTGTTGGGGCTTGAAGCTGCTAGGGAAGAGCTCTCTGAACTTGCTATCAAGGTTGTAGCATCTCTAGAAAGTAGAAATGCTATTAATGTAAGCATCAGATGTGGTAAAAGATAAGAGATTCAGCTTTTTGAAATTAGATTAATATTGGTTTTTGCAAACATGAAAAAAATTCTGTAGCAAATGTATTATTAAAATTAGAAATTATTGTTTGCTATGTTTAAATGATATTGTACTAAGGGCAAAGGTCCAAAAATGCCCCAGAAGTATACACGAATGTCCCACTCCCATCCTAAACTATTTTTTTTCTCAAAAGTACCCTTAACGTTACAAAAATCAGGTCACATGTGCCCTTGCTGTCAACGGACTAGCCACTTAGACTAACTCTGTTTACACGTGGACAATTATTGCTGATTAGGCACATTCTTTATCTCTCTCTGATTAGCCCTCGTTTCTTTCTATCTCTCCTCAAAACCCCAAATTCACAAACTTTTCTTCCCTTTCCTCCCTAGAAACCGAAACCGAAACCACCACCGTTACAACAAACCAGCCAAAACCCTCAACACTCCCAGAAAGATGAAGCCCTCCAATGAATCAGCGCTTGGCTCGAATTCAAGAACAAAAACCACAATAATTGTAATACTCGGTAAAAAAAAAGATAAAAGATAAAAGATAAATATAATTAGATAATAAAAGTGTAACTAATAAGTATTTATACATATCTAAAACCTATAAGGATAAGAAAAGTCATTCAAATTTAATAAACTTTTAATTTTAAAAAGGACTCTTTTACCTAGTAACTTATTTTGCAAAGGAATTACATATATTTAAATAACTAGAGAGAAAGAAGAACGTAAAAATTTATTTGGCTTTAGAGTATCTTTAGTAATAGAAGAAGAAAAGAAGAAAAAATTAAAAGGTAAATTTTTGGTGCGTGTGTGTGTGTGTGAGTAAATATATATATATATATATATATATATATATTATGTTATGAATCATGGCAGCTTGTTTGTGATTGTGTGAATCAATATTTTTTTATATATATACTTATGAATCATGGCTACTAAGTTATATACTAATAAGTATAATGTAATAATTCTAAACTAATAACATAAAATATTTGTTTTAATTTTAAAGTTAGAGTTTCAATATTGAATATTTAAGTAATTATAATTTAGGAAAATCTTTATAATTTAAGGTATACTAACTAAATATAAATTGAATTAAAAATAAATAAATAATGAAATAAAAAATTATTTTTGAGGCAGGATATTTTATCCTAATGATTTCTTTTTGTTCTAAATTTATATTTAGGATTTGTTCGGCTAATATTTTCGTATTCGTAATATCGAGATAAGTGGCTTTCCGAACTATTTAGTATTTTTAAGATTATCGTTACTTTTAAGTATGTCTTATTAATTATTCGGATGTCTAAATGTACAATTTCAAAATTCGTTATTTTTTATTTAAGGCTTCCATTTAAATTAAATTGTTCTGTTCTTTTATTTCAAAATTCGGATCAAGTATTTATTTTCGAACTGTGAATGAGATTATATGAGTTTGAACTGTGAAAAAGTATCGTTTATATTATCGATAATATTGAGAATTTTTTTTGAAATCCTCAGTCTGACTATGTATAGAACCCGTTATTGATTACGTTTAGTTCCGGAGCTAATATAGGACCTAATAAGGCACACACCTTTTAGTTGCCCTTCGGGGAGCGTGCATTTTTTATAGATACCTTAGTAGGGTGCGTATCATAACGTTATCAAACTTTTGGGTCGTGTTACAGGGCTATTGTAACCTTAGTCGCTAAGGTTCTGGATTAAAAGAGATATGATATACATTGAAATTATTTTTGAATTGTTTTAGTTTTGAAAGCTTTTGTACTATTGTTACTTAACAAAAAGTTATTTCGAAAAAGTATTTTGCAAATTGTACTTGATTCGGCTAGATAGAGAGGATTGCTATGTGACGGCCTCCAAATAGGTATACATCACATATCTTGAGTCGCCAAATACATGGTACATAATTCAAATACAATCGTGTAAAATACGACTAAACATATGCTGTGAGTTTTAATACAAATATTGTCATCTAGACAATATACAAACTCATTGGTGTCCTCATTACATTTATTATTACACTATTTCACAGAATAGTGAGGACTACTAATGCACCATCTAGGACCATCACTCTGTTCCCCGACTAGTCCCTGCTACGTTCTCATTTCCTGAAGAGAACAATGAAAGCAAAAGGGTGAGCTCAACTAGCCCAGTAAGAAATATTATGACTAAGATAATGCAGAATAATTTATCGTTAGCCTTCAACAGTGTTAAACTGATAAAATATAATAAATATCAAGTTTAACTGCAGCGGAACAAGCAATCCATTAGGAGAGTCAAGTAGAGAATGAAATCTACTATATTCTATGATTTAAAAGGTTTTTCATCACTTTTATCGCTGAGACTCAGCTTAACAAATAATCCACATCATCCCTGCACTACGACCAAGGATATTCATTAGTATCACGACCATAAATTATCCATGCACTACGGGCCAAGGATATTCGTATTCATCAATGGTCATGATCATGCCAACAACTCGTCCATCAATGCACTACGGCCAACGAGGACTTTTATCACATCATTTGTAACATTACTACCATGATTATACCGATTAATCCTCGGTCATAATCATACCAAGTCCATCTATGCACTACAGGCCATAGATGACTTTCAACAGAATATAAACATGAGGATGATGACAATGATATAAGAATTCAATAAAAACAAGTTCAAGAATTAATTTATCCAGGAACCAATAACGTCAAAATTGTCAACATGATACTTCTTTGTACAATAAAATTCAAGATTTCTCAGAAGAATATTTCCATGAAAAGATACTGGATGAAGCGCAAATATAAAGGATATTCCACTAATTTCATGGAATATAGAAGCCAAAATTTTAACCAACTGAGTATAACAAAAGAAATCACCAGGCATGCGTTAGATCAAGCATGCATAAAGTTATTCCAATGTATAATAATTAATCGGAACTGTGTCAAATGCGTAAAGCATGCATGAGGATGTTCCAACAGAATGATAAATAATAGAACCAGGTCATGCATAAAGCACAGACATGATGTTCCAACAGAATAATAAAAATGGAATAACAGAAGAATTTCACCAAGTATAGGGTAGCCCGCGTATACAAGTTATTCCAACAGAATAATAAAAAATGGAATAACAGAAGTTCTCTTCATGAATGAGAAAGAAATAACACCCCTTACATTAAAAGAAACTGGATATAGGAGTAGTGAAGTAGCAGAATACTTTTCTTCTTTCTCTCTATAATTTTCTCTCTCTAGAGTTTCAGTGAATTCGTAAGAAATAATGAAGGAATGAACTTCTATTTATAGGAGAATGGAAAGGCACTGTGTTAGGATTCAATAATTATGCAAATTTACGGATGACAACTTTGATAACCCAAGATGTAAAATTTTCAAACCTCCAACCAATAAGAATAAAGCAAGGAATTATAATATATATATATATATATATATATATATATATATATATATATATATATATATATAAAAACCACACATGTTTAAAAGAAAACTCACCCACCCGTGAACAACTTGCTAGATTCCTTTCTCCCAAATTCATTTTCTCCCACGTGGGCCCAACATGTTCCCCTCCCACCAACATGTCATAATCACATTTGGATCCCATTATATTATACTAAACAATTTCTATCGATTATTTTAAAAATGGGTAAATGGGAATCTAAATAATAAGAAAAACTTACAACCACAACTTCATAAAAACCCTCTCAATATTTTAACAACATTTATCATCATTATTATTATTCACGATGATTAATCGACTGTGTCGTTCCTGTGAAAGAGGCTTTCCAATAAGGATTTCTCCCCATTGGCGCGCAATTAGATGACCAAACCTCTCCTTGACAAAACTTTTAGACATCGTTAATATTGCAAATAATAATATCAATAACTTTGTCATCTCAATTATTGATTTAATAATATATAAAATATTGAAAATAATTGAATCAAATAATGTGAGATACTATGATCAATTCAGAGCAATAATTGAACAAAACCGAGTGACTTCTAACGTAAGCATCAATAATCAATACTGGTGTTACTACTATACAACTACGCCAGACATCGCATTTCTTTTTAACACCGGGTGTTTCAACAGCTTAACTGTAAAACTTCCACCGTTATTTTCATAAAGTATTTTGTCGTTTTCTCAATCCGACAATAATTCCGTTAATGGGGTCCACCAATGATTGTCTTAGTTATACTGAATATTCCCTGTTAAAACGAATATTCCCCACCAATCGAATATTATATAACAACACAGACTTTTGCAAAATTTATTAATATTACCCACAACTATAACATTATATCAAATTCATTCCATAATATTCAAAAAATGATATTTATAGAAAATTCATCTTTATTCATAAAAGTTGGGGTCTTACATGCTACTTGTTGGGCTTCATCGCTCACCCCCTTACAGATTTTTACAGGTCCCATCATTGAAAGCTGAGCCTTTATTTGATACACTTGGAATGGCTGGAGTTTAGTTTTAGATGATTTTCTTTTGTTGATGGATTTTGATAAAACTCTTAGTTTCGAGGAGTTGCGTCTCCATTATTTGAATGTGGTATTTATTACTATTTCATTTGGATTGATTTAAAATATATTTATTATTGGATTTTAAGTTGAAATTATTGTTAAGTTATTTTGTTTGGGTTGCGCGTTATTGATATTGTTGCCTTACGGGCCTATGGGCTTGCGGCATATAACACTTTGGACCTATATCAGGTTCGGGGTGTTACAGAGGTGGTATCAGAGCAGTGGCCCCTCGCAATGTGTTAGGTTGAAAATCCTACATATTTCCTGGGGAGTGATTTTGGGAGTTAGCTGTGGGTAAGAGTATTGATTAAATTTAATGATTTAAAAATTAAATAGAGAATAAGGTAAGAAATCTATGTTTTGTTTGACGTTTTGTACTCGAGGCTAATTGGGTATTTTATTTTATTCGTTATTAGTTTTGTATAGTGTTGTTGAGTGGAGATTTCTTTTTTGTAGGGAAAATGCCGCCTAGAAGAAGCAACTTAACTAACACTAATTTTGGCGCTAATGGTCTAACTCAGCTGGCTACTACTTTAGCTCAGCTAGTGCAGAACCAACAACCTGGACAATGTGGCATAATAATGTATTCAAGCGATTGAATCCGCTTGATATTTGAAGGGCTACGACCCTTCCATAGTTGAAGAAGTGGATTCAAGAAATGGAGAAGGCGTTTGATTTGCTAGGGGAGTAGTGAGGCTAATAAGGTGACGTTGGCGCTTTACCGGCTTGAGGTGGGGCGTATGATTGGTGGCTTATGGAGAAAAAGAAAGTATGAAGGAATCTGAACCCTACACATGGACCATGTTTAAGGAGTCATTTACTAACAAATACTTTCCTAGAACAATTCGGGCACAAAAGGAGAGAGAAATTATTAGGATTGTATGAGGAGCAAGACAGTTGCTCAATATGAAGCCGAATTCGCGAAGCTTGCCAAGTATGCACCAACTTTGGTGGCGATGATGAGGCTATGAAAGCCTTGAAGGTTATCTGAATATTCCCTGTTAAAACGAATATTCCCCGACCAATCGAATATTATATAACAACTTGCGTACTTTGCAAAATTTATAAATATTACCCACAACTATAACATTATATCAAATTCATTCCATAATATTCAAAAGCGATATTTATAGAAAATTCATCTTTATTCATAAAAGTTGGGGTCTTACAACCACCCCTTCTTATGAAATTTCACCCTCGAAATTAGGGTACGTACCTAGTATGTCGAAGAGGTAAGGATAACTTGATTTCATTTCAGATTCTAGCTTCCAAGTCATTTCCTCAACATCGTGGTTTCTCCACAAAACTTTGACTTGAGGTATAACCTTAGAGCGTAGAATATGTTCTTTCTTATCCAAGATTTGAACATGAACCTCTTCATACGTCAAATCTTTCGCTATTTCGTCCGGTTCTAACTCAATAATGTGGTTCAGATCTTCCACATATTTACGTAACATGGATATGTGAAAACGCGTTATGAACATTTAGACATACTTGGCGGTAAAGCGAGTCTATACGCCACAGTTCCTACTCGATCGAGGATTAAAAATGGGCCGATGAATCGAGAATTGAGCTTTCCTCTATTTCCAAATCTCGTAACTCTTTTCCATGGAGCAACACGTAACAACACATGCTCTCCTATATCGAATTCCACGTCCTTTCGATGAAGATCAGCATAACTCTTTTGTCGATCTTATGAGATTTTTATACGTTATCGGATCGTTTGAATCTTTTTCGTAGTCATACGCACCAACTCTGGTCCCAACAACGTTATACACCCACCTCATCCCAAAGATACCGAGAACGACACTTTCTTCCATACAACGCTTCGAATGGAGCCATGCCAATACTTGCTTGATAACTGTTGTTGTAGGAAAACTCCACCAATGGTAAGAACTTGTCCCAACTTCCCTTGAAGTCAAGGACATAGAGTCTTAATAGATTTTCAAGAGTTTGAATAGTCCTCTCCGACTGTCCATTCGTCTGATGATGATATGCCGAGCTAAATTGTAAATTCGTGCCCATAGCTTTTTGCAAACTAACCCAAAATCGTGAAGTGAATCTTGGGTCTCGATCAGACACTATGGATACTGGTATACCATGCAATCTTATAACCTCATTTATGTACATACGAGCAAGACGTTCAAGTTTATAAGTTTCTCGTATAGGTAAGAAGTGAGCAGACTTGGTCAATCTATCAACAATGACCCAAATTGCATCTATTCCTTGAGAAACCTTGGGAAGACTAGTAACGAAATCCATGGTAATGTGCTCCCATTTCCATTCTGGAATTTCAAGTGGTTGCAATGGACCTTTTGGTACTTGATGCTCCGCCTTGACTCATTGACACGTTAGACACCTTGAGATAAACAGTGCTATCTCTCTCTTCATATTGCCTCACCAAAATTTATGTCGAAGATCATGATTGTGACGCCCCCAAATCCAGGTTCTCTAACCTCAGATTCAGTGCTCACGATCTATCATCATCATAAGCATTATATAACTACTACGAAATAATAAACATACATTGTTCATTATAATAAAGTCTCATAAAGTGGTCCCAAGGTCTCTATAACCTTAACATTAAATACACAATTCATAATACAAATAGTTTACTTAAGAAATTCCATCAGATAATAGTTAAATTGACATTAATTCTAAACTACTCCTGGATCTTGCCCTTGCCCTTGTTCTTCGTGTTGGATCCTTCTGCTTAATCGAAATAGATGTCATGATATAGCAAGAGTAAGCAACTAATTTGCTTCGCAAGTTTATATACAAGGGAGATATATCATGACTTAGAAAGAAATATTAAGGCTCAATGTTCAACAATAATAGTATAAGATTGTGAAGGAATATCATTTAATAACAATACTTTAATCTAATATTATTAATTATTTAATAATATTTTAATGAAATTTTAATCTTAATATTTTTATTTACTTAAAATATTATATTCTAATATTATTAACATCATAATAATATTTTAATGATTTATTGGATTAATAAACAATTTATTCTAATTGTTCACCCTTTATTAAACCTCTTATTTAATATCCATAAAAGGTCACAAATGATATTTCTTATCATAAATTACCAAAGTGCCTTCAGATAGTCATGATATAATATATTATGAGCATTTAAGCATAAAATCACATTTTTCTCATTAAAGACATCATTTAACTATTTATTTCTTTTTATTCATAATTTAACTATTTTTTAGGAAAACTAGCAAACCGACTTCAAAAATTCTCAACTTCGGATTTTGATGTAATATGAACCAACAATGATCCCCTAATGTTTTGGAATTTTAGAAAATGGTTTACTATTTTAAAGTGTCCAAAACACTTTCGGATCTTGGTCTATTTTAATAAATTGAGTTTTACTCGTAAAAATCTGAAATTTTCGTAGAGTATGCTCTCTTAACATATATAAAGCCACCAGAATATTTCGAATTTTCCAAAGTATACGCAGTGAGATATTCGAAGGTTAATATTTTGGAGTCCTTTACGGAATTAGCCATTACTCACAACCTATAAGTCAAAACGCGTCCATTCTTTTTCCTACACGTAGATAACTTCTTAAGGTACCTCTGTGATTTTTCTCCAATTTTTAAAAGACAAGAAACTGATGGAAACAAATTTCATGAAAAATGGATCAAGAGGTGATTTAGGGTTTTCAAAGCCTCAACATGCAAAGTGGACTGTTTTGGGAAAAATAGTCTCAAAGGTTTCAAAACTTACTAGATTTGTGTTTTACCACTTGGGTTTACTACATAACGCATGTATCTAGCACCCCCCCCCCTTCGACGGATCACAATTCCAAGTTGTAAAACTTGAGTTACACAAGATTTAGTGGAAGAAAAATAAGAGTTTTCACCCTTGGAGAACATATACTCATCTTCTTCCTCTAAGTCTTTAATCTAACACTCAAGATACTTAGTTCCATACATGATGATATGTAGAACTAGTGTATCTTGAGTATTTGTACATAACCCCATCAAAACTCAAGCTAGCAAAACAAAGTAAAAGAAGAAGATGAAGGTAAGTTATACATTGACTTAGTTGCTACCTTTCTTGATTTTCCAAAGTAAGTAATAAACTTAGGAGGCATGAACAACTAGCACTCCTATCTCTTTCTCTCTATAGCCGAAACCCTCTCTCTTTTCTCTCTTTGAAGTTGGCTAGCTTGGGAGCAAAAGATAGAAGAAGAAGATGGAGAGAAAAATGAGATGTTGGAAGAATGAAATGTGTTTACAAAATGAAATGGGCAATTCACTAATAACCCCCATAACTATTTTGTTGTCCATTGGGTAAAAGCTTTGCATTATCACATCCATTAGTCTAGACATGATTAAAGGTGCATAATTGAGTGGCAACCAATGGGAGCTTGACAACATTATCCTTGTGTTTAATAATTTCTACTAATGGAAAAGTTAGCTTAATTATTCCACTTAGGATCCTCTAGCCCATAATATCCTCCATTTAGCTTTTATTTTAAATGCCCAATTTTGATTAATCAAATGTCTACAATACCCCTAATCAAGTGGGCTAAGTATTAGATTGTATTTTATTCCTTTGGGCTTCTCCTTTAATTGTTTTGGGCTATGTACTAAACATAGTCTAGCAATTTTAATAATGTTATCCAATTTGATTATTTAGGGCTTCCATTTCCAATCATATGAAGTTTAATTACTTATACATGTGACTTTATCTCATAACCTAATTAGATTTACAAGAATTAGGTTTAAAAATTATTAGTCACTTGAAATACTAAGTTTACCCACTTAAGTTAGTATACATATTAAATACTAACTTTTCTCAGATTACCATAACCCTTAGGTTATTTAATAGTCTTACCTAATGTATAATTAGGTTACGAAGCTTTCATTTTATGAAATCTATAAATGTATGTATCCATAACTATAGTATATATGTTAATTAACCCATGCACCACTTCACATGTGTTGTCACATATTAAATCCTTATATAACACAAGGTTTAAAAAAAATCAATAATGTACATACATATATAGTGACTTAAAAATCACGGTTATTATAATTTCCCCCTTTATAAGAATTCTGTCCCCAGAATTACATATAAGGTTACTCAAAAAGGTGTGGATAATTTCCTCTCATCCTTTCTTCGAGTTCCCACGTAGCTTCTTCAGCATTGTGGTTTCTCCAAAGAACTTTTACGTAATGTATAACCTTATTTCACAATTTACATTCCTTTCATCTAAAATTTCGAATCAAATTTCCTCGACGACAAATCCCTTTCGACCAGAATTAGCTCGTACGATATCACGTGCTTGTAATCAGGCTTATATGGTCGTAGCACTGACACATGAAACACATTATGAATATGTTCCAATTCAGGAGGTAGAGCTATCTCGTACGCCACTTCTCCTATCTTCTTCACGATCTCGAAAGGTCCAATAAATCTCGAACTCAGTTTACCTTTCTTTCCAAACCTTATCTTCCCTTTCCAGGGAGATACTTTCAAAAATGCATAGCTTCCCACCTCAAAATCTCTCTTCTAGCGATGTAAGTCTGCATACTTCTTCTGGCGATCTTGAGCTGCTACCAGTCGGGCTCTTATCATCTTGATGGTCTCTACTATTTCTTGCACACCAGCTTCGTCTCAACAATGACGCTCACCTACTTCATCCCAGCATAAGGGCGTTCTATATTTCCTTCCATATAGTGCTTCGTACGGCGGCATTCCGATGCTGGCGTGATAGCTATTGTTGTATGCGAACTCTACTAATGGAAGATGATCCTCCCAGCTACCCTTGAAATCCATTACACAAGCTCTGAGCATGTCTTCAAGTGTTTGAATCATTCTCTCGCTTTGCCTATCGGTCTGCGGATGATACGCGGTGCTCATTCGTAATTGCGTCCCCATTCTTTCTTGAAGACTCTTCCAGAAGTTTGACGTGAATCGCGGATCCCTATCCGACACAATAGATACCGGTACGCTATGTCTCGAGATAATTTCCTTAATATATAATTTGGCTAGCTGGTCCAGACTATACCTGATCTTGATCGGCAAAAAGTGAGCCGACTTCGTAAGACGATCTACAATCACCCATATGGCGTCGTGCCCTTTTTGTTCTTTGAAGTCCCACCACAAAATCCATCGTGATGTGCTCCCATTTCCACTCGAATCTCTAAAGGTCAGAGTAATCCACTCTGGCCGCCGATGTTCCGCCTTGACCCTCCGACAAGTTAGACATCTCGCCGACGATTCTCGCAACCTCTCTCTTCATGTTTGGCCACAAAAGTGTTGACGTAAGTCTTGATACATCTTTGTGCTTCCTCGGTGTATCGAGTACCTCGTATCAGCGCTTCTTATAGAATCTCTTCTTAATTTCGTACTAACGTTACCCAAATTCGTCCTTCAAATCTTAGCAAATCGGCACCATCAATCTTGATTTCAATTCATCCCCATCAGCTAACCGCTTCTTGATGTTGTCATAATCCTCGCCATTCTCTTGAGCCCCTTTAATCTTATCTAGTAAAGTTGGGCTCGTTGCCACTGTAAATAATTTCTCGTTGGTCTCTATCTGATACTTAACCTCTAAGTTAAGTCGCTCAAAATCTTTCACCAATTCCTCTTGAATGGTCAACTTCAGAATTTCTCTCGCTTTTTTACGCTCGTGGCATCCGCCACTACATTTGCTTTGCTCGGATGGTACGTAATCTCACAATCATAATCCTCGATCAATTCTAGCCATCTACACGCCTTCATATTTAGCTCTTTTAGCGTGAAGATATACTTCGACTCTTGTGATTCAGATATATCTCACACTTCTCACCATACAAATAGTGCCTCCAAATCTTCAAGGAAAAACAATCATCATGCTAATTCCGTGTCACGAGTCGATAACCCTTCTCATAATCCTTCACCGACGTGAAGCTGTGACGTATGAATGACCTTGCCATGTCAGATCAAGATACGCCCAAGACCCTTGTGTGATGCATCACTATACACTACAAATCCTCCCATGTTGTCTGGTAAGGCCAACACAGATGCTTGACTGAGCCTCTTCTTTAATTCCATGAAACTCTCTTCACATTTCTCCGTCCAAACAAACTTTCATTGCTTTTCTAGTAAGGTCGGTCAACTACGATGCTATCTTTGAAAAATTATGGATGAATCTTCGATAAGATCCTCGCTAATCCCAAGAAACTCCTAATTTCGCTTGCAGCTTTCGTCTTTGGTCGCTCCTCGCTTGATAACCGCTTCTACTTTTGTTGGATCTACCGAAACACCATCCATGTCGATAACGTGGCCCAAAAACTGCACTCTCCGCAACCAAAACTCACACTTGGAGAACTTTGCATACAACTTCTCCCTCCTTAACGTCTCCAACACTTTCCTTAGATGTTCAACATGATCTTCCTCTGTCTCTGAATATACCAGAATGTCATCGATGAACACGACAACAAACTTATCCAAATACTTCTTAAACACTCTGTTCATCAAATCGATGAATGCTGCTTGCGTATTCGTTAACCCAAAAGACATTACCAGAAACTCAAAGTGTCCATACCAAGTTCTGAATGCCGTCTTTGGAACATCCTCCTGTCTCACCTTTAGTTGGTGATAACCGGTCCTCAAGTCAATTTTTGAAAAGAATTTCGCCCCCTTCAACTGATCAAACAGATCGTCGATCCTGGGCAACGGCTACTTGTTCTTAATAGTGACCTTGTTCAACTCCCTAGTAGTCGATACAAAGCCTTGAATGACCCATCCTTCTTCTTACTACGAATAAGACCGATGCTCCCCACTTGATACGCTTGGTCGAATGTATCCCTTTATCTAACAACTCTTGCAGCTTGAACCATCGGTTCCTTCATTTCTACCGAGCCATACGATACGGTGCTTTTTCGATACCGGTGATGTCCCCGTGCCAAATCGATAACAAACTCTATCTCTATCCGTGGCAATCCTTAATCTCATCTGGGAAAACGTCAACGAATTCCCTTATAATAGGTATCTGACCCAGTTCACCCTCGACTCTACGGGTATCCACAATGTGAGCCAAATAACCTATACAACCCTTCTTAATCAACTTCCTTTCTTGCATCATCGTTAGACAACAAGATTGTCTTGGCGATTTACTACCATGAAATACTACCTTTGACTTATTCGGAGTTTTTTGGTGTACGCACTTTTTCTTACAGTCAATGACCGCTCCATGACTTGATAACCAATCCATCCCAAGGATTACATCAAACTCTCCAAGATGAATCAATATCAAATCCACGTTAAGCTTAAATCCTCTTACATTAGCACAACAGCCTTGAAATGTAGTCTACAGGATAATTTCTTTGTTTGCTACTTCTACATTCATCAAGTGTTCTAATAGTTCATGAGGTAAACTTAATCTTTGAGCAAATTCATCGACACGAAAAGAACATGAAGCTCCGAATCAAATAACACATAGCATTTATATCGTTGATCGGAATTATACCGACACCACCTCCCCGGATGCCACGACATCTCTTACCACCGCTATATTGAATGTACGTCTTTGTCATTGTTGGTCAAGGCTTGTCCTCCACCGGTTGTCTTAGTGTTATCGCCTCGCCGCCATTTCCGCCATCCGTGCTTTTCTTCTTCGGGCAATCCTTGATCCGATGTCCTACTTCACCACAGTTAAAGCAACCTCCTTTCTTCACCTTAGGACAATTGGGTGAGGTATGCCCTTCTTGTCCACAGGTATAACATACCGTTTTTCCTTTCAAGCACTCCCCCGAGTGACCTTTTCCAAAGTTTCCACGCACTGACTTCTTTTGTTGCACACTTCCTTGCTGAATCTCCAAATTGCTACCCCCACTGCTCCATTTTCGCTTCTTATGGTTGCTACCGCCACTGCTAACATTCTAATTCCCACTTTCTACTTTCTTCTTGTTCTTCTCCGATCAGACTTTCGAGATCGCTTCGCTTCCACCTTCCGCTTATGAGAGCTTTCTCCAACAGAGTTGAGAATGACGTGATTCTTGCGAAAAACCGCTACCTCATCAGAAATCCACCCGCTTTAGCCCATTTTCGAACCTTCTTGCTTTCCTCACCTCCGTATCCACCTAATGTGAAGCGAATCTGGCCAATTCATTGAATTTTGCAGCGTACTCAGATACTGAAATATTATCCTGTTTCAATTCCAAGAACATGATCTCCATCCTCGCTTGTGTACTCTCAGGGAAGTAGTTCTCGAAGAACAACTTCTTGAATGCTTCCCAAGTCATAATTCCAGCCCTGGCTTTGTTCTGGTTGGCCTCCCACCAATAGTTAGCCTCACCCTTCATTAAGTAGGTAGCAAAAATTGTCTTCTGCTCTTCTGCTACTCTAGCAATAAGGAAGGCCTTCTCAATCTCCTTTACCCATGTCTGGGCTTCTATCGGTCCATTGTTCCTCTAAACTCCCATGGTCCCTACTACTTTGAAATCCTTAAAGTTGACTAGTTGGTTTGCTCTTTGATTTCCTGCAGTTGAGCTTGATTCCTCATGGCTTCAAATGCATCATGTTGATAAAATCTTGATTGGGTTCTTGGGGTTGAGCTCCTCACGCATTATTAATCGACTCTTCAATCTTGGTTCCTTAGTCCACGCCCCATGCATTATCTAGTGAAACAAAATTCTAACACGTTACTCGGGTTTATTATCATATAAGTAGTTAACATGTAACACGCCATCAATTCATACAATCGATGATTATTATGTGACAGCTTTAAATTACCAAGATTTGGAAGTCTTTTCTCCCGATTAGTGGGTTAAGTTTGTTTTTTAAAAAATAATTTCCAATTCACCATCGATTCACATAACATTAAATAGACAATCTACTATTTAAAATTTTCCAACACATAACATAATAATACCATTTATATTCATATACCGATCTTCAAAGTGACTTACATTATTAATACACAGTATTTTATAAATGCTACTATCCCATTTTAAACACAAAAGATGGGATTAACTCATAATGATACCTCCTTACAAACACAAATAGGGATACTATCTAACTACCTACTACCTCACCCCTGCTGAGGTTTACATCATCATAAAACCCTATTACATAAAAAGGGATACTAATGCATCTATCTACAACTGGGTCATCACATAATCATCACTGGTGGCCCTGCTGGGTCACCTGCACAGGCTCCTGGGGAAGCAACTACTCCATAACTCTACGTCGAACGGATAGACTAGACTCTCCTATCTCAGAGTGGACCCTCCTAGCCCCACTCGCTAGCTTCCTCATATCACGCGCCTAACGCCATCCTAAAGTCTCTACCTCGACCTTCATGGCATCCAAAGGTAATCTCTAATTGGTCCACCCGCTGGCCGACTCATGAAATGCCTCCTCGACCGTATCTTATCGGCAATCTCCACGCCAAACTCACTCAGATCGCCAGATACTCTACGCCGATCTCGCGAACTTTGCCTTCTCATGCTCTAGCTGGACTCGCATCTCTGCTAGCTCCATCAGTGCCTGATGAGCAGCATCCTTATACTGCTGCTCCATGTGCTGATGGTTCATATTCTCCGCCTCCAACTGCAAAATCCTTTGGTCCTGAGCATGGTTTTTCTCTAACAGGTTACTGATCATCACATCCTTCGAGGTGTCCGACACCTCCTCTGGAACGACCTCCTCTTGGTCTACAGAATGGCTCCCCTGACTATCACTTGGCATCCTATAAAACAAGGATACAACATCAGTACTACAATAAAATATATTCATTGATGAAATGAAACAATATTTTATTAAGTACAACACATACTCGATGAATTTCCATAATCCATCTCCTAACATACTCTATAAGAGTTTTCTACTAAGGTTATAACCTAGGTTTCGCATTCCTAATGTTTGTAACCTACAGCTTTGATACCAACCTCGTGAAGCCCCCAAATCCGTGTTCTCTAACCTCGATTCAAAGTTTCACGATCTATCATCATCATAAGCATTCTATAACTACTACGAAAATAATAAACATACATTGTTCATTATAATAAAGTCTCATAAACTAGTCCCAAGGTCTCCATAACCTTAACTTTAAATACACCATTCATAATACAAAATAGTTTACTTAAGAAATTCCATCGATAATAATAGTTAAATTGACATTTATTCTAAACTACTCCCCGGATCTTGCCCTTGCCCTTGTTCTTCGTGGTTGGATCCTTCTAGCTTAATCGAAATAGATGTTATGATATAGCAAGAATAAGCAACTAATTTGCTTCGCAAGTTTATATACAAGGGAGATATATCATGACTTAGAAAGAAATATTATGCTCAATGTTCAACAATAGTATAAGATTGTGAAGGAACATGAATTAATAATCAACAATTGAATATTCGATAATCGAATAAAGATGAAATCGAGTGGTTTTGAATAACCATGAACATTTGCCAAGGTGCTCAATGATTTAAACTGGACCTCTTAATATGTTTTGGTATTCAAGGGGATCAGCCTTTCATACCTCGTGATTTATGCATAAACACTTAATAATCCAGCATTGATATCATGCCTTAATCAAATTCGTCCTTTTCTCAGTCAAAAGTTCTTATCATATCAATTTAATAAGAACAACTATTTAAAACACATTTGATTTAACAAATTTAGACATGCTTGATCTAGCTAATACAATTAGCATAAATCTATTTCATAAACAGTTCATAAAAGAAGAACTTTAATTTAATTCACGCTCAATAGCGAGTAGAATCGAATTCAATCGCACAAAGTGCTAATTTCAATAATCAATATGTACATGAATAATCATCAATAATTATTCACTAACATGCTTTGAAAAATAATAACTCGAGTTTGAGTTAGGAAACTTGCCTCGTCTCATGAGATTACTACTACACAATTAATTTATATCCACTATGCAGCTTATATTATCTTCCTTTGAGAGACCTATAGTTAATCTTTCAATTAGTCAAAGTCTACATTAGATTATGTAATCACATAGATATTATACATTAAATTTAGTTCTTATAAACATTATCATGTCTAGATAAGTGTTACTATTAATTAACGACTACCTTTAATTCACATAATATTATTAACTTAGATAATATTTAATTCACCTTCTAGTATTATTGGTTCACTAATAATACTTTCATTTCACTCACTAATATTATTAACATTTAATAATATTTTACTTCTTTACTAATGTTATTACATTTAATAACATTTTATTTAATCTTGAATATTATTATTTAATAATATTTTAATCATTTAATAATAATACTTTAATCTAATATTATTAATCTTTTAATAATATTTTAATCTAAGATTAATATCTTAATCTAATATTATTAATTATTTAATAATATTTTAATGAAATTTTAATCTTAATATTTTTATTTACTTAAAATATTATTTTCTAATATTATTAACATCATAATAATATTTTAATGATTTATTGGATTAATAAACAATTTATTCTAATTGTTCACCCTTTATTAAACCTCTTATTTAATATCCATAAAAGGTCACAAATGATATTTCTTATCATAAATTACCAAAGTGCCTTAAGATAGTCATGATATAATATATTATGAGCATTCAAGCATAAAAATCATATTTTTCTCATTAAAGACATCATTTAACTATTTATTTCTTTTTATTCATAACTTAACCATTTTTTAGGAAAATAGCAAACCGACTTCAAAAATTCTCAACTTCGGATTTTGACAGAATATGAACCAACAATGATCCCCTAATTTTTCTGGAATTTTAGAAAATGGTTTACTATTTTTAAAGTGTCCAAAACACTCGGATCTTGGTCAATTTTTAATAAATTGAGTTTTACTCAGACAAATCTGAAATTTGCATGGTACGCTCTCTTAACATATATAAAGCCACTGAAAAACTTTCAGAATTTTCTAGTGTATACACAGTGAGATATTCGAAGGTTAATATTTCGGAGTCCTTTACGGAATTGGCCATTACTCACAACCTATAAGTCGAAACACGTCCATTCTTTTTCCTACACGTAGATAACTTCTTAAGGTACCTCTGTGATATTTCTCAAATTTTTAAAAGACAAGAAACTGACCAAAACAGCCTCATGAAAAATGGATCAGTAGCTGATTTAGGGTTTTCAAAGCCTCAACATGCGAAGTGGACTGTTTTGGGAAAAATAGTCTCAAAGGTTTCAAAACTTACTAGATTTGTACTCTACCACTTGGGTATACTACATACTCATGTATCTAGCACCCCCTTTCGACGGATCACAATTCCAAGTTGTAAAACTTGAGTTACACAAGATTTAGTGGAAGAAAAACAAGAGTTTTCACCCTTGGAGAACATATGCTCATTTTTTTCCTCTAAGTCTTTGATCTAACACTCAAGATACTTAGTTCCATACATGATGATATGTAGAACTAGTGTATCTTGAGTATTTGTACATAACCCCATCAAAACTCAAGCTAGCAAAACAAAGTAAAAGAAAAAGATGAAGGTAAGTTATACCTTGACTTAGTTGCTACCTTTCTTGATTTTCCAAAGTAAGTAATAAACTTAGGAGGCATGAACAACTAGTGTAAGACCCCAAATTATTAATAAATGAAATTTATTTTCCTCTATTTATTATTTTGAAATAGTAAGGGTCGATTTGATTAATGTGGATAGTTATGGGTAAAATACGCAAATATTTCGAATAAGCAAGTGGTTATAAAATATTCATTATTGTCGGGGAATATTCGTTTGGTCGTGGAATATTCGTACTGTCGGGAATATTCGTACGACGGCGCAGTCTTTTGTGGGCCCCATAACGGAAAGCGATTGGATGAAGAAAACGACAAATATAAGTTGTTTATAAATAACTACGTAGTTATTACCTGAATTATCATCATTGGAATACCCGTGGGTTAAAACACACTAATACGCGTTGTTGAACAAGAGCACACCATTGCACCAATTATTGATTCTTACGTGAGAAGGCACTACTCAATAATTGTTACAATAATTATTTATCAATATTTTATTGATTTAATAATTGATGCGTTGATATTTTATATTCATTTGTTTCAATAATTGTCATTACACAAGATTTTTCATTATCGAGCAATAATTCATATTATCCTAATAATATTATTAGATAACATTATTGGCAATGTCTAGAAAGTTCTGCATAAGGAGAGGTTTGGTCACCTAATTGCACCAAGAAGGAGAGATCCTTATCGAAAGCCCTCTTCTCGGAACTACCGTTGCACAAGATCGTGATTCTGTAATATTATTTGTGAATAATTAATTATTGATTTATATGATGAGAAAATATTGATTTTATGTGGATATAGATGGAGAAAATTTTAAAATGACAATTGTTGAAAATTAATATTTTATCTTTTTTGATAAAATAATTCATTTAAATATATTATTTTAATAATATATTAACTGTTATATTTTTATAATGAATGTGGGATATATGAGTATATGAGGAAGAAGAGTATTTTGTGGCATTAAATGATTAACACATGTTTTGTGTGTGGTGGACCCCATTTCTTGATCGAAATTTGATTATAGCACAGAAAATTGTCCGTTTGTGGATTTTTGGTCAATTTCGCTTTGAATTTGGAAAAACTTTCTTCTCGCAAAGTTGTAGAGAATTGAATTTCCTATAAAAACACGCGAGATTCGAATTTTCCGATAAAAGGGCTATTTATTATGAATTATCAAGTTTTGAGTTCAAATAATTGATTTTTGGGAGTTTTAATTAATTATTTTGAAAAACGTTTTTGGTGAGTTTGTGAACCTCATTTAACATGTGCTATGGCTGAAATCAGATTTCAAATGTGGGCTAAGGAATTTTGTTTATAAATAATATTATTATATTCAATTTTCTGCTTTGGTGTTCTAAGCAATTTCCTATAAATAGGTGCTTAGGTTAGAATTGAAAATCACACCAGAAACTGAAGTTTTCTCTCTATTTCTCTCTCGATATATTGAGCGTATTCTTGTGAGTATCTTTGTGAGTATTGCTATACTGTGATTCAAGTTATAGTTATATATCTATATCCTGTTTTCAACTAAAATCTTGTCTTTTGAGGTAAGGATGTTATTTTCTTCTCAAATGATATTATTTCTTCAATATCATTATCTTCAAATATTGGTTGGAACTTTTATCAAATTTGGAACTTTTTCATGTTGGGGTTACTTATTCATGAGTTACTATTCACGAGTTACTATTCATGAAGTTACTATTCACGAGTTACTATTCACGAGTACTATTCATGAAGCGTGAAGATGTTTTTTTTGTGGAATTTATATCTTTTGGTGTCTGAGTTATTATTCACGATACTCACTATTCACGCATCAATCTGACTATTCAATTCTAAAAATGAAAATTTTTCTTTTCGCCTAAAATATCTATTCGGATACTAGCTTTGATTGTATCCATGTTTTGATCATTCTTGAATTTTACACCCCTATGATTATTTTTGAGATATTTTTGGATGTGGATAAAACAAAGTACGAATCCTTAATCCTTAATCCTTGTCATTTTTTGTTTCACTTTGGATTCGCTTTTTTAAAATATTTTCATCATCTTCATTTTAAATGATGATATTATTGAATATCTTTGGCTGTGAAGTGCAAAGATGAATGATTTCTGAAGAATATCTTTGGCCCGTAGTGCAAAGATGAACAGTGTTTAGATGAACACGACTAATCGATGAATATCTTTGGCTTCAGTAGTGCAAAGATGAATATTTGATTCCGTATGTATATTGATTGATGTTACGGGGATAAAATATCGATGATGAACTTTTAAATTCATACATAGAAGATAGTAGATTTCATTCTCTACGTAACTCTTCTATGAATTATTATTTCCGCTGCGAATATTGATCTGAAATTTGTTGTCTATTGTATTCTATAAGATTTTTTCCCTGTTGAAGACTAACGATAATTTGTTGTACATTATCTTAGTCATAACATTCTTTACTGGGCTAGTTGAGCTCACCCTTTTCCTTGTTATTCCATTCCATTTTTCTTCTCGGGAGGCGAGAATGTAGCGAAGTACTAGTCGGGGTATGGAATGAAGGTTCTAGAGAGAGTTGTTTAGTAGTCCTCACCATTTTTGTAAAATAATGTATCAATAATTATGATGGGGATTTATTTGCGTGTGGATATTGTCTAGATGGCAATATCTCGTATTTAAACTCACGCTTTATATGTTGTAATAATAAAGTTGTAGTTATTCCCTGCACTACGTATTTGGCGACTCGTAATGGGTTGGATGGAATGGACCTATTTTGGGGCGTTCATACTGGTATCGAGCTTAGGGATATGATCTCCATGCGAGATCGGGAATAGAACTAGGAGGGAGAGACGAGTAAATCCTTCGCTAGTGTGTGTCCTACCTAAGCTTATTTGTTAGTTGGTCAGTATATAGGGATATTATGTGATATATTGATTTCCTTAATTAACCCTTGTTTTATGACAGTATTTGAGAATGTCGACTGAGAATATTAACAGTGGAGTAAATGAGATCGTGGAGATGCCTGTACTTACCAACGAGGAGAACATGCAACAGGCTGGCAATGTACCTCCTGTGAACAACACCACTGAGCAAATGATGAACGAGGGGATGTTTAGAAGCTTTTTGCAGTTCATGCAAAATCGCATTTAGGAGACTCGTGTTCAAAATACAGGAGGAAATGATAGCAATTCACGGGTGGTCACAAACAAGCAGCTTCAAAGAGTCAGGACCACCGAGTGCAGGAAAGCCGGATCCGATTAAAGCGAGACGTGGGTCAAATAAATTACCAAGATATTCGATGTCTTAGGATGCACGGAGGAATGAAAGGTTCCATTCGCTACTTTTATGTTTCATGGCGAGCAGACATCGGTGGGAATCAGCGAAGCGTACCCATCCAAATGCACTCAAAGATGTCGCCGGAGACGTTTGAAACAATTCAATGACAAGTACTTCCCGAAAGTATTCGCTATACGAAGGAAGTGGAGTTTATTAGATCGAGCGATTAATAACATGGCGATTTGTCCCAAAGACGAGGCTAAGTTCATGGAGTTATCCGTGTTTGCACCTCATTTGGTGGAGAATGAGGAACGATGACACGGGATGTTTCTAAGAGGTTTGAAACCCGGCGATACGCCAAGATCTCATTTCTCATAAATTTTCTCTATTCGATTCGATGTTGTCAATGGTTTTCAAATTGTTAGAGCGAGATAACGAAAGTACGTTCAACCGAGGGACCATAACCAGATTATCCGAAGATAGCGGTCATCGTAATAACGATAACCACGGAGAAAGAAGAATACAGACAAAGGCGATAACCACTCTGGTGGTAATCGTGGCTATGAAAATAGAAGCGAGTCGGGAGGAGATTTTAAAAAGAGGAGATTCAACAACGACCATGTGAAGACGCCGCCGCCAAGAGTAACCGGGTTCCAAGGAGGAGAAAGACCATCTATCAGACAAGTTACAAATGCGGAAAGAGGGACATATCACCAAACCGCCTGAACAGCTCAAGGTATGCTATAATTGTGGAAAGGAAGGACATATCGCTTCGAGATCAGACGATATTGAAACCCAGTCAAGCGGGAATGGTGACTCAAAAGGATGTCCCGTAAAAGTCAAAGTCAACGATTCTCGGAAGAGCGCTTTGTTGTGACCGGTCAAAATGCAAGGAACCCGAACGGTTAGCACGGTTAGTTAATTATAAATTCTCATGAAGTTTATACCTTACTAGATACCTGGTTCTACCCATTCTTTTATCTCTCTTGCTTACCTCAACGCTTTGAACTCGACTACGAGAAATTAGACTTTGACCTATCTGTGGAGACTCCATTAGGAGAAACTTTCATTTCATCCATCGCTTAGAAATTTTGCTTGATTCAGTCAGCACTATCACATTACCGTCAATTTTATTCCTATAAAGATATTTGCTTTTGATGTGATTTTAAGGTTAACTACTCATCATGCCAAAATTGATTGCTTTTGTAAGGTTGTTAGTTTTCATATTCCTAAGCCACCATATTCAATTCGAGCAATCAAACCATTGAAGTCAAACATTTTCATATCAAGCCATGAAGTCATTCGCTTATTACGGATGTCAAGTTTTCTTAGTCCATGTTATGGATTTGAATAAAGACACGCCGATTTGAATAATATTCTTGTTGTTATTGATTTTTCCCGACGTATTTTCCTCAAGAATTTCTCGTTTACTCCCAAAGATCGATATTAAATTTTGTATCGACTTTGAACCCAGTCTAAAACTCATTTCTAAAATCTTATATCGAATGGCTCCTATCAACTTCGTGAGTTAAAATTCAACTATAGAATTTGGTACTGAGCCTTTATCCGGTGACTTCCTTTGTGGAATACACCGGCTTTCTCTCCGTAGGGGACACCATATTCGTATGCGATAGTAAACCGATAGGTGTCATTGTAACGTCATATCCAATGTTGGGATATGAGTCACAATTGAGAACAACCTAAGCTCAGAATCGAAAATACGTAGCTTTCAGGCTTAGTTGGTTATTATTGAGATTCGTTGAAGGATATTCTCGAATCGCTATTCCATTAACGCAATTGACTCGTAGAGATACAAAATTCGAATGGAGCAAGGAATGTGGGAAGAGCTTCAAGAACTCAAGATGAGACTCATTTCAAAGACATGTTCGACCATGCCATCCTAGAAAAGCGAACGTGGTAGTCGACGCGTGTTGAGTAGAAGATCGTATACAAGCACGAAAATGCGATATTGTCAAAGACTCATTTCAATAATTTACAAATAATAGAGATGGAGATGAAAACTCTAGTTACCCACGTGATGATATACGAGTATAATCGACTTTAATCGATAAAGTTAAATCTGTTCAAGCTACACACCGGAGCTGATGAATTTTAAGAAGGAGGTGCAAGAAGTTATTTCAAAAGCGAGAGAATCGGTGAGGTGAGGAAAGCTCAAACCTTCGATTTATTAATCCATTTAAAATTCTCGATCGAATAGGAACTGTGGCCTATAGACTCGTTTTACCGCCAAGTATGACGCGTGTTCATAACGCTTTTCACGATCGATGTTACGTAAATATGTGGACGACCAACCACGCCATTGAGTTAGAATCGGACGAGATAGTCAAGACTTAACGTCACGAGGAGGTACTGTCAAGATCTTGGATAGGAAAGAACATGTCCTATGTATGGAGGTTATACCACAAGTTAAAGTTTTGTGGAGAAACCATGCTATTGAGGAAATGACCTGGGAGTTGGAAACGGAAATGAAAGCGAGGTATTCTCATCTTTTCGAAACACTAGGTATGTACGTCAATTTCGAGGACGAAATTTCATAAGGAGGGGAGGTTGTAAGACCCCAAATTATTAATAAATGAAATTTATTTTTCTCTATTTATTATTTTAAAATAGTAAGGGTCGATTTGATTAATGTGGATAGTTATGGGTAAAATACGCAAATATTTCGAATAAGCAAGTGGTTATAAAATATTCATTATTGTCGGGGAATATTCGTTTGGTCGTGGAATATTCAGATCGCCGTGAATATTCGCATTTACTGCAATAGCCTTTTGTGGGCCCTATAACGAAAGCGATTGGATGAAGAAAACGACAAATATAAGTTGTTTATAAATAACTTGCCAGTAGTTATTATCAAGTTATCTTCGCTGGAATACCCGGTGGTTAAAACACACTAATACGCTGTTGTTGAAGAAGACACCAGATTGCACCAATTATCGATTCTTACTTAAGAAGGCACTACTCAATAATTGTTACATAATTATCGCTCAAGATTTTATCGATTTAATAATTGATCGTTGATATTTTATATTGTCATTGTTTCAATAATTGTCATTACACAAAGATTTTCATTATCGAAGCAATAATTCATATTATCCTAATAATATTATTAGATAACATTATTGGCAATGTCTAGAAAGTTATGTCTAAGGAGAGGTTTGGTCACCTAATCATGGCGCCAAGAAGGAGAGATCCTTATTGGAAAGTCCCTCTTTCTGGAACTACTGGTTGCCCGAGATCGTGATTCTGTAATATTATTTGTGAATAATTAATTATTGATTTATATGATGAGGAAAATATTGATTTTATGTGGATATAGATGGAGAAAATTTTAAAATGACAATTGTTGAAAATTAATATTTTATCTTTTTCTCGATAAAATAATTCATTTAAATATATTATTTTAATAATATATTAACTAAGATATTTTTATAATGAATGTGGGATATATGAGTATATGAGGAGGAAGAGTATTTTGTGGCATTAAATGATTAACACATGTTTTGTGTGTTTGGACCCCATTTCTTGACTCAAATTTGATTATAAATTGTAAAATCATCCGCTTTGTGGATTTCGGTCAATTTCTGCTTGGAATTTAGAAAAACTTTCTTCTGCAAAGTTGTAGAGAATTGAATTTCCTATAAAAACTCGCGAGATTCAATTTTTCGATAAAAGGGCTATTTATTATGAATTATCAAGTTTTGAGTTCAAATAATATTGATTTTTGGGAGTTTTAATTAATTATTTTGAGAAAAACGTTTTTGGTGAGTTTGTGAACCTCATTTAACATGTGCTATGGCTGAAATCAGATTTCAAAGGTGGGCTAAGGAATTTTGTTTATAAATAATATTATTATATTCAATTTTCTGCTTTGGTGTTCTAAGCAATTTCCTATAAATAGGGTGCTTAGGTTAGAATTGAAAATCACACCAGAAACTGAAGTTTTCTCTCTATTTCTCTCTCGATATATTGAGCGTATTCTTGTGAGTATACTTTGAGTGTTGCTATACGGTGCAAGTTCAAGTCATAGCCTTATATCCTGTTTCAACTAAGTATCTTGCCTTTTCGAGGTAAAGGATGTTATTTTCTTCTCAAATGATATTATTTCTTCAATATCATTATGCTAAAATATTGGTTGGAACTTTTTATCAAATTTGGAACTTTTTCATGCTTGGGGTTACTATTCATGAGAGTTACTATTCACGAGTTACTATTCATGAGTTACTATTCACGAGTACTATTTCATGAAAGCGTGAAGATGTTTTTTGTGGAATTTCTATCTTTTGGTGTCTGAGTTATTATTCACGATACTTACGATCTTATTCACGAATCACTTAATTTGACTATTCAATCAAAAAATGAAAATTTTTCTTTTCGCCTAAAATATCTATTCGGATACTAGCTTTGATTGTATCCATGTTTTGATCATTCTTGAATTTTACACCCCTATGATTATTTTTGAGATATTTTTGGATGTGGATAAAACAAAGTACTAATCCTTAATCCTTAATCCTCATCATTTTGTTTCACCGGATTCGCTTTTTTAAAATATTTTTCATCATCTTCATCTTAAATGATGATATTATTGAATATCTTTGGCTTGTGAGTAAAAGATGAATGATTTCTCAAGAATATCTTTGGCCAGAGTAGTGCGAAGATGAACAGTGTTTAGATGAACATGACTAATCGATGAATATCTTTGGCTCAGAAAGTGCAAAGATGAATATTTGATTCCAGATGTATATTGATTGATGTTACAGGGATAAAATATCGATGATGAACTTTTAAATTCATACATAGAAGATAGTAGATTTCATTCTCTACGTAACTCTTCTATGAATTATTATTTCATTGCGAATATTGATCCGAAATTTGTTGTCTATTGTATTCTATCGATTTTTTTCCTCATTGAAGACTAACGATAATTTGTTGTACATTATCTTAGTCATAACATTCTTTATCGGGCTAGTTGAGCTCACCCTTTCCCTTGTTATTCCATTTTTCTTCTCGGGAGGCTAGAATGTAATGAGTACTAGTCTGTGGGTATGGAATGAAGGTTCTAGAGAGAGTTGTTTAGTAGTCCTCACCATTTTGTAAAATAATGTATCAATAATTATGATGGGGATTTATTTGCGAGTGGATATTGTCTAGATGGCAATATCTGTATTTAAACTCACAATTTATATGTTGTAATAATAAAGTTGTAGTTATTTCTGTACCATGTATTTGGCGACTCAGAATGGGTTGGATGGAATGGACCTATTTTGGGGGCGTTACAACTAGCACTCCTATCTCTTTCTCTCTATAGCCGAAACCCTCTCTCTTTTCTCTCTTTGAAGTTGGCTAGCTTGGGAGCAAAAGAAAGAAGAAGAAGATGGAGAGAAAAATGAGATGTTGGAAGAATGAAATGTGTTTACAAAATGAAATGGGCAATTCACTAATAAACCCCATAACTATTTTGTTGTCCATTGGGTAAAAGCTTTGCATTATCACATCCATTAGTCTAGACATGATTAAAGGTGCATAATATAGTGGCAACCAATGGGAGCTTAACAACATTGTCCTTGTGTTTAATAATTTCTACTAATGGACAAGTTAGCTTAATTATTCCACTTAGGATCCTCTAGCCCATAATATCCTCCATTTAGCTTTTATTTTAAATGCCCAATTTTGATTAATCAAATGTCTACAATACCCCTAATCAAGTGGGCTAAGTATTAGATTGTATTTTATTCCTTTGGGCTTCTCCTTTAATTGTTTTGGGCTATGTACTAAACATAGTCTAGCAATTTTAATAATGTTACCCAATTTGATTATTTAGGGCTTCCATTTCCAATCATATGAAGTTTAATTACTTATACATGTGACTTTATCTCATAACCTAATTAGATTTACAAGAATTAGGTTTACAAATTATTAGTCACTTGAAATACTAAGTTTACCCACTTAAGTTAGTATACATATTAAATACTAACTTTTCTCAGATTACCATAACCCTTAGGTTATTTAATAGTCTTACCTAATGTATAATTAGGTTACGAAGCTTTCATTTTATGAAATCTATAAATGTATGTATCCATAACTATAGTATATATGTTAATTGACCCATGCACCACTTCACATGTGTTTTCACATACAAAATCCTTATATAACACAAGGTTTAAAAAAAATCAATAATGTACATACATATATAGTGACTTAAAATTCACGGTTATTACATTTTGGTACTCCCAGGATATATCGCAAATGATGTGTTGTGCGCCTCCATCATGATTTTATACTTTAAATCAGGGTCGTTAGGAACACAAAGTCTTGAGTTGACTCGAAATATTCCTTCTTCATCGATTATTGCTTCCTAAGATAGCACCTTCTTGCACTTTCTTCCTCATACGACCGGGCCTGTGTCCGTCAGAAACTTGAGCGGCTTTTAACTTTATCGATTAAAGTCTGTTCTACTTGTATATTTGCCATCATCACATGGGTCCCTGGAGTCTTTAACTCTATCTTCATCCTTTGCAAGTCACACAAAAAATGGGCCTTTATGTTGAGAATATCGCACTCGTGCTTGCATATGATCTTCTACTCAATCGTCGCCTACCACGCTCGCTTTTCCGGGATGGTATTGGATGGTATGATCATAATCTTTCAATCAGCTTCAAGCCAACGTCGTTGTCGCATCGTTGAGTTCCTTTTGAGTGAAGAAATATATGAGGCTTTTATGATCCGTAAAGATCTCCACTTTCTCCCCATACAAGTAATGCCTCCAAATTTTAAGTGCAAAAGACAATAAATGCTTGAACTCTAGATCATGAGTAGGATAATTCCTCTCATATTCTTTGAGTTGTCGCGAGGCATAAAGGCTATGACTTTCCCATGTTGCATGAGAACACATCCCAACCCTTTGCCTTCAAGCATCATCAGAGATGACAAATCCCTCCGAGCCGATGGTATTGTCGTAACAGTCTAAATGAGTCTCCTCTTGAGTTCTTGAAAACTCTTCTCACATTCTTCGCTCCAACCGAACATTGTATCCTTCCGAGTTAGCTGAGTTAATGGAGTAGCGATTCAAGAAAATCCTTCTACGAATCTTCGATAATAACCAGCTAAACCGAGAAAGCTACGTACTTCGGTCACTGATTTAGGTTGCTCCCAGCTTTGAATTGCTTCAATTTTTGCCGGGTCAATAGATATTCCATGACTTGATACTACGTGCCCAAGGAATGCTACTTCCTCAAGCCAATACTCGCATTTCTTCAACTTGGCATAAAGCTTGTATTCACGAAGCTTTTGGAGTACCAGCCTCAAGTGTTGCTCATGATCTTCACGGCTTTTGGAATAAATAAGGATGTCATCAATAAAGACGACCACAATTTGATCCAAATATTCCTTGAATACTTGGTTCATCATATCCATGAAGGCAGCAGGAGCATTAGTCAATCCAAAGGACATGACTAGGAATTCATAATGCCCGTACCGAGTTCTGAAAGCCGTCTTTGGAATGTCATATGTTCTTTGTGATATTCAAAACGAAGATCAATCTTTGAAATGAATTTGGCTCCTTGCAACTAGTCAAACAGGTCATCAATACGTGGAAATGGGTACCAATTTTTGATGGTGACATGATTCAACTCCCGATAATCAATACAAAGTCGCATACTCCCATCTTTCTTCTTCACGAATAGAACAGGAGCACCCCAAGGAGAAGTATTAGGACGAATAAAGCTAATGTCTAACAATTCCTGTAGTGGGGTCTTTATCTCCTGAAGTTCAATAGGAGCCATTCGATATGGGGCTTTGGAAATAAGTTTTGTACCAGGTTCAAGGTCGATACAAAATTCAATTTCACGCCTGGGGTAGGCCGTAAGTTCTTCTAGAATACATCGAAATTTATTAACAACAGAAATATCATTCAAAACTGACGTATTTTTGTTTAGATCTGTGATATGAGCTAAGAAAGCTTGACATCCATTTTTCAATAAACGAATAGCTTTATGGCTTCAAATGACAGTGATTGATTTTAATGGTTTAGTTGTTTGAATTCGCATAATAGGTTGGTTAGGAATATGAAAGCTAACAACCTTACGAAAATAATCAATTTTTGCATGATGAGTAGTTAACAAATAAATTCCTAAAATCACATCAAATGCAAGTATTTTTAATGAAATAAGATCGACATGTAATGTGAGGGTACCTATTTTGTAAGACCCCAACTTATTATTAATGAAATTTATTTTTCTCTATTTATTATTTTGAAATAGTAAGGGTTGATTTGATTAATGTGGATAGTTATGGGTAAAATACGCAATATTTCAAAATAAGCAAGTGGTTATAAAATATTCATTGTTGTTTGGGAATATTCGTTTGGTCGTGGAATATTCTTCTTTGTTCTGGGAATATTCGCATTTACGACAGTAGCAGCTTTTGGGTCCCATAACTGAAAGCGATTGGATGAAGAAAACGACAAATATAAGTTGTTTAAAAATAATCTACGTAGTTGTTACCGTTATCTTTGTTAAAATACTCGATGGGTTAAAACACGGTAAGACACCAGATTGCACCAATTATTGATTCTTACGTAAGAAGACACTACTCTCAATAATGGTTACGATGAATTACTTGCTCAAAGATTATATTGATTTAATAATTGTTTGCGTTGATATTTTATATTGTTGTTGTTTCAATAATTGTCATTACACGTTTTTTTTATTATCGAAGCAATAATTCATATTATCCGAATAATATTATTAGATAACATTATTGGCAATGTCTAGAAAGTTCTCGCTCTAAGGAGAGGTTTGGTCACCTAATCAAGGCTACAAAGAAGGAGAAATTCTTATTGAAAGCCCCTCTTTCCTGGAACCTGCCTTTCACATATTGTGATTCTCAGAATATTATTTGTGAATAAATAATTATTGATTCATATGATGAGGAAAATATTGATTTTATGTGGATATAGATGGAGAAAATTTTTAATGTGACAATTGTTGAAAATTGAAATTTTATCTTTTTCCGATAAAATAATTCATTTAAATATATTATTATATTTTAATAATATAATAATGGTGATATTTTTACAACGAATGTGGGATATATGAGTATACGAGGAGGAAGAGTATTTTTGTTTCAATAAATGTTTAAAACATGTTAAACATGCTCTGGACCCCATTTATCGAATCGAAATTTGATTATAAATTGTAAAATCGCCTGCGTTTGTGGATTTCGGTCAATTTCTGCTTTGGAATTTAAAACTTTCTTCTACATGCAGTTGTAGAGAATTAAATTTCCTATAAAAACTTCATGGGATTCAATTTTCTGATAAAAGGGCTATTTATTATGAATTATTAAAGTTTCAAACTCAAATAATTGATTTTGAAGTTTAAAATATTTAAAATAGGAAAACGTTTTTTTTACACTTGTGGGCCTCATGAAACATGTGCAAAGTGTCAAGCTAGAGGATTCAAAGTGGGCATAAGAAAATTTATTTATATATTAATATTATATTAAATTTTCTACTTTGGTGTTCTAAGCATTTTCCTATAAATAGGGTGCTTAGGTTTGAATTTAAAATCACACCAGAAATTGAAGTTTTCTCTCTCTATATTATCGAGCGTATTCTTGTGAGTATTTTGAGTATACTTTGAGTATTGCTATACTGGTACAAGTTTAAGTTATAGTCAATATCCTGTTTCAACTAGTAAGTACCTTTGTGAGGTAAGGGATATTTTTTTTTTAATGATATTATTTCTTCAATATCATTATGTCAAATATTGATCCAAGTTTTTATCAAATTTGGAACATTTGGTGCTCTGAGTTACTATTCACGATACTAAGACTATTCACGATATCTGACACTATTTACTTAATCACTAAGACTATTCATAGAAAAATGAAAATTTTCCCTTTCGCCTAAAATATCTATTCCGGATACTAGCTTTGATCAGATCCATGTTTTGATCATTCTTGAATTTTACACCACTATGATTATTTTTGAGGTATTTTTGACGTGATAAAACAGTACTAATCCTTAATCCTTAATCCTCACATTTTGTTTCAATTGGATTCATTTCTTTTAAAAATATTTTTATCATCCTCGGTCTTAAATGATGATATTATGGAATATCTTCGTCAGTAGTGCAAAGATGAACAGTGTTTAGATGAACATGACTAATCGATGAATATCTTTGGCACAGAGTGCAAAGATGAATATTTGATTCCGTATGTATATTGATTGATGTTACAGGGATAAAAGATAGATTTATTTAACTTTTAAATTCATACATAGAAGATAGTAGTTTGCATTCTCTACTTAACTCTTCTAATGAATTATTATTTCCGCTATGAATATTGATTTAAAACTTGTTGTCTATCAGATTCTATTAGGTTTTTTTTTCCGTTGAAGACTAATGATAATTTGTTGTATATTATCTTAGTTATAATATTCTTTACTTTGGGCTAGTTGAGCTCACCCTTTTCCTTTTTGTTCCATTTTTCTTCTCGTGAGGCGAGAATATAAATGAGTACTTAGCCTGGGTATGGAATGAAGGTTCTAGAGAGAGTTGTTTAGTAGTCCTCACCATTTTTGTAAAATAATGTATCAATAAATGTGATGAGGATTTATTTGAGTATAGATATTGTTCTGAAGATAATATTTGTATTCAAACTTACAGTTTTACTGTTGTAATAATATAGTTGTAGTTGTTTCTGTACCATGTATTGACAACTCAAAATGGGTGATGTAAACCTATTTTGGGGGCGTCACAAATTTGAACCAAACAAGACTTATAAAGAGTGGATGTAATGAAGGTTTCTCCCAACAGAGTTTCCACAGATAAGTCAAAGTTTAATTTCTCCAGAGTCAAATTTAATCGTTGAGCGCAAGTAGGAAAAATAAAAGAATGGGTAGAACCAGTATCAAATAAGGTATAGACTTCGCTAGAGTTTATGATAAGCTTACCCGTGATGACCTCGTCGTTCAATACTTTCCGGGAGGTCACAAGAAACGCCTCCTGAACTCATCGGGTTTGACTTATGCGACTCGGTATTTTGTGTCACCGTTGCAACTGGACTTGTCTTTGGTGCACGACAAAATCGGGCTAGGTGATCTTCTCTTCCACAATTATAACACGCTTTGGATGGTATCGCGCAGTTTTGACTGATATGTCCCTCCCCTCCGCATTTGAAGCATATAATAGGTGGTCGTTCTCCTTCCTTAACCACGGGTGTTGATGCTGATGTCTTTCCATCATTGTTGAATCTCCTCTTCTTGAAATATCTATTCTTATTATTTTGGCCCTGATTATCACTAAACTGGTTACCATTTCTGGCATGTTGATTCCCTCCACGTTTGTTGTCACCGCTTCGATGTCCGTTACCATTGGTATTTTCATTCTGCCGATCGCTTGCTTTTGGTCATATTGACTTTCGTTATCGCGCTCCAATAACTGAGCCCTATTTACAACATCTGAATACAAACACAGTTTATGAGAAATAAGATACTGACGTATCATCGGTTTCAAACCTCTTAAAAACATTCACGTTATTCTCTCCTCATTATCAACAAAGTGAGACATGGCAACCGACAACTCAAAGAAACTTAGCTTCGTCTTCGTGACATGGTCATATTGTTCTCGCTCAACTTGATGAACTCTACCTCTTTATGTGACGAATACTTTCGTGAAAGTACTTATCGTTGAATAGTTCTTGGAACTTCTCCCAAGACATCTTCAAAGGTAGCAGTCGAGTATGCTTTTACCGATTCCCACCAAAGAATCGCCTCTTCTCGCAACATAAAGGTGGCAAGGGAATCTTTTGCTCTCGAGCATCCCAAGACATCAAATATCTTGGTGATCTCGCTTATCCATGCTTCCGCTTTTAAGTGGTTTTGGCTCTCCAATAAACTCCTAAGGGTCCCACTCCTTGAATCATTTAAGCGGTGACTGGCCCGAGAGTTTCCAAAGTTTCCACCTACATTTTGGAAAGGAGCCGCTCTCTCTTGATGTTGCATGAATTGCATAAAGCCTCTGAACATTCCATCATTCATCATTTGGTCAGTGTTGTTGTTTGCATAAGGATTGTCGCATTCCTGATGCACATTATCCTGATTATTGATATGTGGAGACTCAACAGTCTCCTGTGCTCCATTGCTATTCTCAACATTCTCGGATGTCATTTTCAGATACTGCCACAAAACAAGGGTTAGTTGACATGTAAAATATTATCTCTATACTCTGACCAACCAATTAAATAACAAATAAATTTAGGTAGGTCATACTAGCGAAGGAATTCCCCGTCTCTCCCCTCCTAGTTCTAGTCTCACATCTTAGCCAGGGATCATATCCCTAAGCTTTGATACCAACTGTGACACCCCCAAAATAGGTATACATCACCTATCTTGAGTCGCCAAATACATGGTACAGAATTCAAATACAAACTTAATTATACAACAGTCGTGTAAAATACGACTAAACATATGCTGTGAGTTTTAATACAAATATTATCATCTAGACAATATACAAATTTATTGGGGTCCTCATTATATTTATTATTACACTATTTCACATAATAGTGAGGACTACTAATGCACCATCTAGGACCATCACTCTGTTCCCCGACTAGTCCCTGCTAGCCTAGTAAGAGAATAATGAAAGCAAAAGGGTGAGCTCAACTAGCCTAGTAAGAAATATTATGACTAAGATAATGCAGAATAATTTATCGTTAGCCTTCAACAGTGTTAAACTGATAAAATATAATAAATATCAAGTTTAACTGCAGCGAAACAAGCAATTCATTAGAAGAGTCAAGTAGCGAATAAAATTTAATATCTTCTATGATTTAAAAGGTTTTTCATCACTTTTATCGCTGAGACTCAGCTTAATAAATAATCTACATCATTCCTGCACTACGACCAAGGATATTCATTAGTATCACGAGCACAAATTATCCATGCACTACGGGCCAATGAGGACTTTTACCACATCATTTGTAACATTACGGTCATGATTATACCGATTAATCCCTGGTCATAATCATACCAAGTCCATCAATGCACTACAGGCCACAGATGACTTTCAACATAATATAAACAAGAGGATGATGACAATGATATAAGAATTCAATAAAATAAGTTCAAGAATTAATTTATCTAGGAACCAATAACGTCCAAATTGTCAACATGCTACTTCTTTGTAAAGTAAAATTCAAGATTTCTCAGAAGAATATTTTCATGAAAAGATACTGGATGAAGCATAAATATCAATGATATTCCACTAATTTAATGGAATATAGAAACCAAAACTTTAACCAACTAAGTATAATAAAGAATAGAATAACAAAAGAAATCACTGTGCATGCGTTATAATCACATGCATATGTGTTACTCCAACAACATAATAATTAATCTAAACCAGTCACGCGTAGAAAGCACAAATGTGATGTTCCAATGTAATGATAAATAATGGAACCAGTCATGCGTAAAGCATATGCAGGATGTTCCAATGTAATAATAAAATGGAATAATGTAAGAATTTCACCAAGTATAGGTAGCTTGGCGTATCAAAAAAGTTATTCCAATGTAATAATAAAAAATGGATTAACAGAAGTTCTCTTCATGAATGAGAAAGAAATAACACCTCTTATATTAAAAGAAACTGGATATAGGAGTAGTGAAGTAGCAGAATACTTTTCTTCTTTCTCTCTAGAGTTTCAGTGAATTCGTAAGAAATAATGAAGGAATGAACTTCTATTTATAGAGAATGGAAAGGCACGTGTTAGGATTCAATAATTATGCAAATTTACTTGATGACAACTTTGATAACCCAAGATGTAAAATTTTCAAACCTCCAACCAATAAGAATAAAGCAAGGAATTATAATATATATATATATATATATATATATATATATATATATATATATAAACCACACATGTTTAAAAGAAAACTCACCCACCCGTGAAACAACTTGCTAGATTTCTTTCTCCCAATTTCATTTTCTCCCACGTGGGCCCCACATGTTCCCCTCCCACCAACATGTCATAATCACAGGTGGATCCCATTATATTATACTAAACAATTTCTACCGATTATTTTAAAAATGGGTAAATGGGAATCCAAATAATAAGAAAAACTTACAACCACAACTTTATAAAAATCCTCTCAATATTTTAACAACATTTATCATCATTATTATAATTCACAGTATTAATCGACCAGGTCGTTCCTAGGAAAGAGAGGGCTTTCCAATAAGGATTTCTCCCCATTGGCGCGCAATTAGATGACCAAACCTCTCCTTGACAAAACTTTTAGACATCGTTAATATTGCAAATAATAATACTAATAACTCTGCCATCTCAATTATTGATTTAATAATATATAAAATATTGACAATAATTGAATCAAGTAACGTGAGATACTATGCATCAATTACTGTAGCAATAATTGAACAAAACTGAGTGACTTCTCACGCAACCATCAATAATCAATATCGTAGCTACTACTATGCAACCACGCCAGACATCAGTATTTTTAACACCGTGTTTCAACAGCTAAAGGTAAAACTTTCGCAGCTTATTTTCATAAAGTTTTTTGTCATTTTCTCAATCCGACAATAATTTTGTTGGGTCCACACCAATGATTGTGCTGCTTGTATTTAATATTCCTCGTTAAAATGAATATTCCCCACCAATCAAATATTATATAACAACTCATGTATTTTGCAAAATTTATAAATATTACCCATAACTATAACATTATATCAAATTCATTCCATAATATTCAAAAATGATATTTATAGAAAATTCATCTTTATTCATAAAAGTTAGGGTCTTACATGCTACTTGTTGGGCTTCATCGCTCACCCCCTTACAAATTTTTACAGGTCCCATCATTGAAAGCTGAGCCTTTATTTGATACGCTTGGAATAGCTGGAGTTTAGTTTTAGATGTTTTTCATTTGTTGATGGATTTTGATAAAAATCTTAGTTTCGAGGAGTTGCGTCTCCATTATTTGAATGTGGTATTTATTAGTATTTCATTTGGATTGATTTAAAATATATTTATTGTTGGATTTTAAGTTAAGATTATTGTTAAGTTATTTTGTTTGGGCTACGCGTTATTGATATTGTTGTCTTGCGGACCTATGGGCTTGCGGCGTGTAGCACTTTGGGCCTATATTGGGTTCAGGGTGTTACAGTGGTGGTATCAGAGCAGTGGCCCCTCGCAATATGTTAGGTTGAAAATCCTACATATTTCCTGGGGAGTGATTTTGGGAGTTAGCTGTGGGTAAGAGTATTGACTAAATTTAATGATTTAAAAATTAAATAGAGAATAAGGTAAGAAATCTATGTTTTGTTTGACGTTTGGTACGCGAGGCTAATTGGGTATTTTATTTTATTCGTTATTAGTTTTGTATAGTGTTGTTGAGTGGAGATTTCTTTTTGTAGGGAAAATGCCGCCTAGAAGAAGCAACTTTACTAACACTAATTTTGGTGCTAATGGTCTGACTCAGCTGGCTACTACTATAGCTCAGCTAGTGCAGAACCAACAACTTGGACAACGTGGCATAGTAACGAAATTCAAGCGATTGAATCCACCAATATTTGAAGGGGCTACAAACCCTCCCATAGTTGAGAAGTGGATTCAAGAAATGGAGAAGGCGTTTGATTTGCTAGGGAGTAGTGAGGCTAATAAGGTGACGTTGAAAGTTTACCAGCTTCAGGGTGGGGCGTATGATTGGTGGCTTATGGAGAAAAGAAAGCATGAAGGGAATCTTGAACCCTACACATGGACCATGTTTAAGGAGTCATTTACTAACAAATACTTTCCTAGAACAATTCGGGCACAAAAGGAGAGAGAAATTATTAGGCTTGTACAAGGGAGCAAGACAGTTGCTCAATATGAAGCCAAATTCGCGAAGCTTGCCAAGTATGCACCGACTTTGGTGGCAGATGAGGCGGCGAAAGCGCGAAGGTTGTACGAATATTCCCTGTTAAAACGAATATTCCCCGACCAATCGAATATTATATAACAACTTGCGTACTTTGCAAGATTTATAAATATTACCCACAACTATAACATTATATCAAATTCATTCCATAATATTCAAAAATGATATTTATAGAAAATTCATCTTTATTCATAAAAGTTGGGGTCTTACAACCTCCCCTTCTTATGAAATTTCACCCTCGAAATTAGGGTACGTACCTGATATGTCGAATATTTAAGGATAACTTGATTTCATTTTAGATTCTAACTCCCAAGTCATTTCTTTAACATCGTGGTTTCTCCACAAAACTTTGACTTGAGGTATAACCTTAGAGCGTAGAATATGTTCCTCCTTATCCAAGATTTGAACAAGAACTTCTTTATACGTCAAATCTTCCGCTATTTCATCCGGTTCTAACTCAATAATGTGGTTCGGGTCTTCCACATATTTACGTAACATGGATATGTGAAAAACGTTATGAACACGAGACATACTTGGCGGTAAAGCGAGTCTATACGCTACAGTTCCTACTCGATCGAGGATTAAAAATGGGCCGATGAATCGAGGATTGAGCTTTCCTCTCTTTCCAAATCTAGTAACTCCTTTCCATGGAGCAACACGTAACAACACATGATCTCCTATATCGAATTCCACGTCCTTTCGATGAAGATCAACAAAACTCTTTTGTCGATCTTGTGAGATTTTTATACGTTATTTGATCATTTGAATCTTTCCGTAGTCATACGCATCAACTCGTCCCAACAACGTTATATCACCCACCTCATCCCAAAGATACCGAGAACGACACTTTCTTCCATACAACGCTTCGAATGGATACATGCCAATACTTGCTTGATAAGTGTTGTTGTAGGAAAACTCCACCAATGGTAAGAATTTGTCCCAACTTCCCTTGAAGTCAAGGACACAGAGTCTTAATAGATCTTCAAGAGTTTGATTAGTCCTCTCCGACTATCCATCCGTCTGAGGATGATATGCCGAGCTAAATCGTAAATCCGTGCCCATAGCTTTTTGCAAACTAACCCAAAATCGTGAAGTGAATCTTAGGTCTCGATCATACACTAAGGATACTGGTATACCATGCAATCTTACAACCTCGTTTATGAACATACGACTAAGACGTTCAAGTGTATAAGTTTCTCGTATAGGTACGAAGTGAGTATACTTGGTCAATCTATCAACAATGACCCAAATTGCATCTATGCCTTGAGAAACCTTGGGAAAACCAGTAACGAAATCCATGGAAATGTGCTCCCATTTCCATTCTGGAATTTCAAGTGGTTGCAATGGACCTTTTGGTACTTGATGCTCCGCCTTGACTCGTTGACATGTTAGACACCTTGAGATAAATGAAAGACTATCTCTCTCTTTCATATCATTTCCACCAAAATGTATGTCAAGATCATGATACATTTTGGTACTCCTAGGATGGATTGCAAACAATGTGTTGTGCGCCTCCATCATGATTTTATACTTTAAATCAGGGTCGTTAGGAACACAAAGTCTTGAGTTGACTCGAAGTATTCCTTCTTCATAGATTTTTGCTTCCGACATATCACCTTCTTGCACTTTCTTCCTCATATGCATCAGTTCCAGGTTTATAGCTTGAGCAGTTTTAACTTTATCGATTAAAGTCGGTTCTACTAGTATATTTTCCATCATCACATGGGTTCCTGGAGTCTTTAACTCTATCTCTATCCTTTGCAAGTCACACAAAATGGGCCTTTATGTTGAGAATATCGCACTCGTACTTGCATATGATCTTCTACTGATGCCGCCACCTACTACTACGGTCGCTTTTCGTGATGGTATCGATGGTATGATCATAATCTTTCAATAGTTCAAGCCAACGTCGTTGTCGCATGTTGAGTTCTTTTTGAGTGAAGAAATATTTGAGGCTTTTATGATCCGTAAAGATCTCCACTTTCTCCCCATACAAGTAATGCCTCCAAATTTTAAGTGTAAAGACAATAGCTGCCAACTTTAGATCATGAGTACGATAATTCCTCTCATATTCTTTGAGTTGTCACGAGGCATATGCCATGACTTTCCCATGTTGCATGAGAACACATCCCAACCCTTTGCCCGAAGCATCACTGTAGATGACAAATCCCTCCGAGCCAGATGGTATTATCAAAACAGGAGCTGAAATGAGTCTCCTCTTGAGTTCTTGAAAACTCTTCTCACATTCTTCACTCCAATCGAACTTTGTATCCTTCCGAGTAAGCTGAGTTAATGGAGTAGCGATTCGAGAAAATCATTCCACGAATCTCCGATAATAACCAGCTAAACCGAGAAAGCTACGACTTCTAATCATCGATTTAGGTTGCTCCCAGCTTTGAATTGCTACAATTTTTGCGGGTCAATAGATATTCCATGACTTGATACTTACGTGCCCAAGGAATGCTACTTCCTCAAGCCGTAACTCATATTTCTTTAACTTGGCATAAAGCTTGTATTCACGAAGCTTTTGAGTACCAAATTTCAAGTGTTGCTTTCATGATCTTCACGGCTTTTAATAAATAAGGATGTCATCAATAAAGACGACCACAAATTGATCCAAATATTCCTTGAATACTTGGCTCATCATATCCATGAAGGCAAAGAGAAGCATTAGTCAATCCAAAGGACACGACTAGGAATTCATAATGCCTCGTCTCGAAGTTTTGAAAGCCGCTTTGGAATATCATCCGCTCTAATCTTTAATTGGTGATATCCTAACGAAGATCAATCTTTGAAAAGAATTTGGCTCCTTGCAACCGGTCAAATATGTCATCAATACGTGGCAACGGGTACCTTTTTTGATGGTGACATGATTCAACTCCCAATAATCAATACAAAGTCGATACTCCCATCTTTCTTCTTCACGAATAGAATAGAGGGCAAAATTTCAAGGAGAAGTACTAGGACTAATAAAGCCAATGTCTAACAAATCTCGTAGTTGGGTCTTTAACTCCACGAAGTTCAATAGAGCCATTCGACACGGGGCTTTGGAAATGGGTTTTGTCTGGGGTTCAAGGTCGATACAAAATTCAATTTCACGCCTGGGGTAGGCCAGAAGTTCTTCTAGAATACGTCGAGAAATTTATTAACAACAATGTAAATATCATTCAAAACCGACGATTTTTGTTTAGATCCGTGATATGAGCTAAGAAAGCTTGACATCCGCTTTTCAATAAAACGAATAGCTTTTATGGCTTGAAATGACAAAGATTGATTTTAATGGTTTAGTTTCTTGAATTCGCATAATAGGTTGGTTAGGAATATGAAAGCTAACAACCTTACGAAAATAATTAATTTTTGCATTATGAGTAGTTAACTAATCAATCCCTAAAATCACATCAAATGTAAGTATTTTTAATGAAATATGATTGACAGGTAATGTGAGGGTACCGATTTGAGCCAAACAAGACTTATAAACAGTGGATGTAATGAAGGTTTCTCCCAACGGAGTTTCCACAGATAAGTCAAAGTTTAATTTCTCCGGAGTCAAATTTAATCGTTAAGCGCAAGTAGAGAAATAAAAGGAATGGGTAGAACCGGTATCAAATAAGGTATAGACTTCGCTAGAGTTTATGATAAGCTTACCCGTGATGACCTCGTTCGGGTTCCTTGCTTTCTGGGAGGTCACAACAAACGCTCTCCCTTGAACTACTAGTTTTGACTTATCTGGGATGGTATTTTGTGTCACCGTTCCAACTGGACTTGTCTTTGGTGCACGACAAAATCGGGCTAGGTGATCTTCTCTTCCATAATTATAACACGCTTTGGATGGCATCGCACAGTTTGGACTGACGTATCTCCGGTTTCATATGAGAAATAAGATACTGATGTATCCTAGACACAGTTTATGAGAAATAAAATACAACATCTGAATACAAACACAGTTTATAATAGGTGGTCGTTCTCCTTCCTTAACCGCGTGTGTTGATGCTACTGATGATTCTTCATCAGATGAAAGAAAAAAAAATTGTTTATGTATGTTATGTCCCAAAACCGGGGGCGCCGGAAATAAAAAACTCAGGTGCTTGCCGGAGAAAATGGGGGACGTATGCTGCGGAGATTAGAGATCCTTTCAAAAAGATTTAGCTTTGACTGGGCTCTTTTGATATTGTCAAGGAAGCTTCAGAGGCTTATATGGCGAAAAAGAGGGAGTTTGAAGAAATGAAAAGAGGCATGCCTGAGTTTGATTCTAGTTGTGGTAAAAAAAAAAGTAGCAAGTGTAGGCCAAAGAAGAAGAAGTGGGGTAAAAATCAAGCGAAATTAATGAAGTGGGTAGGGAATCTTAATTTTGGGAAAGACCATTTCTGTAAATAAAGAGTGAGAAATCTAGAGAGACAACGAGTATCTGTGAATAAAGAATGTTCCTAATCAGCAATAATTGTCCACGTGTAAACAAAGTTAGTCTATGTGGCTAGTCCGTTGACAACAAGGGCACGGGTGACATGATTTTTGTAACGTTAAGGGTACTTTTTAAAAAATTTAATTTAGGGTGGAAGTGAGACATCCGTGTAAACTTCAGAAGCATTTTTGAACCTTTGCCCATTGTACTAATGGGATTTAAGTTTGATGTGATTTTAAAAATATTTTGTATCAGTATATTCTCAGCTCCTGATATTCGATCAACCCTCCCTTTTGTAAAATTTCTAAAATCCCATAATAGAATCACCTAGTGTATTATAAATCTTTCTGGTGATTTTGGCACTAATGAAAAGCGGGACTACAACCACAGCCACGTAAGGCTTTACCAGCAAAACTAGCTTGCACTTTTTTAGAGTTAATTATACTATAGCCTTTTCTTTTTTGGTTCTGATCTTAGTATGTAATTATTTTTCATACAGAGCGTCAATGTTTTATATAACAAATGTAAAAGCAAAGACTACTTTTTTACGTTGTGAATTATGTTTCTAGGAGGTTCATGATTACTTGAGGACTATTTGTTGTATTGATTCTTAGCAAGTTGGCTCAATTTAGAAGTCTTTATGAACATGAGGTACTATTTATTGGTATATTTTTTTTTTATTCTTATTTTTCTAACTTAATTTTCTGTTTGAGAACACAAGTTTAACAAAAGTTGCAATCTTCTTGGACAGAGGAGAGACGTAAGAATGTAGTGAGGTTTAGATTTTGTGATAAATTTAAGAAGGGAAATAGAGGGGTGTAATTAGGTATAGGAGTAGAAGAGCTAATTTTATAGGTTCCAAATATTTAAGGAGGTGGTATAATTATATTATATTATTATATAATATTATATTAAGGAGGTGGTATATCATGTCATAACATATCATATCATGTCATGTCATATCATATTATTATATTATTATATTATATTATATATGTAATATAGATAATACAAGAAATTCTACAAGTTCGGCTTCGGTCATTGACTAGTGAGAGTCTCATGAAGTTCGACTGTGCCCTAGTCGATTGATTTAGTCATTTGGCCAGACTTAGTCGGGATCTAGTCGGCGACTAGTCGGTAAAGTCGGGGCAAATCGGAACAAATCGGGGCATATTAGGGTAAAAAAAACAAAACGACGACGCTACTGCTTCTTCTTCCTTCGACCGACGATGCCGACTCCTCCTTCTCGCCTGACCGACGACGACGCTATTGCTTCTTCTTCCTTCGACCGCCGACGCTGACGCTACTGCTGCTCGCCGACTCCTTCTTCTCGCCTTGAAATAGTTTCGACGACGACGCCTGCCTGCTCGCCTGCTCTCCTTCTTCGACAACGCCGACTGCTATTCAGGTAGTTCTTTTCCGGCTCCCCTTCTTCGACGACTGATATAAGGCTTATAAGGCATACTGATATAAGGCTTATAAGGCTTAACAGTTTACAAATACGAATACTGATATTTTTTTTGGTTTTAGTTAATTAGTTCCTTAGTGGGCATTAAAGAAAAGGTTGGATAAATTAAATTAGTTAATTTTTTTAGTTAATTGTAATATTTCATTTTAAATTTCAATTTTTTCATCTTCAGTTATAAATTAAATTATTAAATTATTTGATGATTTGTATTACTTATGTTATTCTACTAATTCAAAACTTATGACGGAGGAAGGAGAATATATATATTTTAAAAAATTAAAAATCCGACTAGCCGATTAATCCCCTAGTCGCTAGTCGGTAGCCAATCGACATGGGACCGACTAGCAACTTTTAGAATACTGAGATAATATATCTCTATATATGTATTATATTATATTATATCTATTATATATTATACATAATATACATACGTATGTATGTAAATATATAAATATATAATATGTTATATAAATCTATAAATAGTATATATTATAATAAATATGTAATATATATATTATATAAATATGTAATATATATATATAGCAAGTATCAAGTGCATTACTCTTAAATAGCATTCCTCCTTAAATAACACTCCTTTATTAAAACTACGTCGTTTTGGAGTGGTCGCGGGTGGTATTTTTGTAAATAAAAGAAAAACAAGTTGGACCACTCTCTTTTAAGTCACTTCAAAACGACGTAGTTTTAATAAATGAGTGTTATTTAAGGATGATTGCTATTTAAGAGGAATGCTCATATCCTTCTCTCTCTCTCTCTCTCTCTTTTTATATATATATATATATATATATATATATATATATATATATATATATATATATGTTACATTATGGTACTATTTAACTAAGACATTTTATTTTAGAAATCTTTACGAACATGAGGTACTATTTTACTAAGATATTTTATTTTTTATTCTTATTTTTTAACTTAATTTTCTGTTTGAGAACACAGGTTTAAAAGTTAACCTTCTTGGACAGAGGAGGGACGTAAGAATGTAGGGAGGTTTAGATTTTGAGATAAATTTAGGAAGGGAAATAAAGGGGTGTTAGGTATAGGAGTAGCAGAGTTAATTTTATAGGTTCCAATATTTAAAGAGGTGGTATAATTATATTATATTATAATATTATTATTTTTATTATATATTATATATTAAGGAAGTGGTATATCATATCATATTATTATATTATATGATATTATATTATAAAAATTATTATATTATATTATATTATATTATATTATATTATATTATATATTATTATAATTAATAAAATTATATTATATTATTGTCGACGTCGGGATTTTTTGGATGTCCCTTTCCGTTACTTGTTCTTTGGTGTTCTCATTTTAGGTGAGATTTGTTTGAAAAAATAAGTGAAAAAGGTCCCATATGTATAATGTCGACGATGGATGGATTAAGAGTCGCCATTGGTTTTTTAAGTGGTTGTACCAACACAACCGAGAAAAGGTTTGCACATCGACCCGTGATATGATGACATCATATATACCTGCCTCGGTGAAACCGAGATTCATTAGGGTCCGGGGACTTGGTTATGTGGGGGGAAAGGTGTTAGGCACCCCCCGACATCCGTGTTACCACGGTGACCACCTTTTTCAAGAAACTATTATCTGAATGTGTGTGTGTGTGGGTCAATGTGTTTGTTATTTGGAAGTAGTGTGAGGCCTCGTCAACCTATATACATGTGGTTTGAATTTATGTAAAAATTCAATTTTTAGCAAGATATGGCAGTGATGTTTTATAAAAGAGGTTTTTCAAACCCTGATGCTCAATAGTAATTGAGACCTTTTACACTCCCATTTTATTAAGTGTTCGGCTTGATTGATTTTATTTTACAGATGCGAGGCATCCGTATGAAAATAATGTACAAAATAATGTCGACTTCCTCGTGGGTATGGAAACCATCTGAGCAAATTCAGACACCGCATAATAATTTACAAGCTGCTTACAGCTGAAAATGTCCATCACGGGAACCGAATCTAGATCCAATGGGATGAATCTGTGATTACTGAAAGTAGTATGCACACAAGCCAATCATGTTTGATGATAAAGCATATACTTTGTAACAATCTTATTCATTTATTAATAAAAAGTATTAATTTATTAAAGGCTTTTAATTATCTACATGATGTTGTTTTATAATATGTGATAAACCCATAGTTTTAAGCAATGCTTTTAGAATAATGATGATGATCATTCTAATGAGATCTAAATTCTTAGAAAGCTTAAAACTAAAATAGTTCCCAATCATTGGATTACTAAATTAGGGATTAGTAAATCCGGATAGATTGGGTACATACGTTGCTTGCTCATCGGATGAGGATGATTGATCTCACGATCATTTGTGTGGAGACACTAAAGCAAGTATGTAGGTGCTTATTAGAGAATAAGTACAATCGAACGCGTTGGCTCGCTAAGGAATACCTAATGGAGTTTTATTCGCCTGTCAATAGGAATTCTCAGAGTGATAGTAGACAAGTAATCCTTGGACTCGAGATCATCATAGTATCTCGTGTATGATGAGTTATACTTTGACTTATTCCTTAAGACCCTTAGGGTATATCAAAGGGTATGCTTGGGTATAATAAGTTGTATACATGGAGATAATGTATGATCAATAAAGAATCTACCACTTCTAATAAAAGAAGAGAAATGTCCTATGTGATTCGATAAATGACAACCCAAAGAGTCCTTGGTTAAGGCGTAATGAAATTAGAAAGGAGTTTCTAATTTGCATTATTTGGAGTCAGGCATTTAAGAGTCGAAATACATATAATTAAATAAAATAAGACTTGACAAAGAATTCCATGTCTTATATTTAATCGGGACATCAGATGGTGGAAGGATTGAATTGTATTTAGAACTATTTACTCAAAGGTTCTTTTATGATTAATGTTGAAATCTATATTATCCGGAAAGTCGTTGATCGCTAGGGAGGCTTATCCCTATCAGAGAATAAATATTATTTATTTAAATAAATTAATTGTTTAATTTATTTATTTAAATAAGATTAGAATTTTCTAATTGATTTATTCACAACCTATTTTAATATGGAGAACCTAAAGGGTCACACCATAAAAAAGGAAGAATAATTATTTAAGAAGTTAATGGCATAATCGTAATAATATATATAAGTATATTTAATTTAATCTATGGTGATAGAATAAATTAAATAGCTTAATATTTATTATTTAATATTTTAGAAATATTAAATATAAATTAATAAGAGGAGTCTTATTAATATTATTACAATTATTATTATTTTAATTTCTAAAAGAGTTTAGGAATTAATTTAATATAAGTACTCTCATTTATTCCTAATTGGATTAGGAAGGAAAATTAATTAAAGGAGTTTAATTAATTATCCCTAATAAGATTAGGGAGCTTAATTAATTAAAAGAATTAATTAATTAAAACCCAATTCCTTAATTGTTAAGGTGGGTTGCCCACATCTATAAATAAGAGGAGTCTTATTATGGGTGGTGGGGGTTGTTGATTTTTCAACATACGTAATAATTCCAAGTTGTTGGGAGTATGCCTTTTTTATAGAGATAGAAAACTAGGGTTTAGCCAACCACCCTTCTTCTTGAATTTTCTTCTTCCTTGGTGGATCACCTCTAGAGGCCAAACATTTGGGTGACTAACGTTGATCAAAGGAAGGAACCATACCCGGTGGATTCAAGATTGAACGCGAAAGGATTTGGAGGTGAACTTGTACCTGAGGAAGCTCGATCTTCAAGGGTATGATTTTATTCTTTATCTTTTTCGCTTAATTAATAATTGTGCATAAAGGGTGATCCGGGTATATGGTTTGTAAATTTTAAACTCTGCTTTTACACGCTTTCATTATTTTGCAATTTGATTGCATTTCATGAATATTACAAACCTAATAGTGGCATCGAGCCAAACCTTTATGCGAATTATTAATTGTTTTAATTTATATATTGATATGTGTTTAGAAATAATTTAATTGGGCATAATTTTATTGTATAAAATTTAAATAAATAAAAAAAAAAAAAGCTAAAGCTACGGATTGCAACACCGCATTTTAAATCGAAGCGAGGATATTTTGTTTAAATTCAAGTTGCAATGCATGGTTAATAAGAGGAATTTTATTTAAAGGCCACGGTTTATAAGGATTCCGGTTAATGCATTTGTGTGATGCACGGAATTCAAGCAGAAGCTGGACCATTAGCAGCAGTGCACGGTTTTCACAAAAACAAAAAGAAAAGCAAGTGCACGGTTTCATAAAATAAAAAAAAAAAAAAAAAACCGCCTGATATGTTTCCCACACGAAAATCTGGGCATGGAAATCTGGGCACGGAAATCGAGGGAGTATGCAAACTGCTTTTTATACATTTTTTTTGAAATTACCGAATTTGTTTACCAAGTCGCAATATGATATCTATATATTATATATATAACTAACGATTAATTATATATATTATTACTAAAATAGTTTAGTTATATTATATATATAATTATTTAGTTATAATATATATATATATATATATATATATATATATTCTCTAGTTAATAATTTTATAATTAAAATAAAAGTTATTTTAATTTTAAAATAAAAGGTTTATTTTAATATTAAAATAAAAGATTTATTTTAATTTTAAAATTAGAATTTCATGCTAACTAATTAGAGTTGGAATTGGATTCCATGCTAACTAATTGGAGTTGAAATTGGATTCTATTTTTTCTTTAAATAAAGGAGTTTGTTTAGATATGAAATATGATTTCATATTATTCAAAATAAAAGAGTTTATTTGTGAATAGGAAAGAGAATCCATGTTTCCTTAAATAAAGGAGTTTATTTAGATATGAAAAGGATTTCATATTATTCAAAATAAAAGAGTTTATTTGTGAATAGAAAGAAAATCCGTATTTCCTTAAATAAAAGAGTTTATTTAAATATGAAATAAGATTTCATATTATTCAAAATAAAGGAGTTTATTTGTGAATAGGAAAAGAATATCCGTGTTTCCTTTAATAAAGATTTTTTTTAACATGGAATTGGATTCCATAATTAATTAAAATAAAAGAGTTTATTTTAATTAAAGATTTTTATATATATATGGAATTGATTCCATAATTAATTAAAATAAAGGAGTTTATTTTGATTAAAATTTTGATTAAAATAAAATAGTTTATTTTATTCAAAATTAGATAAATTAAAATAAAATAGTTTTATTTTGATTTAAATTTGGATAAAAATAAAGGAGTTTATTTTGATTCAAAATTAGATTTTATACTAACTAAATTTGCCCATTAAATGATATCAATATATATATTAAATGTTTATTATTCATAGGATGAATGTTATTTATCGATGCATATGGTGATGTGTATGATAATAAATGGGATTGACTTATGGACTATCGACCAATGCGATCGATTTTATTTTAGTTGGATGCATGAATGTATGGGTTTTATTAAATGGGGTCTCAAGTATTCTGCCTTCTCTAATTTTTCTTAATGTAAATTTTATCTCCTCCTATGTATTCCCTCGATCACGATCAAGGTTTCTATTTATTTTAAATAGTTTTGTAATAGGAATAGTTAGAATTAATTTTGAAAAATTGGAGATCAAGGAGCAAGGAGCGCTTAAGACCCGCTTTGTAATGGAGCCCTAAGTTTAAATGTAATAGTTATATTTAAATGTTATTTCTTGCCCCTAGGGTTTTGACCTTTTCGTTCACTTGGTGGCTCTAGTGAACCAAACTAGAATAAAAGTCCATAATCAATCCGGGTAGAATATAGTATTCTATATGTGCATGCTTATACTATATATATATATATATATATATATTATAAACATGCTTCGATATTAATTAATACGACGCGTATTTTATATATATATACGTACGCCGCTAAACAAGATGAGACAAATTAATAACAAACCCCTCAATTTTTATATTAAGTCCTAAGCGCTCAAAGATATTTGGAATATCGAACGTCAGCCTTCTAGCATGATAAAAAATTAATAGAGTATTAAATATTTAATATAAGTTTGTTGTGTCACCACAAGGCAAGTATTAAGTATTTAAGATGTTAATTTATCACATTTGATGCTTATAAAGAAAATTGAACAATATTATTTTGTTGTGTCACCACAAGGATGATATTTTTCTTTTTTTCAATATATGGAGTGCTAGGTTGACTTAACTTGGATAATTTTGATTCGGATGTGCCACCACTGATCAAAATAATCTAAGAGGCAAAATACAAGGAGTCAGAGTTGTTGATGTAATTGACAAAAAGTTGTCACCTATTTATTTATATATAGTTTGTTGTGTCACCACAAGGCCATATACATTTGAAATGGGATCCTTATTCTCACTAGCAAATCTTTAATTAGATTTTGGCGAAACTATATAAGTGAGGGTAATATAGTTTGAAGAAAATAGTGGGAGATACCAATTTAAAACAAGACCTAAATTATTTTGGTAATTAATAAAAGAATGTATGTTAAAATGTTGTTAATTACAAATTCATTTACACAATTTTACAATGTCTAAAATTACTATCATCAAAGCATATTAAATGCTAAATTAACCAAACCGAATTAAACAGATTGTTAAGGAATTTGAGAATAGTTCTCATAGTCGAAAAAGCAATCTTATGTCCTTAATACGCCTATCCACAGCAATGGTTGCGCATAATGCCTCGAGGAAGAGATTGCTACTTTTAGAAAGTGGCAAGATGATGCACAATTGGCTCAATGCATCATGCTCGCATCCACGAGTAACGAGCTTCACAAAGATGAAACTATGGATGCTCCTACTATATTCCCCGCATACATCAAGTAGTTGATGGTGAGGAAAGTAGGACCGATAGATATCGAGATATCTAAGGAGCTCTTCCGATCTAGAATGGCCAATGGCACTATAAAGATGCATAAAAAGATCTTAACATAATCAATTTGATTGATCAATTAGGACAACAAGTTTTGTCATGGATGGATAGTTGAGCCAAGATTTGATCTTGCACTCACCCCTGACTCCTTTCACAATTGTTGTGAATTTTTCATATAAACAAGCTAGATATCGCCTCATTGCGATTTGCTTAACATGTTGAAAAATGTTGAGAGTCACTTTCCAACCAAGAAAGATCAAGTCTTACTGGTAGGGGCCAAAGGATCTTCTGAAAAGAAGAACAATTCAAAGAAGGTAAATAGAAAGGCAAAAACAAAGGATAATAAGAACAAAACTGATACGGATAGCAAAGGAGTTTGCTTCCACTGCAATAAGCCTGGACACTGGAAAGAAACTGCGAGAAGCATCTTGCAGAGCTAACCAAAAGAAGCTTAGTGAAGTTTCGGTTATAAATACAAATTTGTTCATGATTTAAAATAAAATTTTCTTTAAGTCAAGGTTCTACTTGGGTATTGGATACCGACTTTGGTTATCATAAATATAGATTTATGAAGGGACCAAGCAGAAGTAGAAAGTTAAACAAAGATAAGTAATCCTATATGTGAAAAATGAAGCAAAGGTTGTTGCATTAGCTATAGGAACTTATAGTTTAGCAATCGCTTACTTGCAAATCTATTAAGTCAATAAGTTGTTATTGTATTCCAGCCTTGTTAAAATATTATTTCTATTTTATTGTTGACAATGAAATCTTTTGGTATTATAATTAAGAACAATTGTTGTTTTATTTATAATAATAATGTTTTGTATAGAATCGGAATATTACTTAATAAATTTTGTATACTTGACTTACATGAAAATAATTTTGCATATCGAACAAATTAGTATAAGAAAAGGAGATGATCATTCAAAGAGTTGAATGTGTGTATTTGCTAAATACAAGTGTGAATTATTTGAAAGGTTCAAAGAATTGAAGTGAAACAAATTGGCAAAGTATGAAGATTCTTTGATTAGATCAAAGAATAAATACTTGTGCAATAAGTTTCAGATCATCTCAAATGGTTTTCTCATAATGGACACATCCCGATATGTAATAATTGATTGATGTATCTCGAATGGAAAAATCATACTTTGTTGGACATGGTACTACGGTCCATAATGATTTTACCGACATTCCAAAGATCCTTCAGGATCATGTCCTAGAAATGGTCGCATATTCACGAAAAGGTAATCACTAAATCCAAATTTCAAGACTCCATAAAAGTTATGGATGTGGAGGATTCCTAATCTTAAGTATGTTAAGATAAGGGGTTGTCCAACTTATGTGAAAAAGGTTTCAAAGGATAAGTTTGGGACAAGATTTGACAAGTGTCGAATTTGTGGGACATCCTAAAGTAAGTTTAGGGTATATGTTCTATAATCCTACTTAGCAAAAGGTGTTTGTTATGAAACACGGCGCTTTCTAAGATAAAGGTGTTTATCATTGAAGGGCTAGTGGGAGGATAATAGATCTTGAAGAGTTCAAGAACCACAAAATCACTATAAGTCAAATAAGAGGAACCTATAGATAGACCTATTGTTACACAACCAATCAGAATCGGAATAGTACCGAAGATACCTAGGAGGTATGGATTCATCATGGATGATGATGATGAGGTACGCATCATAGAAGATGATGATCCAGAGTTACATACGATGAGGTAAGAGTTCTAGTGTGTACAAAAGGGTCAGTGGGAGCGCCGTGACATTCCTAATATTATATGTTGATATACTACGGATAAGGAATGACATACCAATGCTACAATCAGTAAAGATAAAGTTGTCTAAACATTCCTCCATGAATGATTTGGAAGAGTATCTTAATTGGGGATATAAATCTATATAGATAGATTTAAGAGGATGCTCGACTTAACCCAAGGAACGTATATTCATTTGATGCTAAAGTCGTTTAGCATGGCAAACTCCAAGAGATGTCTCATGTCGATGAGCTATGGAGTGTATCTCTCTTAATAGTCCCCACAGACTCCAAAAGAGAGATCACATGAGTAACTATCATGTATGCAATGAAAATATACGAGACCGATGTCGATCACATATATTCGGAGAAGTTCATCAGAGTCGCTGAAAACATCTTAAAGTTCTTAACCGCAAGACTAAGGATGTGAGCATACATGGTGGGTCCGAATTAAAACTAGAGGGCTTTACAGACTCAAGTTTTTCGATGCACTAAGATTTATCGTAAAATCCACTTTAAGGTAAAGCGTTATCTTGAATAAAGGGTGCAGTTGAATCGAAAGGTTCCAAACAAAGAAAAGGTTGTTGGTTTAGTAATAAAGACAAAGTATATAGCTATAAATGAAGTCGCAAGTTGATTGTTTGGATTAAAAGTTCATTACGTAATCTAGGAATAGTTCCCAAGTCTCATCTTGGATCTAAACATGTGTCAGTGGCACTTTCATTTGATTATTAGAATCATTGAAAGATGGGAAATCACTATAGAGATAGTGGACTCTCAAGAACAACATTACATATCCATTAACTAAAGCTTATCCAACAAAGTAGGATAATCGCCACTTAGAGAGAAGAAGAGTTAAGATACCATGACGATCGGCTTTAGTGCAAGTGGGAGATTGAAAGTAGTATGCACACAAGCCAATCATGTTTGATGATAAAGCATATACTTTGTAACAATCTTATTCATTTATTAATAAAAAGTATTAATTTATTAAAGGCTTTTAATTATCTACACGATGTTGTTTTATAATATGTGATAAACCCATAGTTTTAAGCAATGCTTTTAGAATAATGATGATGATCATTCTAATGAGATCTAAATTCTTAGAAAGCTTAAAACTAAAATAGTTCCCAATCATTGGATTACTAAATTAGGGATTAGTAAATCCGGATAGATTGGTACATACGTTGCTTGCTTCATTGGATGAGGATGATTGATCTCACGATCATTTGTGTGGAGACACTAAAGCAAGTATGTAGGTGCTTATTAGAGAATAAGTTCACCGAACGTGGCTCGCTAAGGAATACCTAATGGAGTTTTATTTGCTCACAATAGGAATTCCTCAGAAGTGATAGTAGACAAGTAATCCTTGGACTTGAGATCATCATAGTATCTTGTGTATGATGAGTTATACTTTGACTTATTCCTTAAGACCCTTAGGGTATATCAAAGGGTATGCTTGGGTATAATAAGTTGTATATGGAGATAATGTATGATCAATAAAGAATCTACCACTTCTAATAAAAGAAGAGAAATGTCCTATGTGATTCGATAAATGACAACCCAAGAGTCCTCGGCAAGGCGTAATGAAATTAGAAAGGAGTTTCTAATTTGCATTATTTGGAGTTGTGCATTTAAGAGTCGAAATACATATAATTAAATAAAATAAGACTTGACAAGAATTCCATGTCTTATATTTAATCGGGACATCAGATGGTGGAAGGATTGAATTGCACGGTAACTATTTACTCAAAGGTTCTTTTATGATTAATGTTGAAATCTATATTATCCGGAAAGTCGTTGATCGCTAGGGAGGCTTATCCCTATCATCAGAGAATAAATATTATTTATTTAAATAAATTAATTGTTTAATTTATTTATTTAAATAAGATTAGAATTTTTCTAATTGATTTATTCACAACCTGGTTTAATATGGAGAACCTAAAGGGTCACACCATAAAAGGAAGAATAATTATTTAAGAAGTTAATGGCATAATCGTAATAATATAGTTAAGTATATTTAATTTAATCTATGGTGATAGAATAAATTAAATAGCTTAATATTTATTATTTAATATTTTAGAAATATTAAATATAAATTAATAAGAGGAGTCTTATTAATATTATTACAATTATTATTATTTTAATTTCTAAAAGAGTTTAGGAATTAATTTAATATAAGTACTCTCATTTATTCCTAATTGGATTAGGAAGGAAAATTAATTAAAGGAGTTTAATTAATTATCCCTAATAAGATTAGGGAGCTTAATTAATTAAAAGAATTAATTAATTAAAACCCAATTCCTTAATTGTTAAGGTGGGTTGCCCACATCTATAAATAAGAGGAGTCTTATTATGGGTGGTGGGGGTTGTTGATTTTTCAACATACGTAATAATTCCAAGTTGTTGGGAGTATGCCTTTTCTATAGAGATAGAAAACTAGGGTTTACCCAATCACCCTTCTTCTTGAATTTTCTTCTTCCTTGGTGGATCACCTCTAGAGGCCAAACATTTGGGTGGCTAACGTTGATCAAAGGAAGGAACCAAACCCGGTGGATTCAAGATTGAACGCGAAAGGATTTGGAGGTGAACTTGTACCTGAGGAAGCTCGATCTTCAAGGGTATGATTTTATTCTTTATCTTTTCGTTTAATTAATAATTGTGCATAAAGGGTGATCCGGGTATATGGTTTGTAAATTTTTAAACTCTGTTTTTACACGCTTCCGTATTATTTTGCAATTTGATTGCGCTCATGAATATTACAAACTTAACAATTACATGATTCCTAGGCGCACAGAATACTGCAATTTATATGAAAGCAATAAGCAAGTATATACATAAAAGCTATAAATATATATATACAGACATGATCATCAACCACGAAGCACCTCCATGGGGGATTTGAAAATGTAAATAAAGCTGTAAAAGCTATCAACCGTCACGGAGGAAACTCCAGGCAGGACAAAATGTAAATACGGTCAACCGCCACGAAGGGAACTCCAGGCGGGACGAAATGTAAATAAAGCTGTAAATACGGTCAACCGCCACGAAGGAAACTCCAGGCGGGACGAAATATAAATAAGTTGTAAAAGCGATCAACTGCCACGAAGGAAACTCCTGGCAGGACGAAAATATATATATCTAAGTAATAAACGCACCGGATATAAAATCCAGGCACATCGAACAGAGACCACAACACAGTTAATATATATATATATATATATTAAAGTAAATAAACGCACCGGATATAAAATCTAGGCTCATCGAACAGAGTCCGACACACAGTTAATATATATAAATATATATATATATATATATATTAAAGTAGATAAACGCTCTGCATCAAGTTCAGGCTCATCGAACAAAGTTCGACACACGCTTAATATATATAAATGTATATATATATATATATATATATATATATATATTAAAGCAAATAAACGCCTGCATCAAGTTCAGGCTCAATCGAGGCATAACTCGATAATGTTAGTCAATATATATATAAATATATATATAATATATATATATATATATACAGACTGAAATGAAACCACGGACCGAAGTCCGGGCAAAAGCAAGCAACACGACTTCAACGTGTAGAAGGGTATGTGCAGAGATGAAGAGAAAGACTCTAAAGTGTGTGAGAAGGCTTACAGCTGACTGCCAAAGAAGACTTCTATATCTTTAGAGTGGGCAAACACAGACTTTTTAGGTACAAAAGGGCTATATATGAGCTCACAGGTGTTTAAAAGGGGAAAATACACTACCTGGGGTGAGTGCAGAGCAAATTGGGCAGGGCTTCCTCGCCTTTTTCTCTTTTAAAATTAGCACCCCAAGCCCTCTATTTATAGGCATTTTAGCCACAGGTGTACCTGCGGCTGAGTCGCAGGTGTACCAGAGGCAACCCGGGTGGGCCCGGGTTTTTCGAGTCGGATCATCTCGATGTACGTGCACTCAGGCACTGTAATGTCCACTTGAACTTTTATAACTGCAATCTGGGCATCCGTTTGAGGTATACATGACCTATTTTGGACCGCCATTGTCGAGAGTTGTACAATGGCATGGGACTAGAGTTTGTACGAAGTCATTGAAGATGGGACGATGCCCTCCGATCTTCAAGCTTCAACTTTCATCCGTTACCCCGCACAATAGTCACTCGGAATTGGTTAGTCTTGTGGGACATTGTTGCGTAGAGACGTGACGTGGCATCGTGTTGACGCGATGACGATGTTGCCCCTCACTGGTGTTATTTCCATATCAAATCGTCATAAGCGACGTTGCTCGGGCTTTCTTTGAGATTGAATCACGCTAATTTGTTGAAGGTCCTCATTGTCATCTTTGAGGTGTGCCTGTCTTCCCGATGTTATCGCCGGGTTGGTACAGTTTATCTCATTGTGAGCACCGAGATTGAAGCTGGTTGCATTCGAAACAAGCATTTTCGGGGTTATTGCTGAAACTGCATTCCTTGGGGTTATCACCAAGGTTGGTGGCTATTCCCATGGTTGGGACTGAGACTTGATACCTCGGGGTCATCTCCGAGATTAATCGGTCTTCTCCGGTGTGTGTTCTGGTATTGTATCTGCAGGCCTCGGGGTTACATCCGAGGTTGGAATTGTTACTCCCAGATTGCGATCCGTGGTTGATCTTTGAACTTCCTAGTAGTATCCCAGTATGGATTCGGATTGTCTTCGTGGTTCCCTCTTAAAAGACGAATCATCCTCCTACAATGTTAGTAACAGTAGTACAGAAAATTTTGAGTGTCTACAGATGCCCCTCTTTATCATACTCATGCATGGCGATGCATGGGTAGGATAAAGAATCCTAGACACTTGAAACGTAACAAGACGAACATGGTACTATGGATAGCAACATGATCTGCAATGTATGATGCTGGCGTGTCGGGGTTGTAGCCCAACACGCCGGGGATGATTCTTTGGCTCCTATTGCTTCAACCGGGATTGGCAATGATGACATGATTTGATGTGTAATCTGAATCAGTTAGGATGTTGATGTTGGAGTTATCACCAAATTCCCGTGTCTTTGATAACGATTTGATCCTGAAGATGTACCTCTTATGTGTAAGAGATCTGTGGGGATAAAGCTTGATCTGTTTGAGGATGTGTATAACATATTCCATCATCTATCCTCTTTGATAACATTGACCTTTCCTGGTTGGTATCGCCAGAATATGTCAAGATCCTATTAGATTTACTGCCAACAGCAAATGTTTTCAAGGGTGCCTGACCTTCGTTGACGTGTACTTCACCGACATGTGAATCAACTGTTGAAAAATCCATGGGATATCTTGTCAAGGTCGCTGACCTTCTTGATGTGTGATGTGTGAATCAACTACCAAACTCTATGGGTAGATTGTCGAGGTTGCTTGACCTCCGTTGTCATGTAGATCAACGGAGCATCATACAGACTTCATGCCGGGGATATCTTTGAGGAATCTGGCGATTGGGTATGAAAACCTCGAATAGCTCTAGAGCTCTAATAGGTTTAATCGCTATCGGCTGAAATGACGTCAAGGCTGCTTGACCTTCGTTGGTATGTGTGTCAACGGTTTGAATGTACGTTGTAATCCCATACCGTGACTTCACGTTGTAATCCTCGTCGGGGATCTACTGGGGACTTATGGGTACGTACGCATTTATCGAACAGCTCTCAATGCTTCGATGGGTTTATTTCCCATCGGCTGAAATAACGTTAAGGCTGTTTGACCTTCGTTGATAGACGTGTCAACGGATGGACGTGTGTTGTAACCCCCACCGGGGATATACGTTGTAACCCCCGTCAGGGACATACGTTATAACCCCCGTCGGGGACTCATTTAGGATAACGACCCGGAGTTGGCGGCATCAAACCTGTACAAGGTATTGCCGTATGCGATTCGTAGCAAATGAGATCATTGGCAGGGTATACCTTGTGCTCGGGTGACTACCAATGAGCGATGTATAGACTCAAAGTTTTATCTGAGAAGACCGGGATCGTATGCTATTTTGCTCAATCGCGTGGCATTTTTATTCTCGATTTGACCTTTCTAGTCCGCAAGAACTCCTTTGCAACTCGAACTGGACCGAACCGGAGGGGTGGGACCCACATAGGGGTGCCATAGAAAGTTGTTGGGAGATTATGCCCCATTTCCCTGTATTTGTAGCTGTACAGAGATGATGTTTTAGATGATGATATACTTAGGAATGTATGCACCATTTTTTCATTCCCTATATCATATTGCCATCCATTATCTGTTATGCATGTATCATGTTATGCATATGTATGTATGTCCGAGATATTCAAATTGATTTGACCGGATGGTCTTATGACACGGCCCGTCGTATGTCTTCTTCGACGAGTAGTCAGTATAGATCATACCCCACCGTCAGTGGTGGTATTGGGCATGCGATCGTGGTATGATAGCATGTCACCACCAGACAGGGTGACTGTAGATCAGTTGTTGTAGCATACCATGACTTTATTGATGTTTCAGGTTCCCGTAGGGTTTGTAGACGGGATGCTAGAGCATTGGCTACCGGATAGGAAGGTATTCCGATTTGGTACCCATGAGTTGACTCCTACTTTGGAGGAGTACACACGTTTAACGATGCTGCCTTTAGACAGACCATGCGTGCATCTGGCTTTGGGAGATATGAGTAGATGATTCATGACCCTCACAGGATTGCGGCGCAGAGTAGTGCAGGACGAGCTGACATCTAGCCACATGATATTCCAGCATTTTCTGTATGATAAATTTGGCTCGGAGGATAGCTACTCACGATATTCCGGGGATTTCACCGCACCGAAGGATCATTGGCGTTTGGCCAGAGTCGATGTACTGATGCTATGCGTACTGTCATATGTCTATATGCCACGATATATGGACGAGATAGACATTGGTGTTATCATAGCCGTGAGAGCTCTTAGAGACTAATTAGCACCATTGTACTATGATTGTGGCGAGAGACCTTGCGCACAAGATCCCATCATCAGATTTACTTACCCGTCGGGGAGTGTTCACCGGGAGTTCGGCCATGTCAGATGTGGTGGTTTATGTCACACTTAAGACCGGTTGGTACCCTTAGACGGCATGGGTATTGGTTCACCCATGATGTAGCCATGTCATACTCTTTTCAGCCGTCGAAGTGTACATATGCTCTGTCTTGGTCCGCATTTTTGGCAGATATCAGAGATCCATTTAGCATATTGCTGTGCTCGGGGCTTTGCTCACCATACAGCTTCATTACTCACGCTCCGGGCATGGACTATCTGTGACACCCCCAAAATTAGGTATACATCACCCATCTTGAGTCGCCAGATACATGGTACAGAATTCAAATACAACTTAATAATACAATAATCATCAGTTATATAATACAATATTAAAAACATAAACCGTGAGTTTGAATACAAATATTATCTACTAGAGAGTATACAAACTCAAAAGGAGTCCTCATTACAATTATTATCACACTATTGCACGCAATATAGTGAGGACTACTAATGCACCATCTAGGACCATCACTCAGCTCCCCAGGCTCGCTCCAACTATATTCTCATTTCACAAAGAGAACAAAGGTGAAAGAAAGGGTGAGCTCAACTAGCCCTAGAAGAAATATTATGATTAAGATAATGCGAATAAATTATCATTAGCCTTAAACAGGTGTTAAACCGATCTGATATAACAAACATCAAGTTTAATCTGCGCAATGAACAAGCGATCCATTAAAAGAGTCAAGTAGAGAATAAAATCTACTATCTTTTAAGATTTAAAAGGTTTTTCATCACTTTTATCATCGGACTCAAACAATAAATAATCCACATCATCGAATAACCCCTCGCTTTTCTGGCTGAAGGATATTCTTTAGTATTACAACCACAATTATCCATGCACTACGGGCCAAAAATATTTGTGTATTCATTAATGGTCATGATCATGCCAACAACAACATCCATCAATACACTACACGGGCCAACGAGGGACTTTTACCATATCATTTGTAACATTACTAATATGATTACAAGAATAATCCTGAGTCATAATCATATCAAGTCCATCTATGCACTACAGCCATGTATGACTTTCAAAAAATATAAATATGAGGATGATGACAATGATATAAGAATTCAATAAAACAAGTTCAAGAATTAATTTGTCCAAGAACCAATAACGTCCAAATTGTCAACATGATCTTGCTTTGTAGAGTAAAATTCAAGAATGCTCGGAAGAATATTTCCATGAAAATCTTCGGATGAAACGCAATTATCATGGATATTCCACTAATTTCATGGAGTATAGAATTCAAAACTTTAACCAACTGAGTATAACAAAGAATGGAATAACAAAAGAAATCACCATGCATGCGGTTGCATGATGTATGTGTTATTCCAACGAGAATACTAAATAACGGAACCGGTCAAAGTAAATTACATCGGCGTGATGTTCCAATAGAATAATAAAGAATGGAATAACAATGAAATCACCATGCATGCGGTACTTGCATAGATGCGAGTTATTCCAACAAAATACTAATAAGGACGAGTAATTAGTCCCAGAAAACGCATGCATACGTGATATTCCAAATGTAATAATAATAAAGATTTTACCCGGTCCCACAGTAAAACGCATGAGCATGGATATTCCAAATGTAATAATAAAGATTTTAATCAAGTCCTAAGAAAACGCCTTGATAGGATATTCCAAATGTAATAGTAAAGGCGGAATAATAGAAGAATGTCACCAAGTATAGGGTAGCCACGTGATCTGAGTTATTCCAACAGAATAATAAAGAATGGAATAACATAAGTTCTCTTCATGAATACAAAAGAATAACACCCCTTACTAGTACAACAAATAATATTCCCTACCTTAAGAAGAAGAGTCTTTGGATATATAAGTAGTGAAGTAGTAGAATACTTTCTTCTTTCTCTCTATAGTTTATCTCTAGATTTTCAATTGAATTCGTAAGAAAATAATGAAGGAATGAGCTTTTATTTATAGAAAAATAGATCGCATATTAACTAACTCATGAACTATCGGTCAGTTGATTTACTTTAATCGACGGTCCATATTTAAAGAAAAATCTTTTAAATAAAATATAATATATTCTATTTATAATCTAATAAAACGAATAACTTTATAAAAGATTTTACTATGCAAACACTATGCATAATAAAATATAATATATTCTAATTATTGTCTAATAAAAATGTATAACTTTATAAAAGTATTCTGCTTTTATAAAAAAAAGATTTTACTATGCAAAACACTATGCAAAACACTATGCAACACTATCGTAATAGAATATAATATATTCTATTTATAGAATAACTTTATAAAAGTATTCATTTTTATATAAAAGATTTTACGTATTATTACATTAATAATACCAACAAAACTAAGTGACTTATCACGTAAGCATCAATAATTAATACCATGTGCTACTATGCAACCACGCCAGACATCTTGTACTTTTAACACCGGGTGTTTCAATAGTTAACGGTAAAACTTCTGCCGTTATTTTCATAAAGTATTTTTGTCATTTTTTCAATCCGACAATAATTCCGTTGTGGGGTCCACCAATGATGATTGTCATTGCATTTAAATATTCCCCGTTAAAAATGAATATTCCCCACCAATCGAATATTATATAACAACTTGCGTGCTTTGCAAAATTTATAAATATTACCCACAACTATAACATTATATATATTTCACTCCATAATATTCAAAAATAATATTTATAGAAAATTTATCTTTATTCAAAAAGTTGGGGTTTTACACTATCTCCCTCTGGCTGGCTTAAGGGGCGTGACCACTTATCACCCATTGGCCGTGATGTCGCAGTTCGACCAGTTCCAGGATTTTCATCCTTTCGAGGGGGCGATAGGTCAGCGTTCAGCTTCTCGATATCTCTTAGTAGAGGACCGATCCCGTGTGTATGCTTGTTGGGATCAGCGTGAGATAGCTTCTTTTTCTGTCAGTCATCCAGGTTGTTCTGAAGAGTATTCTGCATGGATGGAGACAGAGATTTTGTCGGCTGCAGCAGTATCTGCAGTACCGGATAGCGAGTCAGACGATGTAAAGCCCATGGAGGACGTCGAAACCTACATCAAGGAGGAGCCCGTCATTGGGTTGCCAAGATTTCTTTCGGGATTCTCCTAAGATACCGATTATTATTGTGATTCAAAGACTTCGGCACAAGACTTAGAGCGAGTCTTCATCCGATGACCTTTGTGAGAGATCGGGCTCGATCTATGATGTCGATCGCCTCCTTGATGGGAGAGACACAACTCTATTAGAGAGAGACGCGCATTAGATCGCGAGATGATCTGCCGTTGTTGAAAAGAGATGAGGCCATATCGGCCCAAAGATGCGATGATAGTTGAAAGCGAGATAGTCTGAATATCTCCCCGGGATGTAGGTATCACAGATATAGATCACCGCGGTGAGGTCCCTTACCATCGCTGGCGTGATCGCAGATGATGAGCGCATATATTGATGATCATTTGGTCACCATGCGGATGGTGCAGATCTGTTGGGTCGTGTGGATATTCTCGTCTGAGAGACCACGGCTTACCTCTATCTTCTCGAAAGGGACGCCATGTTGGGCTTGTTAGCTCGCATATACCCTGACTTGTAGATGAGCTTGTATTTTCCTGCACAGACTAGCTTAGACATTTTGTCATGTACAGCTTATATTGTATATATCAAATAGCATTATATATATGACAGAGAAATATATTTTTGGATCACTTCCCTTTTAGATATGCTTGAATACTTGCTTGATATTTTGCCTGTTGTTTCAGGGCTTGTGATCTTGATGTATTCTGAATTCCTCCTGGGTGGATGGACATTGAGTTATCTCTGGATAGTTCAGAATGGATCATCGATCTATGTGTATCCTACCATCTTTGGTGTCTTGGGGACCGGTTTCGGATGGAAATATGGAGAGGTGCGGCTTTCCTCTCGAGATTGACCGCACCACGATGGTCGCCAAGATTTTCTATTTAGGAGAAGCTTTAGTTAATTCCATCTCTTATGGATTGGTGTTGCTCTTCAAGGTATGACCGCAACTTAGATGGTCGTAATCTCCTATTTGGGAGGAGTTCGAGTAATTCCATCCCTTTGATCCGGGTCAATGAAATGTAGTGGATTGAAGGATGATTCCAGTACCAACTGACAAGGGTTTGTGTTTTGGTAGGGGGTGAGACCACACCATGAATGGCTGCCTATGTACTCCTATTGAAGAGGAGATCAGGTCTGCATAGTTCGAACCTGGCGTAAGAGGTTCAAAGCTGTGTATGGCAGAAATGGTGTAGGAATGTTTTTGTTGTTTTTGTTTTTGTAAGGAGAAAAGGGTAGAAATGTTTTTGTTGTTTTTGTTTTATTGCGACCGGGCCATATGAAATGGTTGCCTGTATACTCCTATTAAAGAGGAGATCAGGTCGACGTACTTCGCTCCTCAGGGCGAGAAGAAAAGCGTAATCCCATGTGCAGGTCAGAGTGCGGGGAGGAGAAAGTTTAATCCTAGGTTGAGGATAAACTGTAGGTAGGAGAAGTTTGATCCCATGTATGGGTAGCCAAACTGCAAGTGCGAGAGGTTCAATTCGCGGTGGGATGACCTAAGTCGTAGGAACGCAAAGGAGAGCCAGGCTGCTGGCTTTGAAAAGTATGTTTCCCTGAGGGGCAAAGTATAGAAAAGTTGTATGTGGTAAAGGGTTAAAGAACCGAAATGACTGGTGATATGATGGTTCCACACCAGGGTGTTTGTGAATTACTTCAAACATAGTACCGTTTCACGGTGTCTGAGTCGATGAGTTGTGAAAATTCATCGCCGTCCATTTCTTGCAATCTGAGAGTGCCTCCTGTCAATACTTCCGTGACAATAAACGGGCCTTCCCAATTAGGAGCGAATTTTCCTTTATCTTGGTCTTGGTTGTCAAGAATTTTCTTCAAAACCAAGTCATGTTGTTTAATATGCCGTAGCCGAACTCTTTTGTTGTAGGATCGGGTGATCCTTTGCTGATATAACTGACCATGGAAGATAGCCACGGTTCGCCTTTCGTCTATTAGAGACAATTGGTGATACCTGTCTTGTACCCATTGGTCTTCATCCAGCTGAGCGTCTATCAACACTCGGAGGGATTCCATTTCAACTTCTATGGGGAGCACTGTTTCCATCCCATAGGTTAAAGCGTAGGGGGTTGCCCCAGTAGAGGTACGCATTGAGGTTCTGTAGGCTAACAGAGTCAGAGGCAATAGGTCAGGCCAATCTTTATGGATGGCGGACATCTTTTGCATAATCTTCTTGATGTTTTTGTTAGCCGCTTCAACCGCACCATTCATCTTTGGATGATAGATGACAGAGTTGAGATGTTTGATGTGGAATTTACTGCATAATTCCTCCATCATTCTGTTGTTGAGGTTCTTGGCATTGTCTGACACAATCACCTCTGGTTGTCCATATCGATAAATGACATTGTTTCTGATGAAAGTAATGATGACTTCTTTGGTAACCTCAGGGAAGGAGGTCGCTTTACCCACTTGGTGAAGTAGTCGATCATGGTGAAGATAAATCGATGTCCATTACTGGCTCTAGGCTCAATGGGTCCGATAACGTCCATTCCCCACATTGAGAAGGGCCAAGGTGAACTCATATTATAGAGTTCCTTTGGAGGGGCGTGTATAGCATTCCCATGAACCTGGTACTGATAGCATCTCCTGACGTGGTCATTGCAATCAGCTTTGAGAGACAGCCAATAATGTCCCGTCCTGAGGACTTTTTTGACAAGGAGAGAGCCACTCATGTGGGGGCCACAGACTCCACCATGGATTTCATCCATAAGCCTTTAGGCTTGATCTTTGTCTAAACATCTGAGGAGACCTAGTCCTGCATCTATTTTGTAGAGCGCATCTCCACTCAGGTAGAATCTCAAAGCAAGTCGATGGATCCGCCTTTTCTCAGTCGGGCTCGCCTCAGCGGGTGTAGATCCATCTCGTAGATATTCTTTGATATGATGATACCAAGGATGTTGGATGGGAGGTAGCTCATTCGATACTTCTCCAATGTAATTCCCATAGGCTGGGGCCTTGTGCTGGGAAATTGTGACGATCGGCAAGTGTTCCTTATCTGATATGCGAATTAAGGAGGCCAAAGTTGCTAATGCATCCGCAAAGTCATTCCTATTACGATGAACGTGCCGAAAGGAGATTTCTTCGAACTCCAAAGCCATCATCAAAACCTGCCGATGGTAAGGCAGCAAATGTAGTTCCTTGGTTTGATAGATTCCGGTGGATTATCTGATTACCAACTCCGAATCTCCCAAGACAGTTAACCGTCTGATGCCCATCGAACGGGAAAGTTTTAGCCCCATGAGACAGCCTTCATACTCAGCCGTATTATTGGTGCTGACAAACTGTAATTTGATGGCAACGGGATACTTCTCCCCCGTATCAGATACTAGAACTGCTCCAGAACCTTCCATATTAATAGCTTCATCAAAATACATCTTCCATAATTGGCACGTATCGTACTGATGGTGTTGCTGCACTGTCATTACTCCTTCATCAGGGAAATGTGTTTCCAAGGGTTTGAAATCCCCTGAAGGTGCGGCGGCCAGTTGATCCGCAATTCCTTGACCTTTGATGGACTTTTGAGTCACATATACGATGCCAAATTGTTGTAGGATCAACTGCCATTTGGACAGCCGGCAATTTAACATAGGTTTGTTGAACACATATTTGAGAGGATCCACGCGGGATATGAGATGGGTTGTGTGACCATGGAGGTAATGTTGTAACCTCATGGAAGCCCATGCTAAAGCACAACACATCTTTTCGATCAGAGTGTACTTGTGTTCACTGCAGCTGAACCTTTTGCTGAGGTAATAGATAGCTCGTTCTTGGCCTCTATCGTCCTTTTATCCCAGTATGCAGCCCATGGCATTGTCACTTACGGACATGTACATGAATAGGGGAACATCATCCCTGGGTGGTACCAAGACGGGAGCTTTGATTAGCAGTTTCTTGATTGTGAGGAAGGCATTTTGACACTCATCATTCCATTTCATGGAGGAGTTCTTCCTTAATAGCTTGAAGATTGGCTCACAAGTTGCTGTGAGTTGGGAGATAAACCTGCTAATGAAGTTGATTCTTCCCAAAAATCCCCGTATTTCCTTTTCTGTCTGAGGAATGGGAATTTCAGCGATGGCTTGGATTTTGGCAGGATCCAGCTCAATCCCTTTGTGGCTGACTAGAAATCCTAGCAACTTGCCTGATTTAACACCAAAGGCGCATTTAGCTGGATTCAACTTCAAGTTGTACTTACGCAAATTATTGAACAACTTTCTGAGATGGTCTATATGGTCATCCTCCTTCCGGGACTTGACAATGATGTCATCCACGTAGATCTCGATCTCTTTATGCATTAAGTCGTGGAAAAGAGCCATCATAGCTCGTTGATAGGTAGCTCTGGCATTGATGAGGCCGAATAACAACCGTCTATAAAAAAAGGTTCCCCAATGCGTGATGAAAGCGGTCTTCTCACGATCTTCCTCAGCAACCATGATCTGATGATACCCCGCAAAGCAATCAGCAAAAGAGTACATGTCGTATTATGCAGTATTGTCAATGAGAATGTGGATAAATGGCACGGAAAAGCTATCTTTTAAGCAAGCTTTATTCAAGTCCCGGTAATCCACACAAACTCGCACCTTCCCTCCAGGTTTAGGTACGGGCACAATATTGGATATCCACTCAGGATATGTAGACACCATGATGATGCCCGCTTTAAATTGTTTCATAATTTCTTCTTTCACCTTTAAACTCCACTCAGGTTTTAATCGCCTGAGTTTCTGCTTGACTGGCTTAAATCCCTCTTCAATGGGAAGGCGATGAAGGACAATGTCAGTGGATAAACCCACCATGTCATTATGAGACCATGCAAACACATCCTAGAATTGGGTTAATAGCGTAACCATGTCATTCCGTTGGTTTGGGGTAAGGTCTGAACCAATCTGGATTAACTTAGGGCTTTCTAAGGTTCCGAGATTGAAAGAAGTGGTTTGATCAAGGTTGGGTTTGGTTTTGTCTTTGACCCATTCTTGAATTTCTGGAGGCACCTCAATGTCATCCTGTATATCCATCAAGGCTGAATTCATCTCCACATCAAAGGTACAATCCCTGTGTAGGAGAGGCATCGTATTCGCAAGGACAGGCACATCTAAATTCAAAGTCCTGAAACAAAATATGCTTTCACTTAGTATATATGAAATGTGTTGATCATACACAGTGTTAGCATATCTTTGGAAAAATAAACCGCTAATATCCATGCGAAAAAGTAAGCGGTTATTATATCTACAGAGGCGAAGAGTTCTCCCCATTTTACCCTCGACGACCAATGCAAGGAATGTTGTTCCAATTAGCGAAGGGCAAAAGTTCGGTGGACCGCAGTGATGGAGGGATTGTCATCATCCTCCCATCCCGAATGATGGCCATTTACGTGTGGGCAATTATCGTCGGATGTATCTGCTGGTATGTTCATCATGAGCGATGATGCGTATCTGGGACATCATCCGTATGACGCTTGCTTGATTCTTCGCTCCTCTTCTTCGATCGCGGGTTTGGAACAAAGATTTTTTCTCTTCACCGCACCGCTTGGGAAATAACATAGCCATCACATCGGGTGGCACCTTTATAGGAGGTTGTGCGACTCGGGGCTTGAAAGCGAAGATAAACGCCATACGGTTGAAGTCAAGGAATCAATGATGTTTATGAGGATTCTGTGACTAGAATCGCGTAATAGCCTAGCCCATTTGCTCCAGTTGCTCGTTAAGTGAATTGGGTACTGATACCGTCAATCTTTACGCAACCCTTGTCCCGGTTTATGACCCAACGACATCATTTCTTGAGTAGCCGACATTACTTCAGCAGAAATCTTAGGTTTGGCAATGGCATTCCAATAGCATGGTATTGGGTATTGCTTATTTCCAAAGCATGAAAACTGACTGGTTCTACATCTGCATCGGCATTGATGAATGGCATGTCTCCATCTTTGAGGAATCTCTGTTCGGCGTTGGCGTGACTGTGCTATTGTTGATAATGTATTTCAACTGTTGGTGAAGAGTGGAGGGGACTGCCCCAGCCATATAAATCCATGGTCATCACAAGAGTAGGTTGTATCCCGAATATATCTTGAGCACATGGAAAGATACGCAGAATGTGTGAGGACCAATTTCGATTGGCAGCTCAATTACTCTGACTGAATTTCGCCGGGCTCCATCAAAAGATTTGATGATAGTATGGCTACTCCGAATTCGGTTGAGATTGATATTCATCTTCACCAAGGTAGCGTAGGGACAGATATTCAGAGAGGAACCTCCATCTATTAAGACTTCAGCTACCATATATCCGGAGGACAAGACCGCAATGTGCAACGGCTTGCAATGATCGGTCCCTTCGGGCGGTATGTCATCATCAGTGAGGGATATCACATTGTTGTTAAAAATGTGATCAACCAGATGTTGAAACTTTTCCGTATCCACTGATGTCGGGAGATAGGCTTCTTCTAAAACCTTTAACAAGACCTTCCGGTGATTCTCGGAAGTTAAGACCAAGTCCAAAATTGATATTTATTGTGGAGCTTCTTTCAAGCTTAAAACCACCGTAGCTTCATTTACCCACAAACGACGGAGGAATTTTTTCAATCTTCTCCACGGGTATTTTCCTTTTGATTTGGTGGTGGGCTTCATCACCGATGGGGAAGATCTGATGGATTTTCCTTCGACAATCTGTAGCGATTGTATGTGAGGTGGATCCTTCACCTTCTCCATAATTCCACTGGAATGCATGCAAAGCTAACAATAGGATATTGTGCTCGCACGACAAGTTGATTAGCTCGAGAGCGGCCACTTTCAAAGAATTGTTGCCTCCATCGAAGTTGAATTGTTGGCGTTGTGAGTAATGTATTAATCCCATCGGTTTGATGGATATGATCGCTACCACACTTTTCCACTTAGTAGGGCCTCGCATTCTCACTTTTAGACGTAACACGTTGTCGTTAATCGCCAAGCCACGCATACACCACCGTCGAATAGATTTTGAATAAGGTGGCGGAGTGCCCAAAGATTCTTCCGTCGTGACCACGAGATCGGGAATGATATCGACACACCCATCGAGTTGTACCATCCTCGAATCGGGGTTAATTAGAGGTGAAGGGAACCGATCCTTCCTTCATTGATTAACATACGAAGGATTTCCTCCATAGGTTGGCCCAGGATAGGTGAATTCCTTTTATCATGTAAATCCTAATGGGCTTTGGCATTTGCTCTCTTTGTTACTTTGTCTTCCAGTATTTCATTTTCTAAAAGTGACGAACGAGTATTCATGATAATAGGTAGGAGACTGGCATTCTCCTTGCTGATTAACTAACGAGTCACTTGATGCTGATAAGTCATCGATTCCATGATTATTCAATTTGCTTGCAGAGAGCTTTCATCTTTCGCTCCATTGTGGAATCGGAACTTGCATAATCCCATATGTCATCATCATCTTTGAGGGTCCGGAAGAGATTCACAAATTAAATTGGAACTCGTCCATTGCTCCAATTAATCATGTTGACCTCTTCTTCTTTGTGTTGAGGAAGAGGGTTGTCTTGTACATGAGGTTGATCTGGTTTGGTGACCACGATCTCTCCGCTTGTCTCATCGTGTCTTGGATCTTGTGTTTCAAGGCCCAACAATCTCGAGTATCATGTCTAGGTGCCCCTCGCATGATAAACACATTTCCTAGCGAAGATTAAAACCCCATCCATTAGGTAGGGTCAGTTTGGTGGAAGAAGATGTAATTTTCTTACGTGTTGTCGGAAGATTTAAAATGTTCTCGAGGGTATCCCTTAAGGGTGTAAACACCGAGGCGTTTGACTTCTCCACCTTTTGGTATTGGAGGGTTTGTGATATTGTGCTTCAAAGGGAGTGTAGTTTCTCCTTTGAATAGGCATGTTCCTCGATTGCCTTTTTTCCACGTAGTATCGGGAAACATCTTCCTCTTTTTTTATGGACCCTCCGGTTTGTTCCCATAATTTCAGATTGAATGTGATCGTTAATACTTTGAGTGCAAAGTGTGTCTTGAATCTTTCCAGATTTCAATCCCATCTCACCCATCTCCCCATGTTTGACCATTTCAAAAATGGTTTTGAGATCTTAACTAAAAACTCTCTCATAGAAGGGAGCTTCTTGTATTTCTACGAAAGTCATGCGACCATTTACGATTCTCACGGAAGGACTAACTTGGGCGTACCAGTCTCCACCTTTCGAGCATACTCTCCGAAAGACTCGTTAGACTATTTCTTGATCTTGGTAATTTGATACCCCATCAGAGCCATCCCGAGTTTGAAAGTCAGATTTTAGGGGTTGTCTAATCTTGTGTACCACTTAAGCGGGCTTCTCATTTAGACTTTTCTAGAAACAATTTCATTCTAAGCTTTTCGTCCTCTGCATAAGATCCAAGTTCACCAATAAACACTTTTAAATGTGTGTAAGGATCTCCTAACCCGTCATATTTTTCAAAAGTCGAGAATTTTAAATTTTTTTGGATAATGAACCCGTGAAAAATACACAGATCAAGATATGAAACACTCCGTGTGTTCCAATTCCTTTGATAGCATGAAGGGTTTCTTCCATTCGAGGACTTTCTTTTTGATGTCACCGGTGTCTCGGATCTCCATTGGATGGGCAAAGATCATGAGTTTTGTTGGTCGTATCCAATCAGTAGTTCGTATGGTAATGACCGTGATTCCTCCTCGTGTGGAGGATTCAAGATGTCGGGTATTTTGGACCCCGATTAGACCGGTGTAATTCTTTGAGTAGAAACGTACCAAATCAGTAATTTGTTTGCTTAATCCACAATTCTTTCATGTAGAAATAAGATTAAGTTCGGTCAGTCGGATGACCACATGATTGTTGTGAGCTGTCACGCCTTTTTGGATTTTTGAATGGGTAGTAGGTCCGATTGATTCCCCTGCGAAAAAGACTTGTGTAGTTTAGTCTTTAGGGGATGTGTATAATAACATGCTATGTGATGTGTCCATTTTAGGAATTTTATCCTCGCAAAACGGATGTCGACTTTTTTGTAGCATGTTAATTAAAATATGTATGTACACATTTCTTCATATTTCTCATTACATGGAGATAGATATGGAATGTAATTACAAGTAATTTATAATGAGAGCATGAAGAGACTTTCCTCCGTTTTGGGTTTATCGAGGTGACCTATCTTAGGTTACTCTCAAGTTACAGGTACGACTCTATCGAGGTTGACCTCAAGTTCAGGCTCATCGAACAAAGTTCGACACACGTTAATATATATAAATGTATATATATA